>CM060971.1:44739968-45339968 GCA_030765045.1 Tenodera sinensis | reverse complement strand
TATATTTAGAACTTAAATACTGCCTGTGTCACTTATTGTTGTGTTAAGAAATAAGATATTTAAATTAATAATCTCATTTTTAAACACTAAGTAACTACACTATTACTAAAGCAAGAGAATCTGAGAAATTTTGATTTTTTAGTTATATCACAAATATTCTATAGAAATCTGTGAACCATTTTGGCAAATATTTTTCACAATCCACCATTTTCATAAGCCCAGAAATATGCTTAATCACCCCTCCACTCCCTTTTTAATCTCACCTGGGCCCTTTGTATACATATGTTTTCTCAGTTTTACACTTTTGACATGAAACTTAGTCCTTACAGTTCTAATTTGCATGTAAACTTGCGTACATATGTAAAATTATTCAAATATGGATTTTATGACTGATCTACTCATTGTCTCATAAAAAGAATTTATTTATATTCAAAGACAAACAAAATTTTAACACCAACAATTCATAAAACAAAAAGTTAGTTCTCTACAACTAATTGCACCAACTTCAATAAAATATTTACATTTATTCTCCCTGATAAATGTGAATGCACAAGGCAGTTTTAGAAAATGTGCATTTTGTTTGCTAATTAAAAATATTTAATTATGTTATCTGAGGAGTTATCTGAGCTGGAGCTTTAAGCTTTTGCACATTTTTAAAAATAAAAACACAAGTCTGATTTCAATTTCCCACAGCCCGGAAGATACTTCATTCTACAATTCCCACAGCTAAATTTAATATTTAATTTTTCAAAATGGCAGCTCCCATCTGCGAAAAAAAAAATCAATTTACCTGATAAGACTAATTTCAAACATACTATATTTCACTGCATAATCATCATCATTGAATTTTTTTTTTTCAAGTGGAGCAAAAATCCATTTATGGAGCCCCATGTAATGGTCACACCTTGATTTATAGACAAGTAATCAGGACTTAAGCATTTCACCACATAATTCTCGCATTAATATTCCAGGTGTTCACTATCGAGAAGAGATAATAAAAAGATACTTTAAAAAAATGTGACTTTGGCTTTATTGAATTAAGACTCATTTTATTTACAAAAGCATTAAGAATACTGTTGAATTGTGTGTACTTTTTAACTGCAGTTGATATTATCCTACTACTGAATAGGTCTGTAATTTGGCCTGGAAAAAAGTTAAAATAGATAAATAATAACAGATATCCATGAACATTCAGTATACATAAGCGGCCATTAGAATAGCTATACAAACAAACAGTCATACACAACTGAAGAATAAGATGGTTATTGACTTGGTGCATGCTAACCAAATGGTTCACATCTCTTGCCACTACATTCGCTTATCGCTTAGTCATGTCTGCTAATTCCCATGCATATTCATTGATGGGCTAGGCACCATCTTGGCAGTCAGAAAAGTGATGGCATCGACAATGAGGGAATATTACAATACACTGCATACTCTGTACTCTCTCCCATGACAGGTTACAATATTGCTCGATAGTGAACACCTGGAATATTAATGCAATTATTATGAGGTGAAATGCTCAAGTCCTGACTGATTGTCTATAGATCAAGGTGCAAGCATTATGCAATGGTGACAATTATGCAATGAAATATGGTATAATCTTAGCATGAATGAATAAATACATAAATAAATAAAGGCACTCTACTCACAGGCCAAGATCACAAACACTGCGAGTAGCATTGAGGTACTGGCGATGAAGGCTCTTGCAGTCCAATAACGTGGAAAGCCCAGAAGCCAACTTATCTACTTGGTTGATGTCTGTTGTGAGTACATCCAACTTTGGGTGAAGTTCTGCCGGTTTATAGAGCTCCTTGGCAATGCGAGCAACAGTTACCAGATTAGAGCTCATTGCCTTCACAGCCCGTTGGCCCTGTAGGAGCCGCTGGAAGAATGGATTGGTTCTGGATTGGTCACAACGTACGTAGTAACTTAGTATGTCTGCCTTCAGCGTCGAGGAAGCTTCTCTCTCCAAGAAAGTATCAGGAGCTGTGCAGAGATCACCCAGGGCCTGGGACAAACATCACAGTGTTATACTTACTTCTCTAGAGATCAACCTTTTCACATAAATAATGTATTATTGCAATTCAATTTTATTGTACTCATGGGTGTAGCAAAGGGGTGGGGGGGGGGGGGCCTGTAGCCCCTCTTGGAAATTATTGAAATTAATGTGTGGCATTATACTATTGTTTTAATTTTGATGTAATGAACAGTTTTTATTTAGCACAAATTAACATAGTTATCCGCAACAAATACTATAACTGATCTTTCACAGCTTTTGGCAACAGAATAATGAATTAATATTGTTTGGTTGCAAACTTCCAACATGTGCGCTCCCCCACCCCTGAAGAAAAGTCTGCCGACACGTATGATTGCAATTCAATATGATGTAATGTGCTGTCCTGTGGCACTACAGCCTTTGAAGTGCAGCCTTGGCCTACTGCCAGACCACCGGGTCCCCACCTCTGTCCACTACAGGCATCATGGGCGGGGTCCAGTTGTGGAGAGTAGGACGTGGTCAGCGCCCTAAGCCCTCCCACTCAGTATTCAATATGATATAATACACAATTGAATTAGATTTTTATTCACTTCAAGATATACAATATGCTTATATAGCTTCATCAGAATTCACATACATTTTACAGTAAATATACATAATGCTATACTTTATGCAAGATTCAGTAAAGGTGCTAAATATGTCCACTTCCTTGAAACAGACTATAAACGCAAACTTTCAACAAGCACATGTCTTTGTTATATGGTGTGGGTCCTACAGTCAAAACCAACAAAGTATTGTGGCCACATATTTCTGCAAAACCTTTGCGTATCTTTCGCTATTTGCTTTTTCTTATAAACAGTGCTGCATTGTCAATTTATGGAGCTTCTAGAGAAAGAGCATCATGCGTGCACCTAAATATACAGAAACCACAGTAAATGCAGTTTAAAATGTGCTCAAAGGCCGAGTTGAACATAAAACATAAAGAACGCCAAGAATATGCCCAGTGACTTTCCACAACCTACAAGGTCATTAGCACCATCCAGCAGCAGTCCTCCTCCAGTTGTCAGGTCATTAGGGAGGAATAGGGGCATACAGATACCTATGCAAAATCCAAAACCACACCAGTATGCGGTTTCCAATAGTCTGATACTCTCAGATCTCTTTACTTAACTCTCAACAGAATAGAATTCAACAAAGAAAAAGAGACAATCCACAGAATAGCTGTAAACAATGGTTTCAACAGAAAAACAATAGACAAAAATATCCAAAAGGCAAAAAGAAAAAAAAAAAACAGAAGATGATACAAGAAACTGCCAAACTGTCAATGGAAAATCTGCAGGTACATGAAGTTCACAAACTCCAAAAGCCCACACTCAATTCCAGAAAATATTCAAAGATCACAGCTTTATTCCAGCACCTAAAAACCCACATTCCATCCAAAATCGACTACACTCTGAACTAAAGGACACCATACAAGCAATAAAAAAGTCAGGAATATACCAATTAAACTGCAAAGACTGCAGTACAATTTATATTGGAAAACAAAAAGAAAATTGGAAAAAAAAGTCTAGAGAGCATCTTAGGAATCTAAAGTGTAAACAAGTGGAAAAATTGGCAGTAGGATAGCATTGCGATCTCCAACACGACGACACCATGCTCCAGCAGTTGGCATCAGATTGAGAATGAGACCAAATAAGCTCCCAAAACATATGCCATTTTTAATAAGTAAGTGAAGTAGTGTCAGTAAATCTGATTCACTTTACTACCTAGATATATTACACATTGCAGGCAAAATCTTCCAACAAAGGAGTTTAAGGAGCCTTATTCATTCATTCACTTCTTTCAAGTGGATTATCATTTTTACCTTTTCTTAATTTTGCAAGAAGTATACTTGATCTCATCTTAATCTAAATGCACAAAAGTAAGTATTATCCTATAATCGTATTATAAAAGAAGCAACAAGTGCTCATATTATATTCTATAATACAATTTATATTGTAATATTTGTACTTTAAACACATTCCATTTTCAACTTTAAAATTTTACCCAAAAATATCTTTAAAGTTCTGAGTAACTTATTTTATAAAATGATTCATTCTTGGGACACATTACTAAGTGGTCTAGTGAGTCGAAGATATTATAAATTCATTGAATCAGTAGCTCAAGCATTATAAGCATGATAATCTTTATTCCTTTTAAAGTAAAGCACACTGCTATATTGACAAATTCTTGAAGCCTTCAAGTATAGGCAAAACATCTTGAAACTTTTTTCTTGTTACATTTCTTCACAGCGTTAATTCCAATTTATTGTTCAAAGTTCATCTGTAAGTTTGAATCTGCTAGTAAGACAAATTTTGTGCAGTTTACTATAAATAAATTCAATATAACTTATTACTCTTTCAATAAACAAAGGTCTTAGAAGAATATTTTTGAAGCCTATGGTGAATTAAGTAAGCTATTGTCATAAGTATCTGAAACAGGAGAGATAAATGTTAAGGCTAACAATAAACACCAACATAAATGGCCCAACTCACCACGGCAGTGGCGAGATAAAGTGAGGCCAGAAGCCATGAGATGATTACCGCAAACAGTCCGAATACTGAGAACCTGCAACAATGACATCTTATAGTACATTTTGTCTAATGGGTGAATCATTCTCAAGAATGCAACAAAACATATTTGTTTGCGGCTTCTATTGAATGAGTGTTTAAGATATAGCTCATTTTAAACCTATATTAAAAAATTTACTGAATATAGATTAAAATATTCTTTTTCTTAAATTAACTTAGGATTTACTTATGACAGAAAAAGTAACACTATGACACTATCTTTTAAACATACTAATCACCTTTTTGTTTAGTTGCTTTTCTTAGAATTTAAGTAAACTGTATTGGTGAGTGTCACTGTTAAATTGGATTTCTCTCAAGGAAAACTTTAAGCAGAAAAGGAGGCCCATGTTTACTAGTTCATATTTTCCTGTTTACTGCAGGAATTTAGGTTTAATGGCTTGCAGCAACAATTGCACTTACGTGATGAGCGCACATCGTGAATGACGAGCAACACCAAACAGTAACACCATACAGAACACCAGTAAGATGCTCAACACAGCCATAGTTACTGGCCACCTAAACAATAAACATGATATCTATTATGAAATTGCAATTAAAAATAAATAGTATATCTTTTTTCCCCCTTGATGTTCCATATTTGTACCTGAAAGAAAATCTGAATAAAGTTGGTTCGCTTTGTAATAGTAATCACTCAAAAAAAATTCCTTCTCATATTTGTGAGTTTTAGTATTTTAACCAAATACATCATATCAGATAGTGAATGAATGGTTTCCCAAATGAGCCTAAGGACCATAGAGTTTAGGGTTACCTGACATTTGTCTTCTCGGGATAAGCCAAAAACCCCAGAAAAAAGCTTTATGTGGGTAACTCGCCTAAACCAAGGTTCACACTCAGGATCTCTTGAATGTGAGGCAGACACACTAACTCCACAGCTGGGAGGTGCATAAACAAACATAGTTATGTTGAAATGAAATTTTTTAACAATAATGAAATCGTGAATAACCTGGGAACACTTTAGTTTCACTTACTAAATCAACAAATACTAATAAATATTAGCAACTAAAACTTATCTTTTAGCCATGCAAAATCCCACAGGACTATGCTTCGCAAACCAGTTGGTTGCATGATGAGCTTGAAATATTTGCTTTGTTGTTAACATTGCTTTATTTTAAAAAATAAAGGTCTTATAATGAATTTTGAAATACTGCTAATTGGTTCTTCAACAAATTTGTGTTACTTCTAGTAGTTGGCAAAGTAATGTTAACAATGAAACAAACATTTCTAGCCGAGAATGCAACAAACTGGTTTGCAAAACTATAGTTTTGTTGGATTTTATATGGTTATAAAGGATAAATGAGCTTCTAGTCACTAATGTTTATTAACACTTGTTGATTTCACTGTCAAAAGCTTCATTTTATTCACTAACTAAGTTTTTACCCAGAACATGTTTCAAAGATGTTTATCTACGTTGTCAGCTGTATGTCCCTGCCATCTGAAAGGGGGTCCCCAATTCATGTGTCAGTATGTTGCCATCTTACTGTCTAATACAAAACTTCACTGTGTCATTTAATGTCAGAATTTTAAAATTCATAACTCTGTGTGTTGGGAAACTTAGTAAGTAACATTAAGGGATCATCAATCCACTCACAATATCTATTATTTACTTATGTAAATAAGTATCTACTTACATAAACTGTTTCCAATTCATGATGGTGTCAATGTTTTTATATCTAGTGAAGGCACTAACTCCATATTAATTCATAGTTGGCTTCCAGGTCCAATAATTATACTGAATTGAAAATATCTTAGCCTTCTTTTACCAAAGTGAACTAAAGAACAAGGCAGGTTCTATCTTAACCTATGGCAGTTTTTGGAGATTTTATCTTAAATGGACAGAAATGTTTAACAATGACATTAAGCATTAACTTTCCTTGAGAGGTAGAATCAGGACTGAAAAATTCAATGCCAAAGCCGGGATTTGAACCACGGATCTTCTGCTTCATATATGGCTGCTCTAAGCACTGAGCTACCATGTCAACTTGCCAGTATGACCTTAAATTCCCCAACCAATTCACATTTTCCCGGTAGACCACTAGCGAATCTCATATCAAAGATAAATACCCCAACTGGCAATCATAAGTTTAAAAAGCCAGCAGTAAGTTGGTTGGCATAAAATAACATTTACCATCTAAAGGTTATTTAAACCTGGGACATGAAATAAGTACTTATAATTTTAACTAGGAGCAGCAAGTGCGGAGCTCCCCTTTAAAAAGTATATATATAAAGTTTTTTGTTAAATATTAAATAATAAACAAGCACCATTCTTGTAAACCAGCCAGGAGTCCCTTCTCTCAAGATGCACGATGGAGTTACAGGCAAAACATCAGATGATAATTCACTGACTGAACCATGGCTATAAGCTGGAAACTACATTCTATTGAACAAATTTTTATTTTAAGCTCAAAGTTTAAAAGTTTATATAAGATAGAACTGACTGATCAGCAGAGTAACTTTAACAACTGCATTAAAACTGTATGACAGGCATTGATTCCTCTTAATTTAAAACATATTTAATTCACAATTTGTAATGAAATTTACTGGTATGGAAAACGGAAATCAGTAACTCAAAAACTTTTACATCCTGGAAACACAAGCAAGGCTATACAAATTACTACAAAAAGAATTCAAATAAATTGCTTCAAAGCTGAAGCAAGCAAATATTTCCAGTATATTCTCACATTTTGCTTTTAACATGCTTTTTACCATAGTACAGCAATTTAATTTGGCAGCAAAACAATGATAAAATAGTTTTAGGGATGTCCCAGTCACCTGATAGTTTCTGCAGTTTGTACTATATGCACTATACTGTGCAAGCTAACCCCTTCTAGAGGTTTGCTGATATCTTGTATGCTGTTTAGGGCAGTAGTTGTGTTGCTTGTGACAGCCTTGAGCGCGGAGAACACCATATCTCTGGCAGTGAGATTGGCCACTGGGTTGTCAAATACATCTCTTAATTCTGTCAGCAGTGGCTCCACTTTCTGTGTGAGAGTGGACTCGATGGTACCAGTCTAGAAAACATTTAACCAACATTTCTAAATAAAAGGATTGTACTATCATTTACATTTTTAGAAACATTTAGAAACTTAGCTGTGGTAGGAACAGCTTACTAATTCAGTGGTTTTGTAGAGGAGACAACTAAAGCTTGCCAATAGAAGCTGTGCAGAACTTTGGTACAACTCAGATAAACTCGGGTTACATCACTCAATTGAAGGCCACATGCCATTTCTAATCCCTGCATTGTATTTGCCGAGTCCCACTGTTTATTCTCTATCCATTCATTCACAGCGATATGCACTCCTCGAGACGTCAGGTATTGGAGCCCATAATAGGGATACTGTCGCCCTGCAACAGGTGGTGCAGTGCAGTGCATTTACTAAAACAGTCTTCTGTGCATGCTGCAGATTGGCAAGCTTTAGTTGCACCAGCTCTAGTAGTATCATGAGTAGGGTTCAAACCGTTATAGGACCACTATCGTGAAATGAGGCAATCGTAAGTTACCTGCCACATGGGCAGAGCATGACGTCATTGTGTGGGTACAGTGACAGCACAAAGCACACTGCCTACAGTACAAAGTGTCTCAAATGTGTTTACTAGTTCCACACAGTAAAATGCTTGCAGTACGAAAATTGAAATATTCACATATTGCTGAACTTGTACAAGAATTTGGGAGTGAATATTATACTGCAAATGGTGACAACATTGAATGTAAGTTGTGCAACAACATTATCTACAATGTTGCATTGGCTGTACCTAGCCTCTTCTGTTCTGTGACCATGTGACTGACTGACCCCTCCCACTTCTTATAATCCATACTCTGCAACCTTTTATTTCCGTATGAAGGTTTGGTCATTTCGATATCATGAGATATCGAAATGATAAACAAATTCATTGGTTTTACAGTTGTGCCTTGGGCAGGGCCTAGATGTTTATGACCTAAAACTGTTAGAAATATGCAAGCATTTAGGGCCAAAAAATAAATTGGGTATATGACAATAAATATGACCTAAAATTTTTGTTGGGTGTATTTTCGAAATCTTCAGCCTTCTAGAAAGATCTTTGCATGAGTGTCTACTATGGGTGTTGGAAATAATTCTTATAACCTTCTTTTGTATGAGGAATATCCGTTGACTTCCTACTCAAGTGCTCCAAAATAAAATTCCATATTCCATTATAGAGTTAAAATATGCACAGTATACTAATTTAAGTGTTTCTGTAGAACTCAAATTTGCCAGTATTCGGATAGCATAACAGGCAGAGCAAAGTTTGGGTAACATATACTTAATCTGAGCTTTCCAATCTTAGTAGTTGTCTACTCGAAGGCCCAGAAATTTAATGTCTATTTGTTCTAATAACATATTGTTAATCCTAATTTCAATCGGAGTGTGCGATGCTCAATGAGTTATAAATTTAACAACGTTTGTTTTATCTAGGTTTAATTCATTAGCTTTAAACCAGTAAGACATGTAGTTCAAAACAAAATATAATAGCAAGAAGTTATGATTTTTCTAAAAATGACAACCCTTTTTAACATATGGGAAATGGAAACAAAAGTAAAGTATACACAAGTTATAAAGTATAGGCACAGTTTTATTATAAACCACTTATTTACTACAACAATTTACAGTGCATTTACTACAAAACTTTGCTGGCATGGTGCACGGCCTGTCCCATGGCCCATTTCCTCGTCACACATGCATAGGCGTCAGATCAAATCTCAAATCACACTAACAATTATCAGAACAAACACAAAACTTGCCTTATTGTTGGAAATACTATCCATCTGCATCAATAATCTATGGCATCTTCTAAGGAAATTTTCATCCACACACAGTTCAGCTTCTTTTATAGCATAAATTTCTTTCCTGATATTTTGTTTCAATTGCATATTGTACAAGATGCCAAAGAGATTTTCAGGGTGACCATTCTAACTGTTCTCCAATTTCGTCTAACTTCTGTTCCGTTTTACCTTTCTTTTCCTATCACGAATTGATCCCGCCTCCCTGAATTTATTTACAAGCAAACGAACGGTGTCTACTCAGAACACGCACACCAGGAAATTTAGTTTCAAATTGCCTTACAACTTCCCTACAAGATGATATAAACACATATGTATCGTATATAAACACTCTTTACTGTACTGTATACTGCAATCCATTCATTTTGAAAACACTTCAAGCAAAACTGAACACAACACTTCTGAACACTCCCAATGTTATTCATGTGTGAACTGGACCAAAACAAAACAGAACACCTGCCTAACACGAGTAAGACACACACTGTGACGATTAGCATACACACGCAGAGAAATGTAGTGTAGGTCACATGGGCCATTCACCTGCCAGCCAAGTTTTGTAGTAAATATGCTGTATATTTCAGCAGAAAGTGCTTTTGCTTATGGAATTATCCAGAGTAATTTAAAGCACAAGTACCTGATTTTTCACTGCTGTAATCATGTCATCCATATTCTGTGTAGCCACCACAAACTGCACCAGACCATTGTGTACATCATCATTTCCATACAAACCAACACCAATGACTGCACTGTAACACAATTACAGAATAGTAAAGTTAATGCTGGGAAGAAAACAATGAAAATACTAAAGATATTGTGTTAAACAAAACCATGATGGGTAGCAATAAGCAGTTTTATTACTTCATAATTAAACACGGTAAAATCCTGGAGGGAAAACAAAGAGATGTTCTAAATTTGCGCTAACAACATTGCTACAACAGTTGGTAATGCTTTTGTCCCACTCTAAATTCCAGTCCAAGTACTTGGTATTATATGCAGTTGACTCTCCCCTAACTCACATTTACAAGGAATATTGTACCTTAATAACACTCTTAACTGCTTGCACATGCATTCAATGTGGACATTCATGATTATTTTTTGGTTGGTGTTAGTCAGTGTGGTATATTTGCATTTAAGATACAGCAAAAAGAAAATGTGCTGTAATAAGCACTGGACAGTAATTCAAAGCTGTTTGCAACAGAGTGACAGCACTCTAGTGATTCAAAGCATTAAAAGTAAAGAGGACTATGAATTTGTATTCAAATCATAACAAGAAATATAGAATTATGGCACTATCAAAAATACAAAACCTTTTGTTTCTAGGTTGCTTTGCCTTTTATAGAACAAAGCAGTATGTGAACTCCAACAAACACAATGCTTATCTAAAGGTGGCATGATATACTACTTGCAAGCATTGTGAGAAGAGTTCACAAAAAAATTGCTGATTTTATTAAACAGTCCTAAATACTCTATAAAATCATTACATGCATTTGGAATACAATTATTTTCTTCCTTTCACTGCTTAAAATCATTGCCAGTGATTATTTTAAAAAAAGTATTATTTGAAATACTCTGACCCCTTTAATTTGGTGAAAAGGGGGCTCTACTGTACACAGAGTTAGTACATTTAGTTGTTTCAATACTTTGGTTTTGGGTGTCAACTTTGTCTTATTTTCCCTCTTAGCTCATTTAAAGAATGGGCAAAATGATAGGTTCAAAAACAAGATATAACCTGCATTAGAAGACCAACACAATAACAGCTAAGAAACAAACTAAATGACAAATTTTCATGTGAATATATTTTAATATATCATTCTTTATACAGCTTTACATCTATTTAAAGAAACACTCATTTTGTATTCATGCATAAGAAAATTACAAACTGTTAAAATAGGCAAAACAACATTGTCTAGTTCCCCGCACTTTGTCCCATTTTACAGAAGAGTCATGATATTGTCACCGCGCCCGCCGCATCTAATTGCCGACAACCGCAGTGTCACCCATCGCATTATTGTCGGCACTACCGCAAAGGAGCCGAAGGAAAGAGACAGAGAATGGCCGCATTGTTGGGGCGCTTGCCGAAAGAGAGAAAAGGATAGAAGCTTCTGGAATCTTCCTCTTTGTATTCCACCGAATAACTGAACTTTCCAGAATAGTGCCTGGGAGATATAAATAGCGGTAAAGTGCGACAGGAGTCAGACGTATGTGAAGGTTGAGTAGTCGTGCCGACGGAGACGGACAGACGATGTGGAGAGTTGTGCCGACGGAGAAGAGTTAGTTCTTTGTGTCACGAATTCGGAGCCGTGCTGTTGGAGAATCGGAAAAGACTTTCTTGTTGTTGCAACGAGTGTACAAAGTTACTGTTTACGGAAATAAAAGTGTTTCTTTATCTCGACTACATCTGTCTTCTTTACTTCACACCCACACAAAAAGTCACACTGGTGTCAGAAGTGGGATCCGTCGAATTGCTTCTAGTTTCGTTACATCGTCGTTAGAAGTTGCAACGTTAGAACCAAGATGGAGGGAGATTCGGAAACCAGGATGATGGCAATGATGAAAGAATTATTTGCCAAAATGGAAAGGTCATACGACAACCTCGCTGCCAAAATGGAAACGTCATACGACAACCTCGCTGCCAAAATGGAAACGTCATACGACAACCTCGCTGCCAAAATGGAAACGTCATACGACAACCTCGCTGCCGAGCTGAAAGAGATGAAGACGGCAAACGACAACCTCGCTGCCAAAATGGAAACGTCAAACGACAACCTCGCTGCCAAAATGGAAACGTCATACGACAACCTCGCTGCCGAGCTGAAAGAGATGAAGACGGCAAACGACAACCTCGCTGCCAAAATGGAAACGTCAAACAACAACCTCGTTGCCGAGCTGAAGGAGATGAAGACGGCGCTATCGGCGAAAATTGATGGCGAACTGATTGGCGTGACGGAAGACGTGGAAGAACTCGGAGAAAAGGTGGTAGACCTCTGCCAGCACGTGGACGTCGTGAAGGACGACGGGGAACGTCTTGGCGCCCTGGTAGTAAGAGTTGACGAGAGCGTCAAAGTACTGGATGCCAGGGGCAGACGGAATAGCGCGGAGCCGGGGAGGGAGCACCTAGTGGCCGAGGCGACAGTTGCGCCCGTTTCAGATGATGTGAGGGAAGACGTGAAACAACTCGGCGAACTGATTGGCGTGACGGAAGACGTGGAACAACTCGGCGAACTGATTGGCGTGACGGAAGACGTGGAACAACTCGGCGAACTGATTGGCATGACTGAAGACGTGGAACAACTCGGCGAACTGATTGGCGTGACGGAAGGCGTGGAAGAACTCGGCGAAAAGGTGGAAGACCTCTGCCAGCATGTGGACGTCATGGGGGACGACGGGGAACGTCTTAGCGCCCTGGTAGTAAGAGTTGACGAGGGCGTCAAAGTACTGGATGCCAGGGGCAGACGGAATAGCGCGGACCCGGGGAGGAAGCACCTAGTGGCCGAGGCGACAGTTGCGCCCGTTTCAGATAACGAAAGTGTACGTCTCGGGAAAGACAAAGGGGCAGTTCAGAGACGTCGTCGAGGATCCTCTGGAGGAGTGTGTCGGGTACGTAACCAACCAGGATACGACGTGCAGGACGATCAGCAGGGAAGCGCACAAGCAAACGAGCATCACGCGAGAACCGACTTGGCGTGTGACATTGGGGGACCGTCGGAGCCATCCAATCACCTGACGCATAGTGCCGTGAACGGAAGAATGGTGGACATCATCGTGGACGGCAGGATACAGGAGAGGCCGTGCCGAGCACAAGTGAACACGAGTGCAGCGGTGGACGCGACTCGCGCGGATGTGGTGGGGTTTGTTGCCGGACCCATCGGAAGCAAGGTGGCTGCGAAGGTGCGCCAGAGAGGTCGGCGGACATGGTACCTAGTGAGCCGTTTCCAAGTGCGCAGGATGGCCCGTCAACACACCAGGAAGAAGGGCAACTGGACGAGGGACCGTCAAGACCGGCGGTACTGTTGCAGAATTTCGAAGCAGGATGGCATACATCGTCCTACCCGGACCAAGGGACACTATCCAACAGCGATACCTAGGATCGTGCCTCCTGGAGAAGAGGTTCGATGGGTTAGTCCACCGGGGCGCAAGGGAGATGCCGCAGTGATAGTGCTGGTCGGGACGACCAGCTCTGAGGAGGGAGCAGTGTCACCGCGCCCGCCGCATCTAATTGCCGACAACCGCAGTGTCACCCATCGCATTATTGTCGGCACTACCGCAAAGGAGCCGAAGGAAAGAGACAGAGAATGGCCGCATTGTTGGGGCGCTTGCCGAAAGAGAGAAAAGGATAGAAGCTTCTGGAATCTTCCTCTTTGTATTCCACCGAATAACTGAACTTTCCAGAATAGTGCCTGGGAGATATAAATAGCGGTAAAGTGCGACAGGAGTCAGTCAGACGTATGTGAAGGTTGAGTAGTCGTGCCGACGGAGACGGACAGACGATGTGGAGAGTTGTGCCGACGGAGAAGAGTTAGTTCTTTGTGTCACGAATTCGGAGCCGTGCTGTTGGAGAATCGAAAAAGACTTTCTTGTTGTTGCAACGAGTGTACAAAGTTACTGTTTACGGAAATAAAAGTGTTTCTTTATCTCGACTACATCTGTCTTCTTTACTTCACATCCAACCAAGGTCACAATATCATTAAAGGCTTTTTGGCAAAAATGAACAAACTTTAGTCTGTTTTTTTTATATTATCCTTGTACCTTGTACTTTTATGCTACACTTTTGCTTCCTTAATACAGGTCATTTTTAAACTTCATGTAACCATTTAAATGATCCTATTTTTCTTAGCTCTTTCATTCTAAAATAATTTGCTATGCAAAGTGCTCTGTACACCATAATTTAAATTCAAATGCTTGTCCATTTCAAGAGAATTTCATATAATAACAGTTTACAACTATTAAAAACATTCACTAGTTTATTGGCAAAATAACAGATGCTACTTACCAGCAAAGAAGTGTGAAAATGGCCAAAGTCCATTTTAACACCACAATGCTGTGCTTCGGCCGAGGTTTTCTGTCACAACATCTTGTTAGTAAGTAAATGAGCAGCACAAGTAGTGTTAAGATGAGCCATGCTGCTGGTATTGAACCTAGAATCCCCAGTGACTGAAACACAAAAATTATATAACAATTATTTATTGATTTAGAAGCTAGTTACAATGAATGAACTGATAAATTTATGGTTTATGTATGCCACATTCATTATCTATCTTCTAGTGGCACAGTTTACAAATTTTATGAACTGTTTCAGCTGGTACTAGTTTACACATTTACATTGGAGCAACCGAAATGACATCAGTGTTACTTTTTGAAAATGAAACAGGAGCTAAATGGGCAATATTACTGTATAGAGCTCTTCATGCGTGCATGAGAAAAGTAAATAAGACTGCCTCTGTTGTTGAGTGGTCAGCATACGGGTTTATCCACCCAGAGGTCCCATCATTCTTTAACCAAAATCATTCCCTATTCCCCTTAGAGTCAGAAGAATGTGTAAAAGCAAAATTATTAGCAATATTAGGAGATTACAGCTCAAGGTGCAAGTCCAAGTTCCCAACATGATCAAAGAAATTAAAGGGGGCTGTAAAAAATAAATAAAACAAAAAGATCTTGTGCTACATTCATATTACTTTTTCTACCCATACTTCAACAAATTATCCTTAAAAAGCTTATTTTATGCAATCCTAGCATTAAAACAGCTTATTATGATGACATGAATCATATGAAATTACTCTCTTCCTGGCACTAGTGCCAGAAAATGAGTGACAGAATTACTGTGGCAACAAGACAGCAATGACATCATCACCACCACAGCATAATTTTCTCCAATGTGTGCCTGTAAGAAAACCTGAAATCCTCACTCTTACAAACTAACCAGTTTTTGCTTCTCCATCCACAAAACTTTTCATGTTCTTTTTCGTAAGCATTTTTTTAATTTTTCTGGAGTTAACAAACCCTAAGCACTCTTTTCTTCGTTAAAAATGTCATGCGGAATACAATCCATATATTCAATAATTTTATAATTACCTTCCATTTTTCTCTACAAGTGTTGAAACAAATGAAACAACATCTGCGTAGCAACTATATTACATCATACAGCTCTGATAGGCACATTAAAATGTTACAATTAGCAAATTTATTAGTTATTTTTGCATATTTTAATACTAGAATTGCATAAAGCATATGTAACACATGTGCAATCTTCTCATTTTACACTCATAAACATTAGCATGTTCGCTTTTGCTCACACACTAAACATATACTCATGTCACAATCAGTCAGATTATATACTAGTTACCTAAATATTTATATCTACTTCATTTAATTAGGGTAAACATCTGCAGAAATTATGTTATTACATATTTCCTAGTAGATATAATGGGAATACAATAGATTTAAGTGATAGTCAAATCTTTTAAGAGCTGATCCCTCTGGGAGGGCTTTGAAATTTCGTTCTCTTTGCATGACCAGCAGAAAAAACAAGAATGACTTTTCATTTCAAAACAGTGTAAGTACTTTAAAATTGAAACCAATTTGTGCAATATTCTCTGGCAAGATCTGTACCATAAACCAGTTGACCACTGCATGAGTGTGCTTGGAGGAGGGTACCTCTGTTTTGTGGCCATCTGTGACATCAAGACTTAAGTTCAGAGTGGAGTGAGGGGCAAGGCAATAGTAGGAATGTACAATAGCACAATGAAAGCAGTACTACTTTTGCAATTGCAACTCGAAATAGCAGAAGTTTTCTTTACCTGTCTGTACTTTGATGCCCTACCCACTTGTTCTGTACTTGCTTAGCTCATTTTCCCACCTAACACATTCATATTGTGGCCAAGTAGTACAGCCATGAAAAAGTTATTGAGTGCATTAGGAGAGCAGAATATTTGTATGTCATGTTGCAGCGTGGTTTAGAGAAGTCGATATTTCCAACATGCAGCTGAGTTTATTGATAGTCTCTGTTCCATGTGTCTGTCAGACACATGTATGGAGCAGAGACTATCAATAAACTCAAGCTGCAGGTTGTAAATACCGACTTGTGCAAACCGTGCTGCAATATGATGTGGGATTTAGAAATATTCTGTTATCCTGATGTGCTCAATATTTTTTCCACAGCTGTACATGCACAATACCAGAGTAGTTATATTCATAATTACCTGTTGTTTTTGTAATTTTTAAGCTTCATAATAAATACATTAAGTATTTCTGGAATAAAGCTTTTAGGTTTTTTATTAATTAAAATTTGTAAAATTTTTGTTCATGTATTTTCATTATACACACATCTCTTTATTTAGATAGGTACTCTGAAATATTTTCTTATTATCATTATTGTTAACAAAAAAAAAATTAATGAATTGTATGCTTTTTAAATAGTATTACACAGAACTGGTAATACAGCACTTTCTTCATAATAGCAATTGCACAGTTAAATTATGTGATAAATGCTTCTCCAAGTAGCTATTTTGCTTGACAGAGGGGAGCTTTGTGTCATTCATGCAAATAAAGAGAATTGCTATGAGGGGAATGTGTCCACTGTAAAGGCATTGATGTATTAATTCCCACGAAAGAACTGAGGGACACAGAGTGACCATCACATTAAACACATCCTGCCTCCCTCTGCCCCCTCCTAATCCCCTTCCTGTCACTCAGTCATCATTATCTCATTAAACTTCAGGATCTGTGCTATTGCAATTCATATATACATATGTGAGTGCTGCGTCATTTGCTCACTATATTTGGTTATTCTCCAGCCAACAGTTTGAAAAGTGACAATTATAGACAACACTTGAGCAATGAAGTGCATGTGACACCGGCACCAGCACCTTGTTCTCTAGAGATCAAGGATCCATCGGTATATATTGTAGGGAATATCTAGTATTAACAGTCTCTAAAGACACAGTTTCATCATTTCAGTGTTTATTTCTGATTTCAATATTTCTTCTATTAAATATTCCTCTATTTAAAGTGAAAAATCTGGGAATGCCATCGTATATATCCTCTAAGACCTTGAGAAATGAGTCATTCTTTTGTAAATCAAAAATGCACAGAGATAAAGGTTGAAAATTAAGATCAAAGTGTAGGTTTTCATGTTAGGAAATACCTACCTCTAGATAAATACTGCTCTCAGGATCAAATGTTGCATTGACAAGATGACAAGTGATGTTGAGATGGGGAAAGGCATGGAAGATGCGAACGAGAGGGGATGGTGTATATACATCACTATCTCGCTGCATCACTGTTTCTGTCTGTGGCGGCTCCATCTCCTGTCAATGCTCTGACAAGAATGCATCTGCTCCCACTGCCATCACATCACCACATCATACTGCACAGAGAACGTAACAAAAGGTTCAACAATAAAGTACACACAAATACCATTTCAGGATAAGATTAATCTGAGGATGGCTTTCAAAATAGTATAAGGTCAAACAGTTAAGGCTTTCAGGAATAAGACAGAGATTGTAAATGAGTGAATAATGGTAAACTTCAGAGGCATTCATTTTGTGTTGGAAATGACATCACACCATTGTTAAAATTTGTAATACTTCAGCATGGTGTGTACTTTTAATATCACTAACATATATGATTTTAGCTAAGAGAACCCACAATCGCTTTGACCGTTTTCAGTGCAAAGGATTTCCTAAGATTACAGTTACAGCTAGTCCAGTTTTCACAAGGTATTATGTAAAGTCTTGGAACATAAAAGTGAATGAATAGTAGCAACAGCTGAAAACAACATTATATCAAATAATAAATACAAATTAAACTTAAAATGAAACACTCTTATACATTTGGTTGAATGACAATTCCTCGAAGCCCAATGCAATAGTGAATAGTTCCCAAAATATACATTTAATTTCCCAATTACAGATTTTTACATTCATAATTGAATATAACCAAAAATTTCATAGTTATATCCTGCAAAAACCTCATTCAAGTGTTTCCATCATGGTAACAAGCACTTGCGATGAAAGGAGGGAAAAAAAAATCAAGTTATCCCAATTAAAAAAAAGTACAAGAGTTTGAAACTTGAAAGTAACAACAAGCAATATCTCAGAAATGGTGAATCCATAAAGAAAATGAATAGAAAATAAATACTATGTTTTAGCAAAATCTACATTTTTTGGATAGTAAGATTTGGTCTATCTCTTAAACTTTACCAGTTACACAAAAGTCATCAAGAATAAAGAGGACTACATGGGCTACAGTCAGAAAATTCAAAATACACGTTTCATTTGCCATAAAAATATCAAACATATGGCATTTTAATGAAAATTGACGTCATTTTTGAGAAAATCAAAATTTTCAAAAAATTTCTATGTAAACGGTAGTTTAGGGTGAAGCAATTCTCTTCAAAATCGTTGTGTTGCATCCTTGAAAGATCATCGTCGTTGCATCAACACTTCATGGATTAGGAGACTTGTCCTGTTCCGGCCTCAAATCTCTCTCCACCTTCTCATTGGTCTTCCAACATCTCTCCTCCCATAAGGTTGGTAATTGTATGCCATTTTGGGGTCTCGAGTATTGTCCATCCTTTGCAAATGGTTTCTCCAGCTTTGTCTATATTGGTTTATTTTATCATTTATTGGACAAATACCTAGTTCTTCTCTTACTTCTTCATTTTTTATTTTATCCATGATTGTACATCCTTTTACAGCTCTAAGGTTCATTTCTGCCGCATTTATTTTATCCCACTCTCTTATCTTTATCATCCATGTTTCACAACCATATGTTAACGTTGGAATCGCCACTGTTTTGTAAAATTTTAAGCTTGTTTCTTTTCTTGTTTTTCTTTTTAATGTTCTTGCTGATATTCTGCAACTGTTCTGTAATTTACTTGTTATTTGTCTTGATCATGCTGATGTTATAATCCGTCTTAAATAGTTAAATTTGTGTACTTGTTCCAGCACTATGTTATTTATTACTATTTTGAATCTATGAGGGTACTTCCTTGAAAGGCCATTATTTTCGTTTTATTGGTTGATATTTGAAGACCATATTCCCTTAATACATTCCCTAATTCAAAAACACTTCTGTAAATAATTTTCTGTTTCTTGAATTATGATATGGGGCTTGATAGCTCAGTAAGACAACCCATTTAGGAGCGAAAAGAAACCGTGTAAAGGACTCTCGTTAATCAAAGAGAAGACAACCAGCTAAGGGAAGGACATCCCAACAGAAAAACCTTGTTTGACCAAAGCCCCACCATTGGTCTTACTCTATGCCATACTCGTAATGTGGCTAGAGGACATCTTAATTACTGGTAAGCCTCAGAAATATAGTCGGTCTGCCAACAATTCTTAGACGAGTAAACGGCAAAATACCTTCAGGAATAAAAATAAATAGAAATATGCTGATCTATGCTGATGACATCCTTGAAAGATATTAAACTTAAATACCAACTTTGGTTTTTAACTGACTTTTCGCATGCGCGCGCACACACACACACACAAAGATATTTTTCTAAAAATGCCTTTTTTGGAGTCAGGGGCCTCAAAATAATGTTTCTGGTGAAATCTTGACATCAAAATTTTGAGTCGAATACAATAATTTCCCTACTTACTACACGTAGTAGAGAAAGCAAAAAAAAAAAAAAAAGCTAATGCTGTAGGGTCTATTGAAAGGAATGGTATTAAAAATATTAGAAAACCAAAATTATTTTAAATAATCATTAATTAAACTGTTTATTTAATGTGACAGAACTAAGACCAGCTTATCTTCAGTTCCACTTAAAGAGATGAGAATCCTGAATACAGCACCAATAAAATACACATACAGAGGCTATTGTTTTCAACCTCTGATGGTGCTGCAGGTGGCTCAAGTAGCGATAGGCAGTGGAGGATTGTATGGCATGATTGTCTGTCCTCTCACCGCTATCAGCACTACAGTGGAAATCCACCACAGAATGAGCTCTGTGTATGGTGAGAACTATGGAGCAGGAAACTCAGTTGGCCAAATATGTAGATATCCTCATGATGAAGATCATTAGGGATGGAAATGTTTGAAGACCCTCCCTACAGCCCACACCTAGCACTGAGTGACTTCCATCTTTAACCACATGTAAAAAAAAATTGCATAAGCGAATAAAAAATATCATTCTGGTTGAATATGTACAGGTGTAACTAAAGGGTTAGCGGGTGTAAAATTATCAGGATCCCCTAAAATATAAGGTTCCTTTAATGATAAAATTGATAAGAATATAAATAGAACAATAAATCCTAAAATATCCTTAAATGTAAAATAAGGATGAAAAGGAATTTTATCAATTGTTAGAGTGGAAATGCTACCACTCGAAGGATCTTAGGACACTGCAGTCCTGGCTCAAGAGAGAAGCAGAAGTTTTTTTGCAAAGGGTATTGGAAAGCTAGTGCATATGACAAGGTTTCTTATGGATGCAGTAAACTTTCATCAATAAAACCATTTTGCTATTCATGTTAGTTTTGATTGCAGGCTCCATTGGAGATTGCAAAAATATAAAAAAAAAATAGCTTTCTACAAAATAAATATAATTAACTGATTTAATTTAAAAGGTGAGTCGATTTATTAAATCACCTTTTAAATTAAATTGATTATAACAACACTGTTTTCAAACTTCTATGAAAGGAAGATATTAGCTGATGTTCATGGATATGGTTAGATATAAATGCACACAGAAAACAGAAAGGAATCTTGGAATAAGTTTGGTATTTTAAATATTCAGGATATATACAGTGCCTTCATTTGGATGTTTGGCCAAATTTTCTTGGTACCAGCAAGCACATTATTTGTTAGCAAAGTTGAATATTCATAGCCCTTAAATTGAAACATAGATTTCTCATGCAAATTACAACTGCCTTCATCACAGAACATGCTGGAAAATGTCCTTGTCATGGGCGTCGTGAAGGGGGGAGGGGGGTCCGCGGCCCCCCTTGAAGTTGATCAATTTAATGTGCAATCAATTACTGGCTATTAAATTACTATTTTAGTTTTAATGTAAATATCAATTTTTATTTAGCACAAATTAACATGGTTATCTGCAACAAATATAAATTTTGAGAATAAAATAATGAATTAATATTATCTGATTGCAAATTTCCAACATGTGCCCCCCTCCCCCTGGAAAAAAGTCTGCCGACGCTCATGGTCCTTGTGTGTCACCACACAACTCTCATGCCTTTCAAGAACATTTACACTAACACTCATAATTCTTCAAGGCCATGTAAATAAACCATGCTTCATAAACAAACATGATTAAATGCTGGTCAACAGAGTGATCATTAACGTTATCCAACAACCAATTGCAGAAATTAACTACTCAGTATATGGTTCAATTCCTGAACTAGTTATCTAATAGGGTTTTAATTTTAAAATTTTAGTGGTATTCCATGGTGAGGTTTGCAAAATTCCATATTTCTATGCAAGCTTTCTAATAGGTTTCTTTGGAGTTTATTCTAACCTTTTGAAGTGAAACTTCTTCTGAGAGGGCTTTGAAATTCTGATCCCCAACCTTTTTGTGCGACGAAAAGTGTTGGGGGTTAGCACTGTGTCGAGCAGTGTCTCGCTTGCCTTCGGGTTTCGGAGAAGAGCGAGACACACGCTCTTCTAGCTTTCTTTCATTCTCGTTGTCCGTGGTTGCATGTACTGCGTTCAGGCGGCGTGGCGATCACTGTGTACAGCTGTTATCAGCAAAGCATCCGTTGAAACACGTGTATATAGCCAACGCATTTCGAGTATTGTTTAGTATTCTCATTGTTTATAATCTATTTTCTTCACTAAAATATACAATTTTGTTGCGAATATGCCTAAGTCAGGCGAAGGTGAAGAGACAGTTCAGAACGTGGGGGGGAAAAAAAAGTAGATCTGGAATTGAACGAGATAGTAGAGAAAGGAGTAGAATACGTGCTTTAGAATCGAGAGCTTTTCACTACTTACTTTAGTATCATAAACTGATAATTTCTCTTCTTAAGAACGAAGATGATGGACAGTGATACAGATTTTATGTAAATAAATGAATGAATGATAACGCGATCTATGCTATTCAAAAGTGATTGATGAATAATTAAAATGTTTCCCTGTAATACAAAAGTTTCACTTCTATCGTGTCTTTGCGAAACATTTCTTTCTTTTTCCCCCCACTATCATAGAGTTACCTTCCTTTAAGAACATGTCAATTCACTTTGGATTTCTTTTTTAAAATAGATCATGTTTTCCTAAGTTAATTCACAAGATTATGAACCATTTCTCTGTGAGACGCTCGAACCGTAGGGAATATTTCTATAAATCGCCATCTCACTTCTCTAGAAAAGTTTTTTTCACATAAGAATCATACATGGAGATCTACTAAGTTACACGAACTTTTTGGTATTTTAACTGCACTAACGCACTGAAACATGTGGGCTCACAATATATCAACCTCTATGCAGCACAGGCATAGCCGGCACACGGGGTGGGAACAGAAACGGTGCAGTGCGTGGCAAGGAATTCCCCGTAATACGACCACGCGTCGGAACGAAGGATCCGTATTTTAGAAGAAAATAGTGTAAAGATTATATGAAAATAAAATACACAACTTCTGCTTTCTTGAACAATTAATATATCTGTATATGCTTGAATGTGTGTTGTGTTACGTATCCCGGCAAGTTGAACTTTTATTTCATTCCTGAGGGTGGGTCGTGGGCCAGGACATTACATGATCAATGAACTGCCTCACGTGGACTTGTTCAATTCAATGATTATACATCTCTCAGAGCAAGAATTAGAAAGTATTGTATCGGTTTATCCAGGTGTTCCCTCGCTTAAGCAGGCGTGCATCATCAAGTGAAGCCACCCTAGTGCCAGACCTGCTGCTTTAACCCCCGGGGTGACAGGGTAGAAGTAGGAGGCAGTGATGCGATCTTCGAGAATTCCACACGCCAGCGACCTTTTACCTCAACGGAGGGATCCAATATTGATTTCCATTGAACCACTGGTGCATGTTGTCTGTTGAAGAAGCCGTCGTGGAGAAGAGGCACTCATCACACCACAGAACACGCCAAACGTGTAGGAATCTCCAGTAACGACCTCCTTTTCCCAAGTTATCCTCGTGAGTCAAGTCCGGAGTCGTGTGCCTTCTTCCATAGGTATACTGCACATGGACTTTACTGTTATCGCTCGCGCATGTAAACAACTGCAAGTAGATACAGCCTGACTAAGAGAGCCGCCTCACTGCAGCACAACCTACAAGCATCATAAACTATGCATTCTGGAATTGCACTTAAACGCTTGCTTATACATACTGCTATTTATTAACTATAATATCGTCACAGCGTGTATTACACTGGGTTACAATGTACATTCGTAAATTATTAAATGTGAAATTTCGACGCCTATCACTGAAGCAGTTTTTAAGCAATGAAAAATTTATTTCAACATCACACCATATCAGAAGTGCAAATGTAAAGAATTCCACTCTGTCGTCTGGCGTGTTTATCTTCTTACTCATTTTCAAAATGTCACACATAGCTTGATAACCAATATTTTTGTTTAGAACTTTCTGGAATTTAGCTTTCATCTTTTCGATACCTGGCACAAGAGGTTACCTTTTAATAATTGAATGAGTTAGTCTTCTATTATGCTTATGCTCTTGGACATTTCCAAAGCCGATTTTTCTAATTTTTTAATAGCTTTGGGCAACACTGCAAAGTTGTTGGATATGAACAGAAGATTTTCAGATAGTTCATGCGATATAAGAAACTTTGCAGTTACAATAGCAGATGAATCTGCATCACATAGAGCGCTAATAACATCTACAATTTCATTGTAATGCACCACATAATGCGTGACAGCCTCTATCCAAGCACCCCATCTTGTAATTATTGGCGTCTGCATACACTTGCAAGGCAATGCTTTAGTTAGAGTACTCGTTACGTTATTTTCGACTCTTGCTTCTAGTGGCAGTTGTTTGCAAATTTGATGGCCGTGCTGTACTTCTGACGTCATTCACACTCTGCATCCAGCTAAGCATGCGAGCGCACATTCCTCCTGCAGGAGCACCATTTGATAAAGAAGTTAACGGGGTCACTGCGGCAGTTCTGGCGAAGGTATTCGTCTTCATAAATGCCCGGCACTACAGTGTTTTCATTTTCACCAGTCCACTCAAGCCCATTTTCCCCGCTTTGCAGCCGTCTTCTCCACTCCACTCGGTCTAACAGTAACAGTAGTATTGCGTATCAAGCCATGCGACTTGGCCAGGCCCTCAGTTCCCCATGACGAAGCACTGCTTTGTCCCTGATTGTAGCATTAGTCATATCATCAGCCGATGGAAATATCAGACCCCTGATTTCCACATCACACCTCTAATGAAAACGGTGACTACCAGAAGTCGATTGGTAACATCCTTTTATAGCGGTTAAGGTCTCGCAACGCACTTTCTATCGAGTTTCATTTGGAGCAACTCGTGAACTGGGGGTAGTTGCAAATAGTAAGCCTAAATATTCTATTCCACATAGAGTTTAGAGTCCGCTCGTGCCGTCACAAGATTATTTGAAGAGTGTGACTCTCCGGAAATTATTAAGATATAAGGCTTATAAAACGAATATGAACTTAAGGATAACATTTGCCAAAGTGATTGATTCAAATTTTGAAAGAAAACTAAGAAAAGTAATACGTAATTTCCTAAGAAGCCAGAAATGTGTTCAGAACAATTCTATCTTCTTTAGTGACATGGGTGGGTACATACTTTTAAATTATTTTTTATAATGTACCGTCTTGACGCAAACGCTCCTCTCCTTCGAAGACGTCTACTTTAAGACCTATAAGATCTCGTGTTTGGTGTCCGGACTAGCTCTAGCAAGAGGTCTTAATCTGCAAGGTATGCGTGAGTTATGGTAGGAATGGAACCAAACGAAGAATTAACCAACATATCACTTTATTTGTAAATTTCCAGATTTGTAGAGAACTGCCGACGATATTTAAATAGAATGTAACTTTGTAACTTCAACTACAACGTTATAACACTTTAACTTTGTCACCCTTTAGCAACCGCCGAATTACGTATACGCGCTAGCTTACGTACAACTCCCAAGTTGCACGTGCGTTATCTCGACTCGATTCAAGACGAGTGTGTCTTGCGTTGCATTTGTTTTTGCGCGAGCAACACGAAGGAAGCGATTTCCATTGGCTAACTTTAGAGCACGTCATGGTAAGATAGGAATCAGCCCGCTGAATCACTATGGCTTAGTACAAGCAACAATTGTAACCTTATCACTCATTTAAATCTGCCTAGGCTTCCATTCTTGAAACTTTAACATATTCAGCTTTATTACGTCTTCCCCTTAACTATTGACTAGAATCTCCTTTTGCTTCTTTCCATTATCAAATATATATTTACATTATAATTTCGGTTTCAGTCTTTAACATAGGTTATATCGGCGGCTTTTGACCTTTTGAAACAATTGCTCAACAGCAATGGTGTTCACTCACTTAAGGGTAGTTTTGAACTTTGGGTTTCTATTACTTTGGATCAACTAATTCATACCTCCAAACTCTAAGGAGGATGAGGAACAATCGTAATTAAAGAAAAATTCCTACACTCCACCAGGAATCGAACACAGGACCTCTTGCATAACAGGCAGGTGCTCTACCGACTGAATTACGGGGCCAGCCCACGTTTAAAGTGCATTTGAATTTATTAGACAATAATTTACCTTGCTAAACGAGACTCGTATTGGCAGGCACACGTGAAGCGATAGCTGCGGAGACATGGTATATGTATGACAAAAGATAACTATTACAATATGGTCATACTCTAATGTGAGTGAGTGAGTGAGCGGGTGAGTAGATGGGTTGAGTAGGGTTTAAGGGCCCATCGACAACTAGGTCATTAGGGCCCGTAGTCTAACGTAAAGAATGTTCAAGCGTGTCCATCATCTAGAATCCTCTGAATGTAATAGAGCAATTGAAAATAAATCGAAAAAGCTGATTTTAAAATGGCCAAAAAGGCGTTTATAATCAAAATAGACAGTTATATCTTAAAATGGCAAAATAAAATTGGTTCTGCCCCTTCCAAACACCTAGGTACCTCAAAACATGATTATATATACATATTTTGATATATCATCCAATAAAAACACATTTTGTCCAATAGCTAGCCTCCATTTATCACACTCGCTCTCGTGTCGTTTCCTAATGAATCACCTTCCCTGAAGCGGTAAGACTTTAGTCCTCTTCTCACATCTTCAGTGAATGTTTGTGCTTCCCTGAACTAATCCTTAATTTTCACGTTTGACACAGTAAATTATGAAAAGCCAAGCAATTTCCATAAAACACTAAATAGCACGGAGGAGTCGAGGAAACTACCAGTTCATCGAATTCCATTACATTAACATAAAAGCGAAACACATACCAGACGGAAAACGCTGTGCTCGTCATTGCCTGGGGTCTTTTCTGGCGAAGCTTTTGCATTAATAATTAATGAGAGCTGTGGTTAGAGTGAACGATTATCGAAATATTGCCATTATCTCTAGGGATCTGCTGCTATAATTCGATAAATGTTGATGTACTTGTAATGCCAGGCACGAAGGATATTATATGGCTGCATAAACTGATACGATAGCCCATTGATTTCCAATATCAAATGCTGTTTCATCATTACGATAATGGTTTAAAATATTAAATAATTTTAAGTTGCATGGGTTTTACCGCATTGTCAGCAACGTGATATCTAGGATAGTATTTTAACTGATCAGTGATTCTATGATGATAGAATCGAACACAGATTGGTAAATACAAGTAGAGGCTATAAACCACATCTGTTGAGTGTACGAATACAGATTTTCCCAGAGCACAGCTGTAATTATTGTTCTTATAACACTTGTGAACGTAGTCATATTTCTTTAAACTTTGATTCTCTCCATGTACCCTATGATTTATAACTGTTGTCTTTTTAAGCTGAAATACTTAGATTTTTATACAGGATGGGCAAATATAGAGTCTTTAAAATATATGGTAACCCATTCCATGGGCTCTCTCCACTGCGCAAGTGAATTCAGAGTCGCCGAGAAATTATGCCGCCAGAGGCGCACTGAAATTCTTACCTTAAAACTTGCTGATAACATCATGCAAGAAATCACAAGGATTCCTGTTGCTGAGTTTAGGCGAGTGAGTGACATTTTTACCAGATATGTTGCCTGTTTGATAGCAGGTCAACATTTGTAGCATCTACAATAAGGTAAGGATTTTAGTGCGCTTCTGACGGCAAATTTTTCCAGGCGACTCTGAGTTTTCTCGTGTAATGGGGAGAGCGCGCATTATATTGTACTATATAATGCTGCACTCGTTGGATGTAGGTAGATAATTTAATAAATCAGCATCATTTGGAAAACATGCATTCTCGGATAAACAAGAGTGCGTCAAAATATGATTTTAGAACCGCTCTCTCAAATAGATGCTTGTTAATATACAGATTATTAATATACTGCAAAATAGTACTTTGGTGAAGTCACTATAGAAGCTTTTAGTAGCGGAATAAACAGAATCCAGATAACAGTCCCTAGAAAGCTTTCAGTATGTCTGATTATTCGTGTAAATAAGACAGTATCACATCTTGCACCAGTATTTAACTGCAGTATATTCCTTCTCATACTGCTACCGAGATCTTGCTGGGAGCAGAAATTGAGATTTTTATCTTTTTTTAATTTACAAATTTGTTGTGTAGAAACGAGCGCTCAGCATAAGCATTGCCATCGACATCCACATCTCGGATTTTTACGGTCAACGCTTCCTAGGAGGGGCTGGTACAGTTCAAAGTGTAGGATTCAGTCGGTTATGGGAATATGCCAAACGATTTACCATGCCTTGTGTATTTATACAGTACTTATGTTTATTTTATTTAATATAACTTATAGTGCGTTAGTTAAAAACTATCGCATGCACCGCCAAAAAGCTTTAGCGGACTTGATGCATAAATAGCTATTATTTTGAATGGCAACCAAGAGGGTTTCTTTCATTTCTTTCTTTTTTTTTTTGGGGGGGGGGGTGAAGGGGAAGACCTTTTACGCAATATGAGACTTGCTGTCTGGTGGCGCTATCCACTAAAAAGTCATTTCGCTTGTCAGTGTGTTATTTGTTAATGTTCCACGTGCATTAGTTTGCCGGATCCCGCACAGTAGCCCGGCAAATCTGGTATACATTGCATGCGAGCGCGTCAAATGTTACTTATCCTGTATTGTACACGGCAGACGCCGCAATTCCGAGTAACAACCAGAGGATAGGGATATGCTATTCTCTCTTGTTAAAATGTGTTTTTAAGTGGTAAATAAATACATAAATGATTATACCTTCTTCAATGCTTATCACTACTGACACTTCCTATAATAGTACCTATTTGTCCGGCTAATTTAAGCTTTTAGAACCTATTGCTCTGAGCTCTACTGTTTGTTTGTCTCAAATTAATGAGACGTATTAAGCAGTCCCGAAATCAATTTCGCTGTATAAGTAAGGAACATGAGCACTCTGCTTCGCAACTGCTGACACCGTCTAAAGGAGCAGATCGACTTTGAAACCTGACGCAATACTACCGGAAGAAGAAATTCACGGTGCCGTCAATTCATATTCAGTCCAAGGCTGCGGTAGGTAGGTTGGCCTTTCGATACCTCTTGAAGCTGCTCACTTCTTGGTGTAGACTTGGTTCTCACGCAGTGGTGACGTAAGGACAAAACTCGTACGTTTAGCTTTAGTGGTATTTCCCTAGTAAAGGAATTATTGTCAACATATTCTTGCAGTATCATCACACTCGCAGATACCTCTCCTGCGCTATGGCATATTCGCAATACTGTTCTCCCATTATGTTCCAAAGGTATCCACGCTACAAAGAGCTAGGATAGCTCTGCAACCCATTTCTAGAACCTACCAACCCTTTATTACTACAGATATTTGCAAATCCCACACCTAATCATGTCATCTAAACACCCACAGAGCTGATGCCATAAGTTAAGAGGCACACTTAACGCGTGTTTCATGTTAATTCAGTATTCACAAACGTGAAGAACTATTTATTACAGTAGGTATAAACTATGTACAAAAATGTACTATCAATAATAATAATAATAATAATAATAATAATAATAATAATAATAATAATAATAATAATAATAATAATAATAATAATAATAATAATATCTAATATAAAAATTAACTTCAGTGCCACGAGTTCTAGTATGTAGCCTTGGAACAAAACTATGAGAATGGCAGGTAGAGCACCTGCCTACAGTGCAAGGGGTTCCGGGTTCGATCCCCGGCCTGGAGGGTGGTAATTTTTCTTTAACTAGGATAATTCCCCATCCTCCCTAGAGTGCAGAAGTGTGAATGCGCGCGCGCGCGCGTGTGTGTGTATTTAATGTAAAGTAACAGAAACCCAAAGTTAAAAGAACACTCGTTAAACGTGTAAACACCATTACTGTTAAGCAATAAGAGGTTAAAAGCCGCCGATGTGACCTTTGTTTTATTTAACTACTTCCCCCATGAAGAGGCTGCCTCAAGGACAAAGTATACAAAAACAAAATTATGTAAGATGAACATAACAGAGGTGGTGTAAAACGGATGTAATTATACAAAGAAAGTCTAAAATGAATGTATGCACATATAAGGCAATTAATTTAAAAATATAAAAAAAATACAAGAAAGGTGGGAAACTTCCACAAATAATTTCTTAAAATGGCTATGGAGGCATAGAAATGGAACATAAAAACTGTAATAAAGGAACAGTACAACTAAAGAGCATACATATTTTAGTTGTTTCAATAACTCAAATTTTGTCTAGTACAAGAGTTCTTAATGTTGTTGGGAAGGAAGAAAAAATTGAGAGAGAAATAAAGAATGCGTGAAGTTTCTGCTGTTTTTCAAGTAGGTATTGCAGTGAATTCCGAACCACTTATGTTTATGACTAGACAAAAATTTTGAAAATCCAAAATCTAACGGCACTGCTCAGTCGGTAGGGCACCTGTGTGCTGTGCGAAGGATCTCGGGTTCGATCTCCTGCATGTTTTTCTCTAGCCTTAGAGTCTGGATTACGAATGATGGCGTGAATGTAAGAGACCTAATGAACAGAAAATCCAAAGAACAACATACGAATGTTGTTTTTTGTACACCTTACTGGCAGAAGGACTTGCCAGTATACGGGGAAAAAAACTAAAAACTCCAACACTACAGCAACACACTGAAATTTCTTACCTTACCTATAGTTATTCAATTACACTCTTAATCAACTGTAATTATATTTAAAAAGAAATAATCTTTACACTATACCTTGTCTAAAGAATAAAATAATTATATATTTGAAAAAATGACCCCATTTTAGAAGGTATAAGCGTGTAATAGAAAATTGAACCAAATAAGAAAAATCTCGGAAATGGTTTATTTTAATGTAAATTACATGAATTATGACAAACTGTGTTTTGACGAGAACTAAATTACTTGTGTAGTAAGATTTTATCTATCTCTTACGGTTTATCAGTTATACAAAATCATCCAGAGTGAAGAGGACTTCAGAGGCTATTTCCAGCAAATTCAGGATATACATTTCATTCGTTATAAAAATACTTTAAACGTATGGTATTTTAATCAAAATTGTTTGAGCCATTTTTTCTTGAAAATCTTCAGGTTGCATCCTTGAAAGGTTTTGAACTTAAATACCAAGTTAGGTATTTAACCGACTTTTCATTTTGAGTTAGGCTGTTTACGAACCAATAGACGTTTAAAATCTTAAGACATATTACACAGTAATAAATTAGAACGCATTTTAGTTTACTATATCTGTATTGATTATACTTCATGGGATTACAACTGAGTGATGGTTAATTCTATTTCCGAGCTTTCGCCGTTGTTTCGAGGCCTTTTTCAGGCAAGGGTGTCGTCTTTTAATAAACAAAATACCCATTTCTTACTGGTCAATTCATTGGTGCCAATCATAACTGATGTTGCTCTAATAATATATTTCCGCGAAGAAGACGTCAGAGCATCGGTGGCGAATTCTCGGAAATCGAATTAACCTCATTCGGTTGCTATACCGCGCAGTTCTAATCGATAACTCAACACCAAGAAAGCTTTAAATATCCAAACTGTTACTTTCGTAGAAGTGACTGGCTTGCTTATAGTGGCATGCTACCTAAAAATTTGATACCGAAATTTCAGCAGAAATGCGCGTTTTGATAATCCCTGAATAAAAGATAAATACACCAACGATTTCGATTAAGATACTATATGATAAAGATGTTTGCATGACAAATGAAACTTCTATCTTGAACTGGAGCCCCGTTCATTCTGATTGACTTCTCTAATTAGTACATTAGGTTAAAGAGGCAAACAAAATCTTACTACACAAAAAATGTAGATCTCATAGAAATTATGCAATATCTTTGAGGCGTTATATATTTCCGATATATTATTTGTTGTTGGTTGGAATTTCAGATTCATAATTACTCAAAGTTGGTAGGGGCTGCTCATTTTTTCCCGTCGTGGTCATGCAAAGAGCTTGAGAGTCCAAAGCGATCCGCTTTTTAAAAATCTGACTATCGCTTTCATACGCACCTGCAACATATGTCATGAAAGGATATCTCGATTAATAGATAGAAAAAAAAAGTGTGTAGCACTCACATGACTTTCTCTATTCTTGCACAAAATATTCTTACAAACACTTACTCCTCTATTTACTTCATGTTAATCGAGATAAACATTTGCAGAAGTTATCTAATTGCCAATTTTTATTGTAGGTGCAAGGGGAATACAACAGGCTTTAAGCGATAGTCAAGTGTTCTAAGAGTGGTCGCCATATGATGACTGAAATTCCATTCTCTTTGCATGACCAAGAGAGAAAAAAATGAATAACGACCTCCCATTTGAGAATGTCTAAGTATTGCAAAATTCTGACGAATAACAAGGAATATCTCTGAAATGGTTCACTCCACAAAAAATACATTTGGACGTAAATAGTGTGTTTTAACGAGATCCACATTTTTGTATAGTAAGATTTGGTCTATCTCTCACGGTTTAGCAGTCATGCAAAAGTCGTCAAGAGTAAACAGGTCTACATGGGCTATAGCCATAAAATTCAAAATGTATATTTCGTTTGCCATAGAAATATCTATTACATATGGCATTTTAATCAAAATCGTTCATTAGAGACATTTTTGAGAAAATCGTTTCCGAAAAAGTTTTCGTGTGAAGGGTAGTTTAGGGTGGAGAAACATTCTTCAAAATCTTCATGTCGCATCCTTGAAATATATTAAGCTTAAATACCAACTTTGGTTTTTAACCGGCTTTTCGTTTTTGAATTATGCTGTTCACACGCACCCCCCCCCCCCACACCCCCCCCCCCACACACACACACACAGAAAGTGTGTCCTAAAAGTGTCTTTCTTGATTCAGGGGACCCTTAAAATGTATATTTCCTGTGAAATCCCAACGTCGAAATTTTGGGTCGAACACAATACTTCCCCTGCTTACTATACATAGCAGAAAAAGTAATAAGGTTATGCAATAATAAAGAGTGAGTAGAGAAAGCCATGTGAACGTAGTGCACTTTTTTGAAATTTAAGTTGGATGTATATGAATGTAGTTTATGGTTATTAATAAACGCACCCCGTGTTCTAGCATAACATAAAACTACGTAAACATTAAAATTAACCTTGCCTTATACTTAAAAACGAAACTGTGAATGAAGAGAGTTGCTGTTTTGCACGACCACGAACAGCCTTTTGGTCCCATTTTCCCATTAAACGTCACTAAATTGTCGCTTCACGGCCTCCCAGCAATGTAATGGAAATGGAGGCAAGCAGCTCAAGTTTGCTATCATGTGGAATGAATATTAAACGTGTCAGCCAGTCATATGGCTCAACTAATATCTTTCCCAGCACAACCATAGCCAGCTGGAATAGGCTTAGTGCTTTAAGATGTCCTTATTGAAATTACGAGGATGCCAAGACCGGTAGTATTAACTGAATTGTCAAATTTAAACTTCACATCCCTTAAAATGTCATTGTGAGTGTACCACAAACTTAAATTTGAATCTTCACGATATTTTGATATAATTCAGAACAAACCAACATAATTTTATTAATGACAATAAATATACCTAGATATGTACTACCTAGCGAGATAGCTCAGCGGTAGCGTATGAACCTCGCATTCGGGAGTTCCCGGGTTCAATTCCACCACTCTAACCATGGATTTTTTCGTGGTTTCCCGTGGTTGGTAGGTCAATATTGGGGTAGTTCCTCACCTATTTATCACGACATTACTGTTCATGTTTTATTGTACTCATTATTTCCTTCATTTGCTTTACGGTTGAAGGACCGGGCGACGGTGTTCGGCGTGTTGCGCCTGGGCGGTGGAAGTGCGCTTTAGATAGATACTTCATTCCATTGCTTAGGGCATGGCCCAGTGGCAACGCTGTCAATAGAATAAAATGTAATTTGTCAATATAATACAATGCAAGTTGTCAATATAGTACAATGTAATTCGCCAATATAATACAATGTAATTATACCTGCCAACAAGATTTGCGTGATATAGCACCTATAAAGCATTTTTAGCCTCTATTTAAAACTATTTACACTTTGAGGCAAAATCTCCAGTAATTCTGCAGTCAAATTGTTCCAGTCATCAATTTTATTGCTCTATTTGCAAAAGACAATTTACCTGCATCGGTTTTCTGCTCCCTGTTTCTTTTTCTTTCTTTCTTTTTTCGTTTTCGTGTAAAGGTTTCTTCCAGAAGTGGATGTGGTTGCTGAGCATCTGCCCTCTGTTTTTTTATTATATTATTATTATCATTATCATGATGATTATGATGATTATGATTATTATTATGATTATTATTATTATTATCATCATCAATTTTGTGATGCATAAGATAATGTATCCAAATAAGAGATAGTCTCCTAATAAGAGACACCGATGTATCTCGCCAATAACGTGTTGTTATCTGTACGAAATAATTGTAACATAATGTTTTTGTTTAGACACCGCATTGTTGTTTGACTAGTGCCGGTAACATCAGTTTTATTTATTTATTTTTTAAATTAACGTCCGAAATGAAATGAAATGAAATGATGCTCAAATGAGCCCGAGGTCCATGGAGTAGGGTAGGGTAGGGAAAACCTCGGAAAAAAGCTTACCCGGATAACTTACCCTATGCGAGATTCGAACTCGCGACCTCTTGAACGTGAGGCAGACACGCTAACCATCACGCTACCGACACGGGCAGTAGTTGCAAGTCGAGAAGGAGAAAACTGTTGCGCGAGTGGGAAATGTTATTGCCGTATCTATCCCTTGAAGCCGTGAACCTTAGCGATGGCGAATTCTAAGTATAATTAAATTACTTGTTGGTAATATAGGATCCATAGAAGGATTCAAGGCCCCGTCGACTAGGTCATTTAGGCCCGGGAGCAGTTGAGCGTTTATTCTGCGCTTATAATCTGAGGACACATGAAAGGAAAAAGACACGATGTGTGGCACTGTTTCGAAGGGCACACGAATCTGGTGAAGAAGTCTCTATATCCCTTTTTATTTTAAGAACAGTTTCTGAGTCATTGTTTGGAGCGAGAATTGTTTATTTTCTGTAAAATAATACTTTTGAACAACGTATTTGTTCTTTCCTTATGCATTTATCATACATTAGTGCAGTTTTTGTGTTTATCAACAAAAATAATGATCGTACCCCTTTTTGGACCCCATTTTGAAAATCCTACTTTTTCTTACCTTTCATTTCAAAAGAATTTGAATAAATAACATAGGTATCAATCGTTAACGGTATAAAATCTAAAAGTGGACACTTTTAGGAATGCAAAGCACCATCCGTAATAAAAGCATTAATACTGGTAATTCTGATAGCCAAATTTGAAAAAGTATCTCTTATTTGAGTACTTTACCTTACTCTTACACCACAAGCGGTAGACAGTGATAATTAGACCCCTGATTCTCAAATAATTAATGATAATCAAATGAAAAGATAAATGGCAAACGAAAATTGGTAAGAAAGTGTTCCAGCCCTAAGTTTAAGGTACCTTCCTGGTATTTACCAGTTATGACTCAGAAGAATTGGGGAAGAAAACATATCGGCCAGCGAAGGTGGTCCTGGATTTGAAGCACAGACCTCCGTTCTAGAGTGCCTGAACAACTTCGGGTACATTCGGTATGAATCGCCTTCGATGCACTACAAGACCTAAAGTGTAGCTATAATCCCCTTCCTCTTGCCACCAAGTTCCAACATTTTGGGCAACACTTGCCTGCAGCTGCGAACTGTCTGTCCCTTCCTACGGAAGAAACTACATACATATTTGCTCCTTACCAGACCAGCTGCTACAGCCAATGTGTACTGTGCAAACATGCAGCTTTACATACCGTTCCGAACTGCAGCGGTTCAGAATATGTAACCACTTGCGCTGTGCCTTCTAACACAAAGCAAAACAAAATCACATGACTTTCTCTACCCAATCCTCAAAACTGTCATTAAAAAACTTATTCTTCTCTCTACTTCCCAGAAAATTCAAGAGAGTATTTAAAACAAAACCCTTAAGAGTTATTTTTGAGAAAATCAAAACTTTGGAAATGTTTTTCATGTAAATGGAAAGGGTGGGAGGATTCTCTTGAAAATATTTGTGTCGCATCCTTAGAAGACGCTGAACTTAAATACAAAGTTTAGTGTTCAACCGATTTTCCGTTTTGAGCTATGCTGCACACACCCTTACCGGGGGTGCGCATCCAACATGTGTATGGGGGGGATACGCACACACGCACACGCATACACCCACCCACCCACACCCACACCCACACACATCAACATCATCATGTTAAAAAAATCTGGTGTTGCACTCACATGACTTTCTCTACTCTTGCACTAACCATTCTTACAGACTCTTATTGCTATATCTTCTTCGTGTTAGTTGAGATAAACATTTGTACAAATTATCTTATTGTTTATTTCCTTGTAGGTGCAAGGGGAATATGGGAATACAGTAGGCTTTGTGCGATAGTCAAATCTTTTAAAGCCTTGAGATTCCGTTCTCTTTGCACACTTAACATTTAAAAAAATGAACAGCGATGTTCCATTGCACGAAAGTTCAAAGTTTTCCGAAACTCACACACATAACAAGGAATATCTCCGAAATGGTTTACCTTACAAGAAAATGTATTCAGACATAAATTGTGTATTTTAGCAAGATATGCGTTTTTTGTATAGTATGATTTGGTCTATCTCTAACGGTTTACCAGTTATGCAAAAGTCATCCAAAGTGGATACGACTATAGGGGCTAAAGCTAGAAAATTCAAGATATGCATTTCAGTTGTCATAAAAATATCTCAAACATATGTCATTTTAATCAAAATCGTTGGAACCATTTTCAGGAAAATCAAAATTTTCGAAAAATGTTCCATGTAAAGGGTAGTTTAGGGTGGGGACATTTTCTTCAAAATCTTCGTGTCGCATCCTTGAAAGACATTAAAGTGAAATACCAACTTTGGCTTTTAACCGACTTTTCATTTTTGAGTTATGCTGTCCACAGACTGACACACACACACACACACACACACACACACACACACACACACACACACACACACACACACACGCACGCACGCACGCACGCGCGCACACACACATACACACAGAGAGACAGACCTTTTTTCTAAATATGCTTTTTTTGGATTCAGGGGTCTCAAAATATATATTTCCGGTGAAACCTCGACATCGAATTTTTGAGTGGAATACAATACTTCCTCTACTTACCAGTAGAGAAAGTAAAAATTGGAGCATCAATATGATAATCTATAGGCCGTGCCAATGGACGCTGATGTATGTTTTCATGTTATACGTTTCTCTTAAGAGGTTATTAATTACAGTTTCGCATTTAAATAACATTTAATAGGCTATATAACCCTTTAATTCGTGAAAGTCTTAATAAATGCACCTCGTAATAGTCAAATTCTCTAGATAAATTGACAATCACTCGTGACATTACTTATGGTAACTATTATAATAATCTGTACAAGAGTAAACAGAGTTTTGATGGATTTTGTGCTTCCTTCATAAGCGATTCCTTTAGGACAGCGATAACATGCACTTGCCCGAACTCTATAATATACTTTCAAAAGGGTGGTGGCAACTTTGGTCTGAACCCTTTATGTATTCCCACTTTTTAGGTTTCTCGCTTCTTCACTGCGATGAAGTGCTTAATGTTCCCCTTCATGAAAGCAACAATTCCAGCGTTCTACGCACGAGCATTACCCTTAATACAGCCTCACAGTTATACGACCAACTCCATAAATTTCCACCATTAAAATGTTTTAAACAGCTTTCATACGAAAAGGTTACGTAGTAGTAAAGCAGGCAGAATCGTTTTCTATTATGGGATGCAGTAAGACTTAAACCTTTATTCCTCTCCTTTATTATCAAAACAAAAAGGAAACTTGGAATGTCTTTGTAATCAAGTGATTAGCGTGCTAAATTCTGCTTATTGAGGATGAAATGTTCCTATAATTAAGTTTTCTTATCTTTCAAATCTAAAGTTCAATACGACAGCGAAATGAGTATTTTATGCAGTAAAACAAGTCTAATATAGTACACTCGCCACTCTTTCTGTACCTATCATTCTTTCAGGGGTATATTTCATATATAAATATTGTTCATATGAAAGTCATCATATCCACATTCAGTTAATCACTAACTTTTTGACGTGAAAACGTCTACTCGTCAATTACAGTGATAACCGGTCAAACTTCCTTGTGTTACAAAATACCCTCGGCTTTCAATCGCTTATAACTACGAGACCAATAATGTGATAACGGTTGAGATTACAATGGATGGAGTAGGTATAGTGGACACAGTTTATCGGCAGTTCCCAAGACTTCAACATGGCCGACATTACACTAAATAGCTGACGAAAGAATCCCAAAATGCAGTCTGGCCAACGTACATGAGGCATTTCTAACCTCAAATATCACAGGGTTAAAGTATCACGCTTTCAAACGATAGTTTGCTCACTATTCTTCCAGACGGAATATTTGGCAAGGTACAAGCAAACACCTTTAGAAAACCATATACATTTTATCTGCACAAAAATAACCCCGGAAATAAGATACTTCTTTGGCCATCATGCCAATTTTTCCGGTAAAGAATGAATTGATAGAAGATCAGATTTGAATATATTTTCAACCAACCAAAGGAGAGAGGGTGCTAAAATAAAATGGAAAGAGCATATTGTCAGGCAATATACTGCCAAAGAAGAAAAACTATCAACCAATTGCAAGAGATTTGTGTAAACCACGCAAGGTATGATCCGATATAGAGATCGGAACAGGTGAATTCACCCAATCCCCAAAATGGGAGAATACGTAGAAGATAAAGAGGAGGAAATGGTGGTAATGGTGGTGTGAGATGGCTTGATTCATACAAGGGAACTTTAGTCATTTGTTATGTGGACTTTTGGTGAAGGATATTACATTCTAATTTATAATTCTCGTATTTCTAACGGTTTTTACTTTCTCTACTACATATAGTAGAGGAAGTATTGTATTCCACCCAAAAATTCGATGTCGAGATTTCACCGGAAATATATGTTTTGAGGCCCTCTGAATCCAGAAAAAACACTTATAGAAAAAGCTCCGAGTGTGTGTCTGTGTGTGTGTGTCTGTCAGTCTGTGGACAGCATAACTCAAGTCGGTTAAAAACCAAAGTTGGTATTTAAATTTTTAAAGAGCACCATATTTTTACACTTACTGGTGTTTTGCTCCTCACTGTAACTTTTCTATCTGACCTTACCTTGGTCATCTCTTGTTCTCTTCCGACCCCGATGCTATTAGGGTTCCCGAGGGCTAGGGAGTCTATTTTTCCAACCTCTCCATTTCTCTTATAAAATCTTAACCCCAACATGCTGACCTGTCATGGCATGTAATATGTCCTCTGATTGGTAATCAGAGGATATGGTCGGTGAATTTATTTTGATAATTCTCCCGGTCAGGTCGGTGAGACACGTAAACCAACGACAGGTGTGGTCCTCCAGACATTCTCGGGGTTTGTGAGAGAGCGATGTGACCGCCAAAACATAAAAATATGGTGCTCTCTAAAAAGCTGTTACTATTACTGCTATTGCTCTCTTCAATATCGTCAGTTAAAAATATTGGAGAGCAAGAGGATTAATGACTTCATTGTCAGAAATCCAGCATTAGCTAACAACATATTTTTACATTTTGGCGGTCACATAGAAAAATGTAGTTCTTGCTAAAATACACAATTTATGTCTTTTTTTTTTCTTCTTCTTCTTTTTTTGTGTGTGTGTGTAGAATGAACCATTTCGAAGATATGCCTTGTTATTTCTGGGAGTTTTGGAGAACTTATACTTCTGTCAAATGGAACATCGTTATTAATTTTTTATGTTAACTGTGCAAAGAGAACAGAATTTGAAAGCTTTAAAAGATTTTACTATCGCTCAAAGCCTACTGTATTCCCATATTCTCCTTCTGCCTACAAGAAGATAAACAATAAGATAATTTGTACAAATGTTTATCTCAAGTAACATGAAGAAGATATAGAATAAGGGTTTGCAAGAATGGTTAGTACAAGAGTAGAGAAAATCATCTGAGTGCAACGTCAGATTTTTAGATTCATTACACTAGTCAAGTTCAGTCGTTTCTCTCTTGTTTAGTAAACATCTTCTGCGCCAGTTTCTACATTGTCTATCTCCTAAGGAAGAGAAGGGAATTCAATAAAGATTTTGTCTTTTGCTGGCTCAATGAATAAATATCTGTTAAATGCCTGTAACGGCATGAACAAGAAAGCCCAAATATTAAACACTAAATGACCAAAGCAATCCCAGAAATAATGTGCAACGCGCATGCGTTCTGTGGGTATACTTTATTTCTTCTGTTATTACGTATGTAGGTCATTCTGAACAAGCATATGTAGCTCAAAAGCATCTCTGTCTACAGACTGTTGAAATGGAAGGCAAAAGTCAGATCACGTGCATCTCAGATAAATGATTCTCGCCCACATATGTACATGGTAATGGGTAGCATTCCTGACCAGTAACCGCAGGGCCCGAATTGGAATCTCGAATGGAGTAAACTGCCTGGGTAATAGCATTTTTATCCCTTCCCAGGTTTCCCTTGTTCTGAAAGGACTAAATTCACCTACTGGAATTTATATTTTATCTGGACGTGACACAAGTTTATGAGCAGCTTCGAGAACAGTAGACCAAATGCCATTTTCTGATCTAAGGGCTTTCATAAAGGTGTTCTACTATTGAGGACAGTACCGAGATCATCTCAACCCAGAGATCCTGGGTTCGATTCCCGGCTGGGGTATCGCGTATCCCCCAGAGTAGAAATATTGTGATAAGGACGACAAAATCCAGTCCGGTTGCTTTTCTATCACTTTTTTATCTTCTAAAATGTTATCACAAATACACCGTTCTTCTCTTCGTTAACAAATTCTAGTCTTTCGTGCTATCACAACTCACAACTTTTACTTCTCGTAACCTTGCCTTAGACCTTTCAGTGTCTTTCTTCACTTTCTCTGTCTCTCATACACTAACTACGACGATACAATCACTCGACGCTCGTTAAATCTTCTTTACGACGCACTGACACACTTATTAACTCGTGTCTCTAACTGTAACTAATTGCTCTGCTATTTCCTCGCCTTCTTAAATAGAGGGGATGACGTCACACGAACCTTTCTCGACTTCCACAAATGCACCGGCGATGATGTAGCCAGATCTTTCCCGAAGGCTCTAGAAACCCTTTGTGATGCAGCTTCATTGTTGTTAGTCACGTGTTGGATCGCGTGAGTGTTGTGGGAAAGCTTGACCTTGCGCCTTTGCATGCTCACCGGCCTGGTATTTGGTGTGAAGTAGCTTAGTCCCCACAGTCCTTTGTTTTGCGCCGCGCCCGGCGTCACGGTGTCAGTGGGGGAGTAATGTATTTAATGATAAAAGTGACCAAAAAATCTGATGTGTTGCACTCATATGACTTTCTCTACTCTTGTACTAACCATTCTTACAAACACTTATTCCCATATCCTCTTCGTATTAGTTGAGATAAACATTTGTACAATTTATCTTCAGTGTTTATTTCCTTGTAGGTGCAAAGGGGATATGGGAATACAGTAGACTTTGAGTGATAGTCAAATCTTTTAAAGCTTTCAAATTCCATTCTCTTTACACGGCTAATATATAAAAAAACGAATAATGATGTTCCATTTCGCGAAAGTTTGTTTTCCAAAACTCACACAAATAACAAAGAATATCTCCGAAATTGTTTACTCTACAAAAAAATGTATTTGGACATAAATTTTGTGTTTTAGCAAGATCTACACTTTTTTGTTTTGGCCTATCTCTTACGGTTTACCAGTTATACAAAACTTATCTAGGACTTTGTGGGCTATAGCCAGAAAATTCAAGATATATACTTCATTTGCCATAAAAATATCTCAAACATATGCTATTTTAATCAAAATCGTTAGTCACTTTCAAGAAAATCAATATTTGCTATGTAAAGGATGATTTATAGGGGAGGAATTTTCTTCAAAATCTTCGTGTCGCATCCTTAAAGGACATTAAACTTAAATACCAACTTTGGCTTTTAACCGACTTTTCCTTTTTGAGTTATGCTATCCACAGACTCGCCTTTTTCTAAAAAGGACGTTCTTTTTCTATTCAGGGGGCCTCATAACATATTTCCAGTGAAATCTCGACATCGAATTTTTGACTGGAATACAATACTTCCTCTACTTACTATACCTGGTAGAGAAAACAATAAAGGTTAAAAAACCGTATAGTTCAGGAAGCAGTGACACCAGCACTTGTTTCTCAAGTCAAAGCCCCCGATATGACCAAAAAATGTTAAAGGGGGCTGACAGATATTGACGAAAAAACTTCAATGCATAGATCTTTATTTCAGTCGTCGCCACGAATGAAGGCGGTTGCGCAGAAGACATATATTCAACGACGACACAGTCACGTGTTTTCTAGCCAATCAGGCGTAGTCTGTTTCAGAGCGCGTGTGTGAGTACTTGTCTACAGTTTAACACTGAAATTAAATAATTCCGAGCAATAAGATCACTTCATTGTGTAATAGTAAGTTCGTTTAGAGTTCCGACGAAGGCAGAGGCAAAAAAGCGTTGTGTTATCCACAGTCAAATCAGAGAAATGGAGTATGTATACAAATACTTCCTGAGAAAGATGGGAAACAGTTGCAACGCAGCACTTCACCTACTACCCCTACCTGCGCGTCATGTCATTTACCGCCATCGTTCCTGACGGCTATAAGATTTTGAAGGAAGACATTTGGATGTCAGTGAAGAGATATTCCATGAATTACTACATCCCAATGTTCAGCACATTCAAAGCTTCCAATGTAATTTAGATCGATGTGCAATTTCGTAGCGTTTTCTCAAATGAAGCAACATGTGGAATTAGGTTATTTTATTGTTTGTACTTTGAAATAAGAATGTTGTGCTTATAAATACGACTTCAACTTTGGTGATTAGAGGGGATTGGAGATTAGATTGCAGGCTAAAGAAGGTAAAAATATTCTGACGCTGTGGTAACAGTAAAATTCCTTGTATTGAAGCAATAACAGTGAGAAGAGTAGATATGTTCAAAAATAACTTGGCTACCTTTACAACGCGTTAAGTATTCTACATCATAAATTTCGTTATTAAAATTTTCTAATGCTGGGGTTTCTCTATCTTATTCGGCGATTTCTTTTGTCTTTGCATAGGTAAATGCAAATAAACAAACCTAGGTTCAAAATTCCTGCATGTTCATCTGCCCGTGGTTAACAGAGCAGCAAAGGCAGCTCAAAACGTTTCTGTCATTCACGTGGAAAAAGTCATACGAAAACAGCAGAAAAGTTTTCATCCTTACAAAGAGTAGATCTCCACAAAGACCACTAGTTGTTGATGAAGACCGTTTAATCCACGATGAACCATTGTGAGGCAAATGTGTTTGGACAACCATTGTTTTACATCTGCATTCTTTGGGCAAGGTTCAAGATGCTACGAGCTTATGCATCACACAATATTATACATTTTGATGAAAAGTTCGCAAATTATATGTTTTGAAATACTAATAATTATTTTATTTGAGCTCAAAGTTAACGTAATAGCGTCTTGTTTTTAATGTCGGTCTGGGTGGCTCAGTTGGTTAGATGTTGGCCTACTGATCCCAAAGTCACGGGTTCAAATCCGGGCCAGACCGATGGTTTTTAAGTGTGCTTAAAACGACAGCTCCATGTCAGTAGATTTACTGGCATGTAAAAGAACTCCTACGAGACGAAATTCCGGCACACCGGCGACCCTGATATGATTCTGACAATTGACAGCGTCGTTAAACAATAAAAAATTGCATTTAAAAAGTATTGTTTTTGAACAGGTAATTGCCTCAATCTGCTAAACATAAACCAATCTGATGTTACAATCACATGACTTTCTCTACCAATTCAACAAACTATTCTTAAAAAGCTTATTCTTCTAGCTCTTCACACCAATCGAGATAAACATGCGTAGAATACTTTTATTACACAATATTTCATTGTATATACCAGAGGAAGATAGCTTCAGTGACGTATTGGAACGAAGAGCAAGCCTATCAGTTTCTGTGACGTCAGGCAAGAGCCGTGTAATACCATGTTGCCTAGATTAACGGCGCTATGAACTCGGAACTGCACTGTTGTCAGTTGTAGCGCTCTCAATGATAACAGGGCCAGTGCAAGTAAAACTAAGCAGCCAGTGTTTCTGTCTGGTTCTGTTATGAGATTAGCCAAGTTCAAATCCCCAAGTAGCTTGTCAGATTAGAAACTAGCATGCAGTCTTCTAACATTACGCCCTAACACTGTTAAACTAGTTCAAGAAAAACGAGACAGAAAATGTCGACGTAATTTTTTTCTTTGTGGTTCTGTTCTAATTTGCAGAATATTTATAACATGACCGTCCTTCACATAAACTAGAATTGTTATATATTTTCTCACTGCATAGAGCCGAAATGTAATTGCGCATAATATGTGAGCAACTGTGTGAATAAAATGGTCAGCAGTAATATTGCAACATCCAAGACGTGTTATTAACACTAGATATGTTTTCTATCTTTCCTACATTGCTGCATCCCGCATGCCTCAAAGTATGTTCTCTTCCCCTGCGGCAGCAGTGCAGAGCGCAGTGTCGTCACACGCTAAACTCTTCTTCAGTGCGAACATATTCAGCATTGCGAGGTGACGTCACATCAGCACTGCATGTCCTCCCCTGGTATATAGCTGTTCGCTATGTGATGGTTTTGAAATTTCGTATTCTTTGCATAAGCAGAATCTAGGAGGGGGGGGGGGGGGCGAATGGCTTCCCATTTCCGTGAAATACAAATATTAAATTTTTGGGTAGAATGCAATACCATATTCTTTGCCTATTATGGAGGCAGTGGGGAAAGTAAAATTGATTCTTATATAATTGAAATCGCTTATATAAAGATATTTACCATTGTTGGGTTAAAATGGATAGAACAATAATTTAATAATAATGATCCTCAAAACTCTTGAGAAATTAGGGGTAGGTAAGCCTTGTTAACAGTAACACGTCAAACATTTATTTTTCATGCTTCTTACCCTATCACATTTAGTTTAATATATGTATGTCTGTGATACGCTCTTCGTTTCTGCCATTGCTCGCTCGCTTTAATAAAGGCTGCGGGAGTTCCAAAAACGCCATTATTCCTTCTCTGTATAATAAAGGCATAATACGACTAAATTATCAGCAGCGCTAATGAGTACGACGTAAGGATCCTCGCTGCCTTTCATAGCAGTGTCGTCATGATTAAGGTTATTGGACAGATCTTGAGGCGTCTTATCGATGGCTGGAGTACTCACTTTTCAAGCAACTACAATGGAACAGTAGTGTATACAAGCCGTCTCAGAAGTTACAACCATAACTAGTCTCTTTAGTATAACGAAAATAGTTTAGTGTTTACATAGTTATTGATTCAGAGTGGTTAGCAACCATACTGGGTGTTAAAAGAAGGCTGTAGCTACACAAATCTGTGTGTTTTACACGGAAAACCTGATGTATGATTCCATTCCTGGCTCAGTATAACATTTTGTAACTGATTTTTGTAATTAATGGACTAATAGCGTAGATACACGCAGTGGCGGCTCATGTTGCTTATACCTAGGGGGGCTGCACTGATTATTGGAATTTTAGTTGGTGATCTTTCTTTGTAGCAAACTTACTAACCACTCTCTCGTTGAGCTTAGGGATGTTTTCTATCATTTCCTTTTCTATGGCCAACATAGAAAGTGTAGCTAATCTACCTTCTCCATTAGTGTTCCTAAGGAGACACTTGTGTTCCTAGTGTTCTTTTTAGTGTAGAAAAACAGCATTCAGATGCAATTGTTGTTGAAGGTTGTTTTAAAAAGTGTTTCAGAAAAAGTGGAAAAAATATGATTAGCTCTAAGACATTGAAGCATTTTTGTAGCACCACCAAATTTCCTGAATTATTCTTTTAAATGGACGACTCAAAGCTCTGCATTTAGTTTGCCCTTATTAAACACTGGAAACATTTTATCGCATTCACTGAACACATTTTCTGGACATATTGAACTAAATTGCTCAAATTGTGATTCTTGTAGTAGGGAAGATACAGAAAGGTGTTCTCTAAAATGGAAGAGGATATCAGACTGAGTCAGTATAGCATCACATACTTGCTTGGCTGCTGGTGCTCTGGCCTGTGTGTTTGAAACACATTTTCTTTTGTGTGGGGTTTTCGTTGCCAAATCGTAGGGCTCCACTGTGTTGACTCAGTGACAACTTGCAGAGGGGGACTTAGCACCTCGACCGAAAGGCGGTCTTTAATGGCTACGCCCCTCACGGAGCACCCCGGGAGGATGGATGAGACGAATGGAGCCTAAGGGCGGCCGAAACGTTGTCACACAGAGCAAAGGCAGGGTCCCTATATTTTCCAAGTTAGAAGCACCCCAGCGGAGGTTAGCTTAGCTCCCATCTCCCCCTCGGGCTTGTACCATCCCATGGGGGGCCCGGAAGCCAGTGGCTCACCTTCCATCCGGCGGACGAGATTTCCAGATCGCATTGTTCCCCTACCGCGCTGCTGCCGCGATGCTCGCCGATGCTTCCAACCCTGAAAGAAACCTTACGAGATGAAGGGTGAAATGAAATGATTAATGTAACAAAATGGAGGGATGGGAAATTCGAGGATATGGAAATTCTTCCCAGTATTCGCCTGGAGACCCGAGAAAACCTTCGAAAAAAGCCCAATGTCAGGAAGGCCAGCCACGGGGATCGAACCCGTTACCTCCCGAATGCGGACCACAGACATTACCGCCTGAGCCATCCCGCTCGGTTACTGTGTTTTTTACTCTTCTAAGCAGTGAAAGTAAATATTTACACTTGAACTTTGGCAGCATCTATGTAACGATTCTGTAGTTGACTGCACAGTATATCCACATGAGGCATAATTAAATAGAAAAAAATAGGCTAGAAACAAAACTCATTTTCAAGGTACCCGAATATAACAGATGCCTTATTTATTGTCGCAGTACTTTAAGTATCTGATTCTGACAAAATTTGAAAACACTCCTTCAATGCCTCTTTTTTTTTTTTTCGTACACAACTTAAAGGTCCTGAATTTGTAGTTCCATCTCCTTGATCTGCCAGTGGGTATTCTTTTCTTAACACACGAATCTATACTGCTCGCAAAAGTTAAATGCATGTGAACGCTGGCCAGTGCTCAAGCGGAGCGCTGTTGCCAAGCATAGTGGGTGTACCGGCAGAGGTTTTGTACATAAGAGCTCGTGAGATACGTGTAACACATTCGGCAGCGCTGGTAGGAGGGGCAAGCTTAGGATTCGCTGGAGTCTGCAGTACGGCCCGCCTCCATATGCCTTTAACTTTTGCGAAGGTTATAACACTGATGAGCAGTGTGGAGAGCGGGAAAAGAAGGCGGGTACGGCAAAAATATTTTAAATGAAAATTCTATCTTTTGTGTTTTGCCTGGCAGCTTTCTCCATTATCATATTTAATTAGCTGCTCATTACCGCTGCACCATCAAAACTTTAGCATATAAGCGGCTTCTTATCTTTTAATATACTGCCAAGGTCAGAAATTACAACTTCTGCAATTGTATTGGCATTTTGCACATTCAGAATGAAAACTCCCTGGAATCGCTCAACAGGGCTACCAAATGCTTTACAATCACTTAACACTATTACAAGCTGCTTGAATCTCCTCTAAGATTCCTCTACAAACTTCAAGAATACACTAAAGTGACTCATTTTTGTATTGTCTAAGCGGTTCCTTTAAAAAAATGAGTCAAAATTAACATGGCACTTCAGTAAACAAACAACCACATGAAAATTTCTTGATTTTGCGACTCTTCAAGCCTTTCATGTCCTCTTCGGTGTAGCTCGCGATAATCACAAAATTTCACGCAGCTGATTAAAGTGTCCCACTTTTTGGACATGATCTATTGATTCCTTATAGACTTGGCTTAAACATGCCTGTACATTTATTGACCCAAGTGTATCAAAATTAAGCGTGTTATTAACGTGGTTTTTGGACATTTCATGTTTATGGCATTTTTCATATAGTCTCAAGTCTGAAACCCCACTTGAACCCATGCAATATTGGCTGCGTCGTCTTTAATTCCAAATAAAAGGCACAGAAAACCGAAAAGGGAATTGTTCACTTCACAGTCACATGTTCACTTCACAGTCACATGTTCATTCATATTTCGTGTAAATTTCAGGACTGAAACACCTACTATATTGTATTTGGCGGCTTGGTGCAGTTTGGATAATATTTGACACTGCTGTCGGTCTTCCGCGCACTTTAGTATCACACTTCTCTAGCAGTGGAGCGAAAACAAAGAACTGAATTATTCATTGCTACGAACACACCAGTGTATAAAGTCACTTTGGGTTATACTTTATCGTCAGGAAACACTAATATATTTGAACAGCTGTGAAAATATTCACAAAGAGTCTGATTTCACGAAAATTCGCACGAAACTGCACTTACACCGTTTTTTGGGACTGCAAAAAGTGCAGTCCAGTGACTCCACTGTAGTCGAAATGTGTGCTGCGGCAAGCAGGGGTGGAAATGGAAGCAATACGCACGTTAGCGAGTTGGACTGGCAGTCTTCTGAGGGAGAAGCGGCTTCACATATGAACTTGCCTCACAGTCTGGTATGAACAAGTTGTAGATATATCTACGGATGTAATCTACTTGTATTCAGTTTAGGCAATATAATCAACAAAATTAATATTTGCTCTGGGGTTAATGGCCGCCACTGGATACACGTTCCAAAAGCAACGCGTTAGTAACAAGTGGGGTCAGTTTAAAATAATAATAATAATAATTTAATAATAATAATCCCCAGGGCGTCTCCCCAATACAAAGGCTGCCTATTATTAGAGAGCGAAACCGCGTGGGGTCACATGCGATACAGGTTAGTTGGAGAGAACAGTGAATGAAGTAACCGGTACCGCGCAGCCGTCGTATTTGCACGTGCATCAGCAGACACCTGCAGCTGTGTACATAATCGCGAGTAGTAACCTCCGAGTACAACCCATGCGCAGTAAACTTGTAGCTTACCGCACAATTCTCCGCCCTCTACTTATTAGCCGGCCGCTGCGTCCTGCAGCCGCAGCCAAGGGCACGGAGAAGTACAGGATGCAGGTGGCGAGGTTCAGCGCACCGCCTCCCCCGACCTTAAGTTGACTACTGAACCTTTTAGGGACGCTACCTTTCCATCAGTACAGCTACTACAGGGGCGGTCTCAATTTAAAACACGTATGCTTTTAAAAATGAGAATTACTATCTCAGCTGTTTACTTTTAGGAAAACGTGTGTGTGTGTGTGTGTGTGTGTGTGTGTGTGTGTGTGTGTGTGTGTGTGTGTGTGTGTGTGTGTATCAACGACATAACCGCAAACGAACAGTCTGTACAATACCAAACTTGGCATTCAAGCTCAGAGTCTTCCAATGATGCGACACGAACATTTTCAAGAAAATCCTCCCACTCAAAACTACTATTGATATAGAAAAATGTTTGAAAACTTTGATTTTCTCAAAAGTGGCTCTACGATTTTGATGACAACACCATAGTTTAGATACTTCATGACAAACGAAATCTATAGGTACCTTGAATTTTCTGAGAGCAGTCACTGAAGTCCTATTCATTCTGGATGAATTTTGCATAACTGATATACACAGGAACGTCTCCGACCGGATAGGCAAGCTTCTGCGATCACATGGAGTTGGTACCCTGATGATGCCGAGCGCAGTACTTGGCGAAACGTTGGTATCCACCATGCCTTCTAGACCACGGCCTACAAGCCCGGAAGAACTAAACATTTCGAATAATCAAGACACCGGCCGTGAAAGCCTAAATACATGTTATTTATTTTGTTTTTTAATGTCCTGGCCATGCAAATAGAACATAATTTTAAAGCCACCACATAGTGACCAACTCTTAAAATATTTGACTACCGCTTAAATCTATTGTATTCTCTATCTGCAAGGAAATGTGCAATAAATGTCTATGAAATGTTTATCTCAATTAATATGCATTGGAAAGAACAATAATTTGAAGGAATAGTTGTTGAATAATGGGTAGAGAAAGTTATGTGAATGTAACATCAGATCTTTTAAATCGTTTCTTTTGTGTAGTCCCCTTTATCTTCTATGTATAGTCACACCAAGGGCTCTTGACTTGAGAAACAGCTCGTTGACTGTAGATTCTTCAACGCTGTATTTTAATCATTTTTAACTCGAAACACATTTACATTCACCTCCACAGGCATACTTCAGACTCTACGGCAGAGAGGAAAAGATTCTGATTAAAAACAACCCAAGCTGGAACCGAACCTGGGAATTCTGGGCTGAGATGACAAAACGATGACCACAAGGCAGTCCGAAGCTGTTTGAAACGTGTTTACTACAATATTTTATTTAGGTTTCTTTTCTAATATTTAACATAATTTATATTAAAATTCAGGAATTATATTTATTATTAATCACAGTTTAACTCGCCCAAAGCCTACGTATCCTTTACAGCAGTGTTAGCAGTATACAATATTCCTCAATCATATAAACGTAATCACAATTTTAGAGCCCGTTTTCTCGCTTCAAAAAGTGAAAATTAATTGACAGCCAGCTGCAATCAAGCAGCCGAACATGAAACTTCCTTAAAATCTCTAGAACACTTTATTTCAGTGTATTTATTCGGTGTTTACAGGAAACGAAAAGCTAATTGTTATGTTCTTATAAAATGCAAAGAACGCCTTTGTTAAACGTAAAATAGAGCCGACGATTATTCCGCCCCTAGAGCAAGATGGAAAACACTACATCTCCGACTGTGAGAAAAGCGAACTATTTGCAGATACTCTACAAAATTCGTTTAGATCTAATCCAGGAAGCAACGTAGAATTCAACCACGAAATTGAACAGTTTACTGGTTCTTACGCCACAGTACCACTACCCATTGACTTCACTTCACCCAAAGAAATTCTTTTTATCATCCAGCAACTTCCCGCAAGAAAATCGCCTGGGCATGATCTAATACCAAACTTTGTATTAAAACATTTGAGTCGCAAAGCACTTGCTATCCTAGCTTCGTTGTTCAACAGTTTTATGCGAATGGGTTATTTCCCAAGAATCTGGAAACACGCCATAGTTATTGTTATTCATAAACCTGGAAAATGCCCTTCCAATCCAACAAATTATCGTCCAATAAGTCTGCTGCCAACTCTGTCCAAGGTGTATGAAAAGATTATACTGAAACGCTTAGGAAAATTTCTAGAACAAGTGTCACTATTACCTCCCTTTCAATTTGGTTTCCGTCGCAAACATTCAACTACTCATCAAATTCTACGAATTACAGAGCAAATAGCACAAGGCTTCGAGAAGAAAGAACACACTGCTGTCGCATTCCTTGACTTCACTCAGGCATTTGACAGAGTTTGGCATCAGGGTCTACTATACAAACTGTTTCTCTATGGCACTCCAGACTACCTCTACAAAATAATATCTTCCTTTCTATCGTACCGTACCTTTTCAGTTCGAATAGGTAACAGTCATTCTTCTACCAGACCTGTAACAGCAGGTGTTCCACAAGGTTCAATGTTGGGTCCAATTCTGTTCAACTTGTTCACTTCTGACATACCTACAACGCCCACAGCTCAAATAGCAATGTATGCCGATGATACTGCCATCTATGCAACCCATCGTAATTTACACACCGCTAGAAATCGCCTTCAAGAGGCCTTAAACTTAATCATACCCTGGCTTGACAACTGGCGCATTTCTCTCAACCATGACAAATGTGAAGCAATGGTGTTTACATTATGCAGACCGGAATATCCACCATCAGTAACGATAGCAACAAATTCTATACCCTGGAAAAGTGACAGAGAAACGGTGAAATACCTTGGTGTACTGTTTGATAGAAAACTCACGTGGAAGCCACATATAAGTAACAAACTCAAACTTGCCCAAATAAGACTGACAAAACTTTATCCACTTCTCAACAAAAAATCTTCGCTTAAGTTAAAAAACTGCATACTACTCTACACAACTCTTTTAAGGCCGCTTTTACTATATGCCTGTCCAATTTGGGGAGGAGCCAGTGCTACAGAAATTAAACGTATCCAAACGTTTCAAAACAAAATCTTACGTATCTCAACTAATGCGCCATGGTTTGTCAGAAACAATGAACTACACAGAGAAACTGGAATCAGTACCATTCAACAGTCAATTTCTTCACAAGCCGAACAGTTTTACAGCAATCTAAAGAACGTTCCTGGATCTATTCACTACTCTCTTGGCAGAAAATCCAACTTTCCAACACGCATCAAGAGTCGTCTACCACTGGACCAGTTATCACAGCAAGATCTGATTTAATTTCAACTAATACTGTCAGTGAGGGGCCCAATGAGGTTTACCTCATTTCAATGTGACTTATTATATTTTATTTATTGTTATGTGTATTTCAACAATGGTCTGTAGAGCGCACATGCGCTGATCGATCAATCTTAAAGAAAAAAAAAAAAAAAAAAACAACGTAAAATACGCTTTGATGCTAAGCGACATCAACTACCGACTTTAGTTGCCTGGACACTGGACGATTTCACCACCGATGTAAAAATACTAACTTAAGAGTTTGCTAATATTAAATTTTTAACTAAATGTTACAACTTTTGCATTTAATCAAGCCTTTACAGCGAATTGTTGGTCAACATTTGTTAACGTCAAAGACAACAGCGAGCAACAAACAGCTTTCGAGAAGGCGATGACCAATCTACATGGCTTCTGAACGCTCTCCGATGCAGATTTGTTTATGCATCACAGCGCTCTCTGTCACTAGCACACAACTAATTATAGTTCGGTGCATGCCATATGATTTTCCTGGTCGTTTGAGGTTAGAATTGCGTTGTCAATCGAAAACAAATCAATGTGCACAGGAATTTATAGTTCATTGCTCAAAAATAGTAAATCATAGAACTCGTTACTAACTACAGAAGAATTATCGTGTGCGAAAATGCCAACGACTTAAATTATAATAATGTAGTCCAGGATTCGAATTAACGGGGGAATGTGGGGGGGGGGGGGATTCCCCCTCTCATGAAATAATTTCCCCAGCTCGTCAAAGAGGAATGCCTTCCCTGGCAGGGAAGTATGGTTTTCTTTTTACTGTATTTACGTACTATTACTCCTCTTTTAAAACACAAGTAGACACGGAACATCTTCGATACGGACTGCATATGGTATGAGTGCGAGCTGCGAGTAAGCAAAAGTATAATATCGCTAGTAAACTAAACAAACAATACTTAAGTTCATTATTTGGGGTCTCAGGTTCATGATTCCAGCAATGACGATTATAGGTTGCAGCTTGCATTATTCTGTTCAGTTTCTTGCATTGCAACTCACTGTTTTCTTGTTCGTCAGCATGGATAAATTTGTGACAAAATGAAAAGTGGCAGAAGGTAATTACATTGATGTATTTCAGTTTGACTGTCAGGCTTCAATTTCAAGTAATATTAATATTACAGCTTCCCAGATAAAAACTGCAGCATTGAAAGCAGTGTTGCCAGCTTTTTTGGCAGAGAAAATCCCCCTGCAGGCCTTCACAATTCTCCCCACCCCCCAAAAGAAAATAATTCCCTTTCTGCTCATTAAACCTAACTTTTGCAGCCTTGCTCTCCTGTAAGACTAACTCATCTAGAATACTTTGTCGGTTCGGACTTCTTGAAAAATACGAAAATATTAGATCTAGCCGTGACTCAACAATTTATAAAGACATTCTAATGCAGCACTAGCAACCAAATTAAGAAAATGGCAAATAGAACCAAAACAATGTCATAATTTTCTTTTAGAAAATGAAATGCAAAAGAATTGTGTTCACCCATCATGACATTGGTGTTATCGCCACAGTAACCAACAAAGTTTGCAATAAACAGACTCTTATGAAGTAATGCTTTGTTTTAATGCTGAGACGTCTAATAACGAAAAATTCTTACTTAAAAGCAGATGCGCATAGGTAAATGAATTTGATTCTTGAATTTCAAAATAGGCGGCGCCGTGGCCGAGCGGTTAGACCGTTAGACTCCCACCCAGGCGGCCCGGGTTCGATCCCAGGGACCCGTATGTGGTATTCGTGGTGGACGGAATGATGTCAGGGTTCTCCGGTTTTCCTCGCCGCCCATTCCACCAATTGCTCCATCATCACCCTTCCATTCATCGATTTCGCCTGTATTTCATGTCACCCTCTTACTCTCTCTCATACTTGGTGCTTGACTGACCACCCGCTTCTAGGTCTTCGCTCTTTCCGGTCCATAGGCTCGTCTGCTCGGGGTGATGTAAATTGCCTCCCAGGGTACTGTTTGTCTTTTCACAAGTACGTAAATTGCCTCCCAGATACCTGAGATGATGTACGTAAATTGCCTACATGTCGCTGCGTATTTCACATTTGTAAATCCGCCACTGAATGGATTTCGATTGGGATTACTTCTTCATGGAAAATAACGACATGGTGGATTTCTGTTGGTACTGCTTCATTCTAAATGATGACATAATGGATTTCGACATGAAGCATTTAAGCACATTGTTAAAAAATGTAACAAACATAATTTAAATTTGCATTGCTTACGTGTATACGCAGATTTTGAAGTGGCAATCCACAAAGCCGTGAAAACGGTGTGGCCCAAAATAGACATTAAGGGATGTAGATTTCAACTAGGTCAGAGTTGGTACAGAAACATTCAAGCTTTGGGACTAAGTGCTGTGCATACAGAAGAAGGAAAAAGAAATAAATTTCTTAGGTTATTCTTTGGGTTTCCATTCCTGGAACCTAAAGATATTGGTGAATGCTTCGTAGATATAATGGCACTTCAACCAGAAGACGAAAGAATAAAAGAATTCACCGATTACATTCTGGATAACTACATATCAGAAGATGCCAACTTCCCTCCTATGATGTGGGCTGAACTCGTCAATTAGACGCACCACCAACAACTGCGAATCTCTCCACAAAAAATTAAGTATTTTCAACGCCAGTCATCCAATTATTTATCTTGCCTGTAGTACTGAAGGAAATACAAAGCGACACTAATGTGCTGCTCAGAAGTGTAGGCAAAGGAAATAAACATGACCTAGGAAAGAAATATTTTTACAAAATAAAATATTAGTATTTCGACAAGGAATACTTACTAGACTTCAGTTTTTAAGCGGTTTCTTTAAAATTTCTACCAGTTTAAAGAATGACGCGTGTTTTAACAACACTAAGTTTTATGTTTTTCACTGCATTTTAAGCACAACAGTAATTTGCATCTTGCATTAGTGAGTCCTAAGTCTGCAAATGGGAAGGAAAATTGTGGTTTATGATTATTAACCAATAACTACTTGTTTAAGAAGTCATTAAAACGGGGAAAACTGTATTTTTAACAGTGGCGGACTGGAAGTGAAGGCAAAATACCCAGATGAATGGGGGAGGCAATTTACGCTATAGAGTTGAAGTAAACAGGAGGCAATTTACGTTCTTTTTATACCTGGGGAGGCAATTTACCGACGCCGGTCTGCTTCCCGACAGGCATCTGACTCTAAGCACTGACTTATAAGTCCTTGAGGGTGTAAGTTCTACATAAGATGAGGGTAATCAAATAAAGAAGAAGAATTTCAATATTTTACTTTAAAAATTCCTTAATTTCCAAAGAATTTCCTCATTCCCTTTTGAGTTAAAAAATTCCTACGCCGAGGGAAAAATCCCTCAATTTGGCAACATTGATTGAAAGTGACATTTATTAGCGAAAATAGTGAAAGTGCATCACACTATCGGGGGATGTAAGGTCAAATTGGATTTGAAAAATGGAAAACAAATCCCCCTGACTTTCATCAGTTTTGAGAGTTATATAGGGTGTCCCAAAATTAGACCGACAAACTTTGGGAGCCGATAGATAACATTATTTTAAACACTTTTTGTTAAAGTTTTTTTCCTGCGGTGCTTCGTTTAATCGCTAGCCGAGTTAGTCGTTACTTACTGCCTCCCACCCACTTTAAGTATTTACGGCAAAACCAACAATGTAAATTAGTATTGTATTTATCTCAGTAAGGCACACAATCTTAATCCAAGAAGCAAACACAGAACACAAACAAAACACAAACATCTCATTGTTTTCAGTTTATCATAGCTTTAACTATTCAAAGTAAATGTTGGAGCGTACGCCCATTGCGATTAACACAGAGTGCTTCGGCGTGCCCTATTCTGCCGTACTCTTGCAAAGACACCAGCCATTTCTCTGCTTTAAAAGTTTGTCGGTCTAATTTTGTGACACCCTGTAGAACACCTGTGCCTGTAGCCTATTTTGGAGCAGAATGCTCTAAAACAATTCAAGACAAAACCACGCAAACACAAGCAATACAACGACGTCCACAGATTAATACGGCGTCTAAACATAATCTTGTTTTAAAACCTATCGGCTGCCTTCCCTGCAACGGGTTCATAAATAAGGGCTTCTGTGGCAACATAACGGATGCAATAACATCAACTATGGCCGTAGCTTTACCATGGTTATATTTTACGAACAGTTTACGGTACTAATGCAACCTAACATGGAATAACACCAAATATAACCAGACCGCGCCATAATTGGGGGGGGGGGGGGGGGGGTGGTAACAGTATATTCCAATAAACTGTTTTCTCTATACAGTGTAGTCTTCACAAAGAAGAATCGAGTGTTTGAGGTGATATCCCTATTTCATCACGCCGAAAGTTAAAAATACTAGGTATTTCCACGAAATTAAAAATCAAACAGAATTGGCGAAATCGAATGCAAGTAAGCTAAGTTGTGTGGAAGTGAAGTGGGCAAACTTGTCTTTGCTAAAATGGAAAACGTGTTTAACAAGAAAAATGGATGTGACACAATGTGCAAGATTGCTGATGAACTGGGTAAGAAATATTCCCTCGATGAAGAAGAGCTGGAAATCGACAATATATCTTGGTTTAAGCATGCCAAAGTATCTTCTGTTGATGTTCAAAGAAGCTTCTTGTACTTTTAGGTATTTAATAAATGTTGAAGTCGTAATTTTAAGATAATTTGTTTTAATATTCATCAAAATATGAACTCCAGTAATAAACCATACATATAGGTATGTAGCCATGTGGATATTAGACTTAGAGGCGTTATATTTGTGTTGGAAACGAAGACGTGGCTAAAAATCGTTACTTGAGGTGAAAAAGTCACTTTAGGATCCACGTTGCGGTTGCAGGCTTTTGTTAACATCAGAGGGGGGAAAAGTCTTTTATTCTGCCCAAGTCTCAACAGTAGAGTAGGACGGGGGAATCAGATTTTAGACAAGCAGGGAAATCGCCAGAAAATTCATACAAATCTCTCACATGATATAAAATTCAGTCCAGTGGTGCTCTTAGCAAAAATTATATAAAATAAGAACACTTTAGTGATGCATTAGTGGCGTAAAACAAAAGTGTGTGTGTGTGTGTGTGTGTGTGTGTGTGTGTGTGTGTGTGTGTGTGTGTGTGTGTGTGTGTGTGTGTGTGTGTGTGTGTGTGTGTGTGTGTGTGTGTGTGTGTGTGTGTGTGTGTGTGTGTGTGTGTGTGTGTGTGTGTGTGTGTGTGTGTGTGTGTGTGTGTGTGTGTGTGTGTGTGTGTGTGTGTGTGTGTGTGTGTGTGTGTGTGTGTGTGTGTGTGTGTGTGTGTGTGTGTGTGTGTGTGTGTGTGTGTGTGTGTGTGTGTGTGTGTGTGTGTGTGTGTGTGTGTGTGTGTGTGTGTGTGTGTGTGTGTGTGTGTGTGTGTGTGTGTGTGTGTGTGTGTGTGTGTGTGTGTGTGTGTGTGTGTGTGTGTGTGTGTGTGTGTGTGTGTGTGTGTGTGTGTGTGTGTGTGTGTGTGTGTGTGTGTGTGTGTGTGTGTGTGTGTGTGTGTGTGTGTGTGTGTGTGTGTGTGTGTGTGTGTGTGTGTGTGTGTGTGTGTGTGTGTGTGTGTGTGTGTGTGTGTGTGTGTGTGTGTGTGTGTGTGTGTGTGTGTGTGTGTGTGTGTGTGTGTGTGTGTGTGTGTGTGTGTGTGTGTGTGTGTGTGTGTGTGTGTGTGTGTGTGTGTGTGTGTGTGTGTGTGTGTGTGTGTGTGTGTGTGTGTGTGTGTGTGTGTGTGTGTGTGTGTGTGTGTGTGTGTGTGTGTGTGTGTGTGTGTGTGTGTGTGTGTGTGTGTGTGTGTGTGTGTGTGTGTGTGTGTGTGTGTGTGTGTGTGTGTGTGTGTGTGTGTGTGTGTGTGTGTGTGTGTGTGTGTGTGTGTGTGTGTGTGTGTGTGTGTGTGTGTGTGTGTGTGTGTGTGTGTGTGTGTGTGTGTGTGTGTGTGTGTGTGTGTGTGTGTGTGTGTGTGTGTGTGTGTGTGTGTGTGTGTGTGTGTGTGTGTGTGTGTGTGTGTGTGTGTGTGTGTGTGTGTGTGTGTGTGTGTGTGTGTGTGTGTGTGTGTGTGTGTGTGGACAGCATAACTGAAAAACGAAAAGTCGGTTAAAAACCAAAGTTGGTATTTAAGTTTAATATGTTTCAAGGATGCTACACGAAGATTTTGAAGAAAGTTTCTCCACCCTAAACTACCCTTTACATGAACAATGTTTCGAAAATTTAAATTTTCTTAAAAATGTCTAATGAACGATTTTGATTAAAATACCGTAAGTTTAAGATGTTTTATGGTAAATAAAATGTAGATGTTGAATTTTCTGGCTATAATCCATGTAGCCCTGATTACTGTTGACTTTTGCATAGTTGCTAAACCGTAAGAGATAGACCAATTCTTACTATACAAAAATGTGGATCTCGTTAAAATGAACTTTTTTTTTTTTTTGTGGAGAGACTATTTCGTAGATATTCCTTGTTATTTTGCGAGTTTTGCAATACTTAAAACATTTCTCAAATGGAAGGTCGTTGTTCACATGCCAAGGAGAACGGAATTTGAAAGCTTTAAAGGGTTGACTATCGCTCACAGCCTACTGTGTTCTCATATTCCCCTTGCACCCACGAGAAAATTATTAATAAGATAACTTTTGCAAGTGATCTCGATTAACATGAAGATAGAGGAATAATAATAGGTATACCAGAGTATAGAAAGTTATGTCAGTGTAAGACAGCAACTCCCTCTACAGCCACTAAGATGTACGCAGAAAGTTTGAAGGAGAAACGAGAATTAATTTAGGAATTTTGCTACTTCAAAATTCATACCATTAAGGAGGAATATCTCGGAAATCCTTAACGCCATAAAAAATATCTCCATTCAGTACTTATCGATTTAGTGGAAGGGAGGAAATGAGAATTCCGCAAAAATTGCCCTTGAAATCCTAGCACTCTTACATTCTATGATATCGCTAGTAAGGGTTGCTGAACCCTTAACATGAAATCATAGGCCTGCGTTTTACTTTTGAGAGCTTTAAAACCCTTCACTCCATCCCACATTCTGTGCTGGGGACTTGAAACTGCTTGCTCCTACGTTCAAGGGCGTACTCCCTATGATTCATGACCATGCACAAAATTCCCTCAGTCGGTGTAAATTCATCTTTTGCATTTATGAGCTGTTAGGAATTCCCTGATAGTAGCACAACAGGGTGCTGGAAAACTTTCTCTACAGCCGGACAATGATTGATCTGCTTATCAAAAGAAACGATGGCCACCGGTTAGAGCGTATGGAAATTCCGGACTGAAACATGTATCTTATCTTGAGTCGCGAATATTCCACATAATGGAGTTTCAACTAGTACGAGAGAGGGGTGGGGGTGATCTCACAATCAGCCACAACAGAGAAACGTCTACCTAAATGAGTAAAATAATCACAGGCAGTAGAGTAGAAGTCCGCTTTGCACACAGGGATAAAGGTGGCTCTGAAAATGTAGAGAGACTAACCTTCGATATGCTTATCGCATATTGTGAACCACCCTTCTATATCCAGAATCTAAAAACCCCGACCGGTTACGTTTCCCTGTGAACTGCAATGCACTCTTGTATACAAACATTATTTGAAAAGCAAAGGTAATCACACAGATTTTAGCCATCAAGACGTGTTTCTTCAGAAGGTGAATCTTATTTTTGAAAGGGAAAATTTAAGAGAATCAAGACAATAAACACCACAGGAAGCTTCACAGATAGGGCTTCTTTGATTGTCTGTGTTCACCTCAAGATATTAACCATGTTAACGGTTTGCACTGCTTGTGCAGAAAGCACTTTCTCCTTACAGATAAGTACATCATATAGACCAGTGGTATTCAACCGGGAGTACGCGTACCCCCTGGGGCACGAGAAGACTTCCTAGGTGGTACGTAACATTTAATTTAATCATTCTTTGTGTAGCATTAAATAAGTTATAAATATAATCTATTTTAGATATGATTATATATAAGTTGAATTAAGGATAGTTCTAGGGCTAGACCTAGGGCAGAGGTTGAAATGAAAAAGTTGAATACCACTGATCTAGGCTAACTGGCCCCGTAGCTCAGTCGGTAGAGCACCAGCCTGCTATGGGATCCCAGGTGGCAATTTTTCAACTAGGATTATTCCCCATCCTCCCTAAAGTCTGGAAGTACGAATAGGAGTGTGAATGTGTGTGTGCTCTCTCTCTCTCTCTCTGTGCGTGTGTGCGCGCGCGCGCGCGCGCGCGTGTGTGTGTGTGTGTGTAAATTTAATGTATTAAGTTAATACAAAGTATTAGAAACCTACAGTTTAAAATCAACCGTTAAGCGAGTGAATATTGCTATTGAGCACTTGTTCCAAGAGATTAAAAACCACCGACATAAACTTCGACGTTAAAGGCGGCAGATAGATGGAACACTAAAAGGAAAGGGGGGGGGGGGGACCCACCTGTCCATTCACACAGAAGTTCAAGTTTCTGTTAAGTTGTAGTGTTTCAGGAAGACTTGATTTTGTATAATGGATCGTTAGTACTTCCAAATTACTTCTACAGTTTTTAAATTGAAAATATGCTAACACTTGTAAACCATTTTCTCCCAATCTGTATGAATCGGGATGTTTTCACATACGCCACATTGCTAAGTGGAAATTTCTGCCTTAGAACCTATCCTATCTACTTAATTCCACCCAAAATTCAATATGGAGGTTTAACAGGAAGTACTTGTTTTGGGGCTTCCTTCCTGAATCTAAAAAGATGCATTTTTGGAAAAAAAATGTGTATGTGTGTATGTGTGTGTGTGTGTGTGTGTGTGTGTACATCTATTTTTGTATATGCAAATATACAGCGAAATAATTCCACGTTAACGCTTGATACGTCAAATGGAAGATCGTTATTCATTTTTTATATCTTAGCCGTGCAAACAGAACGGAGTCTTAAAGCCTTAAAAGATTTGACTATCGTTGAAAGCCTATTGTATTCCCACATTCCCCTTGCACCTACAAGAAAATTAGCAATAAGATAACTTTTGAACATGTTTGTCTCAACTAACACAAGAAGATATAGGGATAAGAGTTCGTGAGAATGGTTAGTGCAAGAGTAGAGAAAGTCATGAGAGTGCAACACATCAGATTGTTAGAATTGTAACGTTATTGCTACGTTAGATGTAAAAATCGTGCTTAATATAATTTATCTGAAATGTAAACGCTATTTTTGTACTATTCGGTGTTACACATTTACTGATATGGTCTTAAAGTTTTGTTTCGCTGGCATTTGAAATTACCTTTATGAAAGATCAGCTATTGTGATTATTAGGGCCCGGATTCTTAGTTTTTTAACTATTTTATTCCTTGACAGTTAACTGCAGTGGTTTAATTTAATTATCTGTTTCATGATCATCGAAGCCAAATGCTTGAATCTTATAAAACCTAAAAATGGCTAAATGAGACTTTAAAACCTAAAAGAGGCTAAATCTCCTACTTATTTTAAAATGAGAAAAAAAAAACTTATTTTAAAATGGGAAAATGAAATGTTTATGGAATTATGAATGGACTTTGACTTTTACATCTTTCGCTTATGTATGCTTAGAGGAGTAATGAAAACAATGCAAGAGGCAACTGACTTGTATTTAGCTGTGTGGGACTAAGCTCTGTATTGTTGCAAGCAAGGAATGCGGGGATTGTTGTCGAGGGGAAAGGGGTCATTAGAAGAACCCGCCATAAACTCAAACCAATCAGTTTAAAAACAGTATCCGCTGTGTTCAGTCAACTATCCTGTATTGTTAAGGCATACAATTACTACATTGTTAGAAGTAAATTTTCCTTAGATTAGGCAGGTAATTTAAGGATAAGTAACGATCCGAACTTCACCATAGATGGCAAAGTAATATTTTGCCAAATCTGCCAAAAGCGAAAGAAACCATACCCACAGACACAAAAGCTTGAACAAACATGAACACCTTCTATACTGCACAGATAAAGTCGCATTAAGCGGCTAGGTGCTATGCAGATAAACATACCGTATAGGGGATCCTGTACGACCTGTTCTCCAATGCTGAAATACAGGTAAGGATTAAACACCTGTTATAATGCACATAGCGTATAAACTATAATTTTATTTGCGTATTTTCCAGCTGGCCAAAACTCGCATTCTGAGTAGCACAAAGGATCTACAGGACATATAAGCAACATTCCTATAAAAAAGAGGACAATTAATAATAAAATTAATAAACAATAATAATAAAAAACTATTTCAGGAGGTTAAAGAACTAAAAAAAAAAAACTTTTTAAGATACAAAAATAACTAAAAAGCTAATTTTAAAAACCTAAAAATCCGGGCCCTAGTGATTATAAAATGCAACTGAAATACGTTTTGTCTTTTAAACCCACGATGGACACCGTTTTGAATAACCTTCGTGAACATCATTTCAATTAAACATAATAGCACGACTTAAAGTTAAATAGCGAGCTGAATAATCGTTGCTAGGCTTTTAGCCACATACAAAAACAAGCACGCAACGCTTGGTGTCAGAGACCTTACGTGCTATATCGAAAAACTATGCGAAAGTTAAAACACGCGTTACAATCACTCACGTTCTGAGAGACCAATGAACCTTCGAATCCTTGTGGGGTATATTTTAATGTTTATTTTAAAGCACTCTCCTCAGAAGCTAGCAGGGTAAAAGCTAGCAGGGTAAAACTCTGGGCACTTGTTGAACAACTTCCTTCGTTTTTAACCTTTCTTTCTCCGTCGTGTATTTGCATTTCCTGCTGCACTGATGGCACACTGAAAGCTTAATTAAAACGGAAAAAAAGAGAGTCTAATGCACGTTGCTGTGTTTCGATTTGTATGCGACTAAATAAGTAAGAAGTTTCGAAAGTCTTCAGTACCGCCAGAGTTGCTTATGCAGAAGAGATTGGCAGGGTTTTTGCAAACGCATAGAGAGGATAGAAAATGATTGCTAGAATGGTGCAGAAAGTAGCAAATGAAGGCGAACCGTACTGAAAACTCCACTGCCTCTTCTATCAGCGTTGCCGAATGTGTACATGCATTTTATGTGCCTGGAACTGAGAATGTGATCTTAATTACGCTCGAATAAATATTGCAACAAAAATTCGACAAATCCCACTCCTGACACCATGTGACAAAAATGACAAAATCCAATACAGTTACTTTTTTCTCACATTATTTTCTTCTAACTGAATGCAGAACAACACAGTTCTCTTTTACTACCGCCGCCGCCGCCGCCAACGCCACCGCCACCGCCACCGCCACCGCCACCGCCACCGCCACCGCCACCGCCACCGCCACCGCCACCGCCACCGCCAAAAACTGACTGCTCTGGTCGCTTCGCCTCCCTATATAGCGAGGATGAGGTAGCAAGGACCTTTCTCATCCAGAGTAAACAGGACTACATAGGCTATAGCCAAAATATACATTTCATTTGCCATAAAATATCTTAAACAAACGCCACTATAATCAAAATCGTTAGAGCCATTTTTGAGAAAATGAAAATATTCGAAAATTTTTTCATGTAAACGGTAGATTAGGGTAGAGGAATTTTCTTCAAAATCTTCGTGTCACATCCTTCTAAGATATTAAACATAAATACCAACTTTGGTTTTTAAACTTTTCGTTTTTGAGTTAAGCTGTTTACAGGCAGACTCACACTAACACAGACACACACGGATCTTTTTGTAAAACAGTTTTTTTTAAATTTATTTATTTATTTATTCAGGGGCTTCAAAACATATTTGCGGTGAAACCTCGACATCGAATTGTTGGATCGAATATAATACTTCCCGTACTTACTACACGTAGTAGAGAAAGTAAAAAATCGAAAACTAATTATTCTGTTGTTTAACGACGCTGTTAATTGCCAAGATCATATCAGCATCGCCGGTGTCCCGGAATTCATCATAATGCTCGTTCCAATGCAGTGATTGCTTGAAAAGGGAAGACAGGTGCTAATCTGTGCCGGTTAGTGGGAGGGAGGCGAAAGACAACAAAGTACTTGTTCAACACTTAAACTGTGAAAAATAAGCTCTAAATGAATAATATTACTCACAAGTTTCGCGATCTCGTAAATACGGACGAAGGAGGGCCATGGTTCGTTCCTGTTGCAATGCATTCCAAATTCTACTTTTTTTTCTCCTTTTTTAACCAGTTCGCGTCTATTTCTCTCGCTCCAACAAGAATGGCAACACTGCGTTTGCATAGTGCCTTCCCCAAGTTTTTATTGATTTTTTTTCTTTATATTGAGTAATATTTTTAATAGCAATAAATCGTTAAACCACGAGTATTAGAGCTACTTAACAATAAATATTCAAGGTAATAACCCGTTAACTTTTCTACGAGATAAATTCTAGAATAATAAACCCCAATTTGACTACACGAATACAAATATAGAATATTTAAACTATACGGCAGTAAATGAATAACATAAATCAACAAACCCTAGTGATAAAATGCTTGATACAGTTAGGAAGGTATAGCAGATGTACTTCGCTTGGCAAGTGATCAGCTGAGCCAGTTACTGGTAATATTACTTCTGTCTTTGAGTACAATTCAGCAGCTGAAGGGGAATATAATCTGGGTACATTTCATGGGAAATTTGGTTCAAATGCAGTCTTATTGAATGTGTTATAGAGGAGCACCTGAACCACATTTCTTGTCTTCTGTCTTCAGTCCCTTCCTTTACCTCAATTTGGCACTTGTTTTTTAAAACGTCAATTTTCTGCAGGCAATGAAGGCTCTGCTTCTATGACCTAGCACAGGGGCGGGCAGTAGTCTGCTCCGAATCCACTGTGCACGCAACCCGCGTAACATTCTTGCTGGATGGGGGAGTGGTGTTTCTTAAACTCCTGACAGTGGCGGATTGATACAGTTAACGATTAGAGCATTTGCTTCAAACAGGAAAGTGGTGGTCATACTTTTAATGTGAAATCGGAATTATACACATTGTCATCATGCAAACATAGGAAAAGACGTTCAAACTCTGGCATAATTATCTGTAACAGAGAGGTGGTCATCTGAAACGCGAGATTTCAGTCATGATTTTTCTATGTCCATTAGAGGAAAAAAATTGTTCGGACACATGTGGAGCAAAATATTGCTGTAACAGTGTAACAGAAGCAGCAAATTCTCCCAAACCAGCATACCAATATTACCTTACGGAGTTCTTTGAATGCGTCTGTTTCAACTAAATCTCTGCACTTTTTATCACTAGATCTGTTTGCAGATCTATGAGTTCTCATTGCAAGTTAACTCTTACGTTGACTACATCTTCAGTAAAAGGCTTAAGAAGCTTGAAATGCCAGTCTAAGATTACAGAAGTCATGGAATATATGTGTGTGAAGTAAACTCAGTTTTAGCAGTTCAAGAATGGGAATATAATTAATAAGCTTGTCCTCTGGCCCAGTATCAAGTGATTTCACACATTTGAAATAAGTATTTCAAAATTTGATTTGTTGGTTAAGAAAGTTGTCACATGGAATGGCATGTTTATGTTGGGAGTCTTCTAGAACTTTGGCACGCTCTAAATGTTGAATCATAACAACCATGTAATATTTTGCTACAGATGAGGTAGACAATGTTGACACAGACGTAACTCCTCCACTGATACCGGTGACGAAACGACTGGACGTGACCTATGGACTCCTGAAATCAACTTAGGAAGGGGGTGTGTACTGTTGTGTTGCATAGTTATACGGCGAAACGTGCAAGAATCGCGAGCACTCATGAATCCGCTTTTGGGCACCTGACCTAGAATAGTCGTGCTGTCCCAACTGTGGACAGTGCTATTGCATCGTTTTCTTTCATTATACACGTTAATAAAATTAAGATATGAAAAAGTTTAATAAACCTTCTTAATGGGTCCAGACTAGGGGCACTAACATTCAGATGTTAGAGCTTGGATTGGTACTAGGAATTGTCGAATTCTCTCAAAAAACCTCTATAAATTCTAAAACAAAACAAAGATTTTGAATTTCGTTGTCTATGCTTAGATTGTAATGCTTAGATAAACACATCGTCTTTGGATGTGCCATTTAAGAACTATTAAAGCATAGTGTCTCCTTTATCTACATGTACGAGAATCATTTCCTTTCATTCTTTCGTTCAAAAGTTAAAGCAAGTATTTGAGAGTTTATTGCCTTCTTTAAAAATTAAAAAGTTGCGTTGCAAATGCAAAAGAAACAACTGAGTACATTTAGAAAGAATAATTTTAATTGCTTTTTTCTGGCGAAAGTGACGCCAGCTTACAAAACAATTGTTTAACGACGCTGTCAATTACCAGGATCACATCAGCGTCACCGGTGTGCCGGAATTTTGTCCCGCAGGAGTTCTTTTACATGCCAGTAAATCTACTGATGCAATGGAATGATAATTAAGAAGGAAAATTTGGAAAGGATACGTTCCAGACCTGCCTTTGAGTTGATGATAACTTGTGGAGAGGGATTTAGCACCTCGACCGAAAGGCGGTTCCTATGTCCCTGACGGGACACCACCTAGGGGGACGGATGAGGCGAATGAATCCAAAGAGCAGCCGGAACACTGCCACGACACAGTAGAAGGCAGGGTCCCAACATTTTCCTAGTTAAAAGTACTCCGGCAGAAACTGGCTCAGCCCAGTTCCTCTCCCACCACTTCGTAGTCCCAAGGAGAGCGTGGGACTCGGAAACTAGCTTCCCTCCCGCCTCCGGCTTGTACTATCCCATGAGAGCCCGCAAACCAGTAGACTCGCCTTCCAATCCGGAGGGACCAGATTTCCAGAGTGCATTTGTTCCCCCTGCCGTGCTGCTGCCGCGCTCCCTGACACTTCCAAACCTGAGAGGAACCTAACGAGATGAAGTCTGATTTAAAATTATTTATGTAACGAAATTGAGGAGTAGGAAATTCTGAGGATATGGAAATCCTTCCCAACATTCGCCTGGCGACCCGGGGAAAGCTCCGAAAACCCCATGGCTCAGGAAGGTCAACCACGAGGGTAGCACTCGCAACCTCCCGAATGCAGACCACAGGCGCTACTGCTTGAGCCATCCCGCTCGGTAGGTACCTTTTTAGTGTGCCATTTACCACTTATAAGTACTGAGGAAAACATAGAAAACGTTTCAGTCAGGATGGTCCTGACGGGATTTGAATCACAGCCCTCTCGTTCACGAGTCCGTGCCATAACGATATCGACTACCCGGGCCAGACCTTAACGAAACCCCGTTCCAATCTAAGGAGATAACAGCCTGACCAGGAAAACCGCCTCACTGCAGCACAACCTACAAGCATCATAAACTATACATTCTGGAACTGCACTTAAGCGCTTGCTTATACACACTGCTATTTATTAACTATAATAACGTCACAGAGTGCATTACACTGGGTTACAATGTTCGTTCGTAAGTTATTAAATGTGAAATTTCGACACCTATCATCGAAGCAGTTTTTAAACAGTTAAAAACTTATTTCTACGTCACACTATGTCAGAGGTGCAAATGTAAAGAATTCCACTCTGTCGTTGTTGTTGTAGTGTTTAACGCCCGCTTTTACTACTACGGCACCGCAGGCGGTGACACTGATGATACATGAAGATGGAGCACCGGTGGAATGAGATGGTGGGGGAAACCGGAGTACCCGGAGAAAACCCGCCCTGACGCCGCTTCGTCCACCACGAATACCACATGCGGGTCCCTGGGATCGAACCTCCACTCTGTCATTTTCAAAATTTCACCATAGCCTGATAGCCAATATTTTGACTTAGAACTTTCTGGAATTTAGCTTTCACCTTTGCGATACCTGGCACAAGAGTTATCCTATTAATTAAATTAGCTAATTCTTCTATTATGCTTATACTCTTGGACATTTCCAAAGCCGATTTGTCTAATTGTTTAATAGCTTTGGGCAACACTGCAAAGTTGTTGGATATGAACTGAAGATTTTCAGATAGTTCATGTGATATCAGAGACTTTGCAGTTACAATAGCAGATGAATCTGTATCACATAGAGCGCTAATAACATCTACAATTTCATTATAATGCATCACATAATACATGACGGCCTCTATCCAAGTACCCCATCTTGTAATTATTGGCGTCTGCATACACTTGCAAGGCAATGCTTTATTTGCAGAGTACCACGCATGGGCGTCGCGAAACGGGGGCAACGGGCGGCCACGGCTACCCCCCCCCCCCCTTGGAATTTAGTGGACTTAATGTGCAGCCAGTTACTGACTATTAAACTATTATTTTAATTTTGATGTAAAGAACAGTTTTTATTTAGCACAAATTAATACGGTTATCTCCAACAAATATTATAAATTTTGACAGTAAAATAATGATTTAATATTATATGATTGCAAATTTCCAATATGTGCCCCCCCCCCTGGAAAAAAGTCTGCTGACACTCATGGTACCACGGTACGTTGTTTTCGACTCTTACTTCTAGTGGAAGTTGTTTATACATTTGATGACTGTGCTGTACTTCTGACGTCATTGATATCCTGTGTCCAGCTAACCTGTATCGCATACGAGCGCACATTTCTCCGGCCTTTAGTTCTAAATATATGGCCGATTTACGGAGTAGTGTATGCATATGACGAGAAAATGTTTGAGGGGTTCTGTTCTCTGGAGAGGAAAGGGGGACAGTAACACACGACAGCTCACGATGTCAAATATATCTAGTGTTTGCATTATAACTTCTGTGTTCTTCTAACGAGAATGCGGCTGTAAGGACTACAAGTGAGAAAGATTTACAGTTAGTGTGTCAATATATCAACAAGGTTAGGTGTTACGAAAGTGCTTTCATCACCAAGTACAATCCAGTTTATACATGAAATATTTCAGATCAGTGGCGTAGCTGGTGTATGAACTTGGGTATGCACATAAAACTCCTGTTAGGGGTACGCATAGGTGAATTTTCTAAATTCTACAATTACTAGCGGATTTTCTTCAAACTCATATCAGACAGAATACATATTAGGAATATACATAATGTATATTCCAATTTTCATTGAATATCTTCAACACCTTTAAATTTATGTTTTCTAGTTATTGTTTTGGCAGCATACTAAAATTCTCCACACTATGAAGACTTCAAACTCTTGATAATTTTAAATATTCTTCTGTTATAGATAAGTACTCTCAAAAGCATGTTGAGAACATACAATTTTATAATGCTTGGTTTATTAAATAACAATTATTAAGCTTGAAAAAATAACTTTTTAACAATTTTTATAGTTCTTATAGAACTATAATTCACTAACTATTAAATCTTAAAGTTACAGAACTATCACTCCCACTATTTATTTCCGCATTCCCAGTTTGATTACAAGCACACATATTGCATATTCGGAGCAGCACGTTTCCAGGAAATGCGGTGTTCTCCGTACAAGTGTTTTCCTCATAGTGAACCACGCGGAAGCACATGAGCAGTGTGCATACCCTCTCTTCGGTTTCCTGGCTTATTTTTCTCTTACACTTCACACACATTACAGTTCAAAATGCTTCTTCTGGTACTTTGATACGCAAAGAAGAAGTTAAAAATTTGAAATTAACCTTCACTGCCAGATCAAATGCTGATAAAACTTAGCTTTATACCTCATTAACATTAACAAGAGAGATGCACTTTTCTGTGTTGCATCCACTGCGCGCGCACATCGTTTGACGTGACTGGCACCAGGCAAGCACATGCACCACTCATTCTGTTGCAATGCTTGGCATGATACGCTAGCAATACTAATGCATAGCAGTTTGTTATTCCAAAATACTCTTCAGCAAGTATTACGCTAATTGCATTAAGAAAAATTTAAATAAGGAAAACTGCAGTGTATGCAATACATCACCCACATCCATTGAAGCTACGTGCCTGTTTAAAACACTGAATTATAAACACGTTCATAAGCATGTCTACAAGATTAAATATCCGCTATATACAGGGTGGAAGGGAATTAATTTAAACCAGTGATATATCTCGGTATTTGGAACACATTTTGTATCTTACGTTTTTGTCTCTGACCATTTCCTACGGAGATATTTTAGTTTTATCGAAAACAACCTGGCAACACTGCAGATTGTGTGGGAGGTCACTTTCCCTAGCGCAGTACATAAAGTCTTAAAAGCAAACTCATACCCTGCCTTGTCCTTCCGTGTTTACTGTGGAGTATAGGTCAATCACAAGCGTTAGCTTCCAACGAAAGCGAAAGTGCCCCGCCTGTTTACATTCACAAACACAGGTTAATTCCCTGACCAACCTCAACGCAACGTTGTCGACTTATCTAACGCGTGAGAGAGCAGCTTGGAGTATTACTTATTTCGTAACCCGGTGTGATGTAGCATAATTACTACTGAAGCTATGTCAGAAATATGTTACTCTACGCATCTTACAAGTAACAAACTTATCTTCGTACATTCTTGTGGAATCACGCATCCAATTTGGATAAAAAAACTATTTATATTTTCGAAATTGGCTGATCAAAGAACAAAATGCCATTAGACTTTTTTGTTTGTAATGCTTCTGTGAAGCACATGTTAGAAGGAATGTATTGACTTCCCGTCCACCCTGTATGCACCTCCAGGGCGAAACGCAGATTGTAAAAAGAATTAAAACAAATAATTTAAAAAAGGCTTAGGTGTTTTAGGTAATGCTACCACAAGAGCGTGTTTTCTAAGAGACCTCAAGCCTTGATATAATATTGAGACACTGGCCGTAATCTTTCCCAGAAAACGCCAGTTAGAGATGTCGATGAATGGAACACAGTAGGCACTCCTCTGGCGACAACTCGCCGTTTCACACGCGTACCGTCTTCATCTGTGAAATATTTGTTTAAATTAGCGACACTGACAAGAGCGACAGTTTCGTCAGCGCTTTAGTTGGGTCAATGATGTCATGTGCTTTCTTAGTGACACTCCCAGCGCATTAATTCCTACCTTATGACGTTCTATTGGTCTTACTGGTGACGTAATTGCGTAGCATCTGATTTTAATCGTGATTCCACTATGATTCAGAGTTTTCTTAATCCAGTTGAACAAGCCGCTTATGTACTTTCCCACCTCGGCAGTTTCGTAAAGGCGGACAGCGAGAGAGTGAGAGAATCGTTGGGACATTTCTCTTTCAAAATTAGATTGATATATCAAGCCGTTAGGAAATTCACGTAAAGATGACAGTGTGCTATATAAAAAAAAATGATGTATTGCACTCACATGACTTTTCCAACTAACCCTTGCACAAACTATTCTTACAAATTCTTAGTTTGCTAAATGTTAATCGAGATAAACGTTTCAGGAAACTCACTTATTGCGTACATCCTTGCACTATACGGGGAATAAAAAACACAGTAGGCTTAAGCGCTAGTCAAATATCTTAAAAGCTATGTGATGGCTTTGAAATTCGGTTCCCTTTACAAGATCAGGACATTAAAAAGACGAATAATGACTTCCTATTTGTGAAAATTTGAGAATTCAAACCAATAACAAGGGATATCTCAAAAAATCTGATGTGTTGCACTCATGACTTTCTCTACTCTTGTACTAACCATTCTTACAAACTCTTATTCCTATATCTTCTTCGTGTTAGTTAAAATAAACATTTGTACAAATTATCTTATTGCTTATTTCCTTGTAGGTGCAAGGGGAATATTGGAATACAGTAGGCTTTGTGCGATAGTCAAATCTTTTAAAGCTTTGAGATTCCGTTCTCTTTGTACACGTAACATATAAAAAAAATGAACAACGATGACCCATTTCACGAAAGTTCAAAGTTTTCCGAAACTCACACACATAACAACGTATATCTCCGAAATGGTTCACCCTACAAGAAAATTTATTGAGACATAAATTGTGTATTTTAGCAAGATCTACATTTTTTGTATAGTATAATTTGGTCTATCTCTAACGGTTTACCAGTTATGCAAAAGTCGTCCAGAGTAAATACGACTACAGGGGCTATAGCCAGAAAATTCAAGATATACATTTCATTTGTCATAAAAATATCTCAAACATATGACATTTTAATCAAAATCGTTAGAGCCATTTTCAAGACAATCAAAATTTTCGAAAAATTTTCCATGTAAAGGGTAGTTTAGGGTGGGGCTATTTTCTTCAAAATCTTCGTGTCACATCCTTGAACGGCATTAAACTCAAATACCAACTTTGGTTTTTAATCGACTTTTCGTTTTTGAGCTATGCTGTCCACAGACTGACAGACTGACAGACTGACAGACTGACAGACACACAGACACACAGACACACACACGGACCTTTTTCTAAAAATGCTTTTTTTGGATTCAGGGGGCCTCAAAACATGTATTTCCGGTGAAATCTTGACTTCGAATTTTTGGGTGGAATACAATACTTCCCCTACTTACCAGTAGAGAAAGTAAAAAGTAACACACACACACACACACACACACACGCGCGCGCGCGCGCACGCACGCACACACAAACGCACACACACACACGCGCGCACACACACACACCCACCCACACACACACACACACACACACACACACACACACACACACACACACACACACACACACACACACACACGCTACAAAATGCTAAATGTACAAATTAAAATGGCAAAAATCACCACCTCTAATCTTCAGGTAAGTTTTACAATTCCGCTTAAATTAGTAATATTTGATGTTGCAATGCTTTCCAATTAACGCTATCTTACCCGTGGGATATACGTAATCATGATAAAGCTGTGTGCGCCTGACACTGAGAATAAGACACAAAATACCAAATGCTGCACTATCATGAACATTATCAACCATACAAACATAGATAACAAGAGATATTACTTTCCACTGGTAAGTAGAAGTACTGTATTCCACCCAAAAATTCAATGTCGACATTTCACCGGAAATATGTTTTGAGACACCCTGAATCCAAAAAAAGCATTTTTAGAAAAAGGTGTGTGTGTGTGTGTGTGTGTGTGTGTGTGTGTGTGTGTGTGTGTGTGTGTGTGTGTGTGTGTGTGTGTGTCTGTGTCTGTCTGTCTGTCTGTGGACAGCATAACTCAAAAACAAAAAGTCGGTTAAAATCCAAAGTCGGTATTTAAGTTTAATACCTTTCAAGGATGCGACACGAAGATTTTGAAGAAAATAGCCCCACCCTAAACTAACCTTTACATGGAAAATTTTTCGATAATTTTAATTTTCTTGAAAATGGTCTAACGATTTTGATTAAAATGTCATATGTTTAAAATATTTGTATGACAAATGAAATGTACATCTTGAATTTTCTGGCTATAGCCCCTGTAGTCCTTTTTACTCTGGATGAGTTTTGAAGAACTCGTAAACCGTAAGAGATAGACAAAATCTTACTGCACAAAAAATGTAGATCTTGCTAAAACACACAATTTATGTCTGAGTAAATTTTTTGTAGAGTGAACCATTTCGGAGATGTTCCTTGTTTGTGTCAGTTTCGGAAAACTTTCGTGAAATGGAACATCGTTGTTCATTTTTTTGTATGTTAAGCGTGCAAAGAGTGCTTATAAACACATTACAGCGATTGGTTTTCGAGTCTCGGAATGTAGTTGTAAAATAAATTACAGCATACTGTACTAATTATCTACTTTCAATCATTTTAATACTTAACATGTAAATGCTTTAAGTCAATATGTTGTACTTGACGAAAATCCACCAAATCCGAATTTTCACTAATCCCTACAGGGTTCGGTTCCAATTAGTTCGGATTAATGGGACTCTAGTAATAATTAATTAATAACAAAGGGTGTTTCTTATATACCAAACCAACTATGCAACGATTGGTGCCTTATCCCTAACTAACAGTGGGCCATTATTGCAGATTGAGCTGGGATTGTTATACACCAAAACAAAAACACCAGTATATTGACTTTCTCTCCCCTAGGGGCCCTAACCGCCGGGAAAAAGTTATAAACCATAACCGCTCAAAGATCAGCTGCCTGCAACGGGATAATAAACTTTGCCCCACACCAAGATTGCAAGTGTTTGCGTGAGACAGCGGACTAAAGATAACATTCCAAGATTGCATGTAGCGAAGAGAAAATTGGCCGCAATTATGCTTTTCTTTTCCCCCCACTGATGAGTGGGAAACAATACAAAACTCAATCCATGTTTATAATACTTTTATTACTACCTTCCATTTCCCCCAAAAAGTGTTGAAACAAATGAAACAACATCTGCTTGGCAACCATATTACGTCATTCATCTGTGATCTCTGACATAATTTTTCATTTAGCAAATTTATGAATTATTCTTACGTATTTTAACGCTAAAATTGCATAAAATGTTGTTTGAAACACGTGTATAATCTTTTCATTATGACACTGGTAAGCTTCGCTTTTGCTCACACACTAAACATATACTGGTGTCACAATCAGCCAGATTATATACTATAATTACATAAATAACTTAAAATTGGGTTTTAAAGAGATGCACATTTGGTTCAACTTTCCAACATTTGACACGAGATTGTTACTAAGCTCAACGTCGACATATTTTTTGAAGTACAGCTTTACATGTTTTTGTTTAGTATTTATGTGATTGGTTTCTTGTTAGAAAATGTTTTATTAACACGACTTAAGCTTTGCAATGATTTACATGCTTATTTACTTAGTGCACACGTAGTAATATTGAAGGACAGCCAAATTCCCCATCTTGCGTCACTCAAATAATGCAGCCAACAATTTTTGTCGCTAAATTGCACTAACTATATAATTATATACACTCTCCTTAAATTTCGCTGACTTAGTTATGTAGGTACACCAAAGCTAATTTAACTTACCCTTTCGTGGGCCGCTTTATTCCGTGAGTGTTGCAAAAATCAGTAGGCTTCCCGTGACTTGGGAAGCATACTTCCCACGGTCTTAGAAAGGGCTAACACCATAGGGCAGGTCTGCCTAATGTCTTACACAAGATCTGACGAACGGTCCTTGGTGTCTCATGCCAATTGTTCCTGTCGAATGCCGCCCCCGTATAGACTCTACTCTACGGCGTAGTCTCGCTAGCGCGATACATTGTTATTCGATTTGTCATCCCGTCTACAAACTGCACCGAATGATTCACTGAGAGGTGGGCAGCAAATCTTCCAGTCAACAGTCCGTTCTCCACAGTAGCTCCTCCAGGCACCGCGTGCTGGTGAACGTTACGTGCTCTGCATTCAAATTCCAGGAGGTGCTTGCGTCATTATTATTAGGGCATATCGTCATCTGCACCTCATTTGTTTCGACATCCATCATCCCGAGGATCCATGGCCACATGCGCTCCCGATGGAACTTGCGTCGCCGTATTTTTAAATTCATAGATTTGGACGTGGCCAGAACCGCCGATGTTCCTTATTGCAACGGGCTGCGACAGTAGTTTTATTAGCTGCAAGAACATACAACTTCGCTTATGCACTACAGTAAAGGCTGCTGAATGACCATAATATTAAAGCAATGAAATCAGAGAGAGAAATTATAGTCAGGTCTTTTCAAAAGTGACTGCTGGCTAATCTCTTCCAGATTGTTGTACAGATGTATGGGGATAGGCTATGGTTGTTACAAATGTAGTACATATTCACTGCTAGCACATGGCATTGGTGAACCTTCGGACTATTTCCCGCATCTCAAGTGTCACCTGTTCATCGTCATCATCAAATCATCATTCAAGGTTTGGAGCCATAGATCCGTTCCGTCCCCATCAATATCATCTCTCCATCTCTTCCTAGGTCTTCCTATGTATCTTTTACCGACTGGAACGTAGTCGGTCACTATTCTAGGGAATCTGTCCTTGTTCATTTTCTGTACACGCCTCCAGTTATCTTAATTGTGTTTAACCCTTTCTATTAAGTTAAACATGTTTAATTCTACTCTTATTTCTTCATTTGTTTTATAATCTTGTCTTCTAGTTTTCCTTTATTATTATTATTATTATTATTATTATTATTATTATTATTATTATTATTATTATTATTATTATTATTATTATTATTATTATTATTTATATGAAGTTTTATCTATCTCTTGTGGTTTAACATGTTAACAAAATTATACAGACTGGCCCTGTAGTTCAGTCGCTAGCTAGAGCTCCTGCGTACTGTGGAAGGGGACCCAGGTTCGATTCCCGGCTGGAGGAGTGGGAATTTTTCTCCAGCGAAGATTATTCCCCGAATCCCTAAGTATGAATGAGAGTGTGAATGCCTGTGGGAATTTAACGTATTAAATCCTAAATGAGTCAAAGACCACCTTTAAACTTCATGTCGCTTCTTTGGAAAATACAGAACTTGATCAAGTTTGGTATTCATTCAACATTGTTTTTTAAATATGTTCTTCACTCCGCGCTTTTTTGTATTCGGGGGTTTTCAAAACAGTACTTCCAGTGAAATATCTGCATCGAAATTGAGTGGAATACAATACTCCCTATACTTACACGAGCAGTAGGGAACATAAAATCTAAAGAGGACAATTTATAGAAAAGTGAAGTTAAATCTTCGTAGAACTTTTGCAGTTAAATGCAGAAATGTTAAGTGGATAATCATCTGAATATAACTAGAGAAAGCTAATCCAAGACACAAAATGTACGTTAAACCTCGATATCAGACTTATTAAACTGCTAATCTAATCTGAAGATATCAAAGAGAAAGTTACAACAGAATAACAGAATAAATTGTAATGCCTTCTTTGTCAATATAACAGTCCATTAACATTGAGAGAAAACGAGGGTAAGGTGTCATGGTCTGTGAGGCCAGTTGCGTGTACTGGCGCCATAACAACGGCCGTCAGTCGGTTCAAGAGCACGTATGTAAGGTAAACAGAAAGTAATTCAATAAAACATTACCAATCCATTGAGTAGGCTGGAGGAGGAAAACTTGAGGCACATGTAACCTGATTAAATTATACGTATTTCAATTTTCGTTTCTGGTTTCGTTTTCTTTTTCTCTTATCCCTCCCCCTCTCTCTCTCTTTCTCTCTCTCACTAAAATATTCCTGAAAGGTTAAGGGGACCTCCAGCGTTTCTAATGAAGTAGTAGGTATACATATCGAATTTTCAAATCGAACTGTTTAAAATTACGGTGGTAGAAAAACTGCCATAAAAGGATATTCCAGCAACGTAGACCTTCCAAACAACACTGCATTATATTTTACTATCTTTGTCACGTACCTAGTAAGTGGAGCAAGTATTGCATTCCATCCAAAAATTCGATATCGAATCCTCTTCATTCGGTAAGAATTTTGCATATTTTTTTACAATTGTTGAAGCATAACAAAGAAGATAAAAACATACCACACTTACAATGTTATCCCTTTACTACGCGTTAGACGATGACCTACTGATCCCAAGGTCGCGGGTTCAAATCGGGCCCAGATCGATGGTTCTTAAGTGCGCTTAAAATCGACAGCTCCATGTCAGTAGATTTATTGGTATGGAAAAAGAACTCCTGGATAAAATTCCGGTACACCGGTGACGCTGATGTGATCCTGGCAATCGACAGCGTCGTTAAAAGACAACAAAATATTCTAAATTGCTTTTACTACACACACCTATATCTATAAAAGAGACATTGCCAATTACTACAGCCAATAACAAATATTGCTAAGTTAAACAACCGAGGGGGACACTTCGCGTATTGTTACCTATAGATCATGTAATTGAGAGAAGGGACCACAGTAGGTTTTATGCCCAGGCTGATAGGCCAGAGACACGCGGGAGTCCCTAACAATTTACTGCTGTAGCTATCTAAAGAGACCCATGGACGACCTGTCGAACAAGCAGCCCACTGGGGTCCATGGGCAGTACTCTTTCCTTTGAGCGCGTATCCGCGCCACTGTGTGGCACCGCCATACGCCCCGAAACCAGAAGCACGCATCAAACAAAGAAACGAAATGAGAGAAAATGATTCAAGGTCACAGTGGGCGCTTGATAACAGTCGAAGCCGGTACCCCCTGAATGCGAGCCTCAAGTTACACTTGTTCAATAAAAATCTGATGTGCTGCACTCACATTACTTTCTCTACACTTGTACTAACTATTCCTACAAGCTCTTATTCCTCTATCTTCATGTTAGTTGAGATAAACATTTGTAGAAATTATATTATTGGTAATTTTCTTGTACGTAGGTGCAAGGGGAACATGGAAAGGCTTTGAGCGATAATAAAATCTTTTAAAACTGGTCGCTATATGAAGGCTTTGAAATTCCCTTCTCTTTGCACTGCCAAGAGATAAAGTGAATAACGACCTTCCACTGAGAAAAGTACAAGTATTGCAAAAGCCACAAATAAAAAGGAATATCTCCTGGTTCGCTCCACAAAACAATGCACTAGGACATAAATTGTGTATTTTAACAAGTTCTATATTTTTGTGCAGTAAAATACGTTTATTTCTTATGGTTTACTCGTTACGAAAAGCTCATCAAGAATACAGGACTACATGGGCTATTGACAGAAAATTTAAAATATACATTTTAGAGCCTTTTTTGAGAAAATCAAAATTTTCGAAACATTTTCCATGTAAAGGGTAGTTTAATGTGGAAGAACTTTCTTCAAAATCTTCATGTCGCATCCTTGAAAAATATGTAACGTAAATACCAACTTTGGTTTTTAAGTAACAATACCGGCGTTATTGACATATGTAGGTAAAGTGGTAGTGAAGTCCACTGTGGATCACACGCTACACTTGCTGAAAAGCCTTAATTAAAGTGAGCCTACAATTCGTTCACCGCACAGTGCAGTTAATGCCTTGCGGAGTTTGCACGGGCAGCACTTCCGTTGTTACACACAAACACTGCCATGACTAGCGCCCGCTTTCATCTTCGATGAGACATTTGCTGGGAATTTCGCATGAGTGTGTTCCACTCCCTTACCTAGACAAACAGTTGCCGGTAAACACGCAATGTCTACGTGTGCCGGGCGAGCCGGCCGGCCAGCCTTTCCTTTCACAGATGCATAGGGAGGCTACAAACATCGTTACTGGATTTCCGGGTGCCACTCGGAGTTCTTTTGTCAACAAACCACTTTCAGAGCAGAATGGCTCGGCCTGAACCTTATATTGCTTTATAGAACTTCAATTCTTTGGAAAGCTGAATCAAATATGGAAAATCTGTCAATCACCATTATCTCTGCTTTAACTTCTCATAAACCTTTATACAGGACGGAAGGGTACTCAATTATTATCAATAAAGGGCCGTTTAGCAGGAAAAAAAAATAATTTGTCTCAAACATTTGTAGGAATGGATATAAATCGTTTATTATTTCACTAACTGTTGTCAAACATTCCGTGAACAATGTTGTAATGCATTTCTACCTTTGGTTGCTCAGGTCGCGGGTTCAAACCCAACAGAAGTCAATGGATTTTTTCTGCGTAGGAATGCTTGGAAATAAAGCTGGTGGCATATTGCGTGCATTACTGCATGGGCATGAGTCATATGTAACAGTGGTCGTTCTCAGACTTTTACAGGAAAGCGTAGGATGTTTCCCAGTCACTTGAGTTCAACAAAGGCACCGCAGTCATAAAAGTCTCCTTGGTAGTGGTGCGCAAAAAGGGTATATGCCAAAACATTTTTCAAGTGGCAAGTTACTATGCATTTTTTTCCCTTCGTGGTCATGCAGACAGCACGAAATTTCAAAGGGATTACATAAGCGACACGCTTTTAAAATATTTGAACACTACTTCATCTTACATCGAAATGTAATAAAAGTACTTCTGCATATGTTTAACATGAAGGAGACGGAATAATAAGCTTTGATAAAATTCTGATTTGTATATCTTCTCTTACGTTATGCACACTTTCCATGGCACACGTTGGAAAGACCATATGAAGCAGCATTTGCCAGTCGTCGATGCAATAATTTTGAAGCCGAATTAGCATTTTGTAGCTCGCGCGTGGATAAGACAGTTTAAAGCAGCAATACCTCATTCCGCCTAATAACGCATGAAAGTCCTTTGATCCAGTGCCTTGCTGCCAATAGAACAGCAAGATCTCTCTCCCTGGGTATGCGTGGATTTTGTTTAGGAAGGACGATACTACAATCATGGTGACTATTCCACTCATACGGGACTTGGTTGAAACCAACCACTCATGTACACACTTTCAAATTTCATCCAATGACAGCCTTCATTCGTGAAAAATTATATCACATTTCATTACCACCTTTTCTGCATTTTAGTTATCACCTCCTCTGTTGTCTTGTGTTATGATCAGGTTAGAGAAACAACTGACGTAAGTTGACGCAACAGAACCGCTATTCAGATGTCAAAAATGGTTGACTCTCGGGTGAAGCATTTAATGCTGAAATATATTAAATAATCCGAAGAAGGAAACCTCAGAACACAAAATACAACAGAAAATATGTTTGGAATCAGTTTTACAAATTTTGTATTGAACGAAATTATAAATTAACAGCAGATACTGCAACTACTGACATTGCCAACATCTTAAACAAACTGGAGCATCAATATGATAATTTAGTAGGCCGTGGCAATGAACGCTGATGTATGTACTCATGCTACATGTTTGCTTTAAGAGGTTGGTAACCACAGTACAGCACTTAAATAGCATTTTACTGACTATTTCATCCTTTAATTCGTAAAATAGTCTTAATAAATGCAACTAGTAATTCAAATTCTCTGGATAAATTGACAACCACTCGTGGCATTACTTATGAAATGTCTTGATAAATGTTTCCAATCTTTTCACGAATGCAGATTATAAAACAATTCACAAATCAAATAAAACTGTGTCCATAACCTAAAAATGTGCTGCACTATAACAGAAATATGCGTCCCTTTGTTTTAATGTATCCCACGCCAAAAAATTACGATGCGTTCACTTCGGCTGACCAGCCAGGAGTATATGTTTCCTATGAATTAAACTGACACTACAAAAAATTCCTTACACCCTACTCAGGTTTTTAAACTCGCGAGGCTGGTCCCTTTTACGTCCGTTTTTTCTAGTCATTGTCAAAATGTATTATTCTGATTATTTTTAAATTATTTATTTTCTGAATATATAATTTTGGTATTAATATTTTCTGTAGATCAACGGGAATAAGGGTATACAAAAAGCTTAAGTGATAGTATATCTTTAAGAGTTGGTCACTACGTAATGGCTTTTTAAATTTCGTTCTGTTTGCATAACCACGAGATAAACACTATAATAAGGTTTAAGTACGTTTTTATAGGAAAATAGCAACGTAAGAACACTTATGACAATCTTTAGAATAGGGAAGGGTGCTCAACCACCTCATATTACTTTAATTTTTCTTTTCTTTCCATTTAGCCGCAAAATGCCTAAATAAGTTTTCTTAAATCGATATCAAAATATATACGAGGTGGGTATGTTTTATTTATATCTAAATATGATATAATAAATATCACGCTTTGGGGTACTAGTTCCGCAAATAGCAGTTGCCCTTATTAACTTGAGTTGGGTCATCATGTAAACAACCATGTACCTGACGTCGAAGACGTCAAGCGTGACGTAAGACACTGTATGCATGTTTATGTGATGACGTATCTCAAGGTAACAAGCAGGAGACAAAAGGTTATTCATAAAACTCGGTTAGAATTGCATCTATAGTACAGCGATGTCCAACATTTGTGAAAGAGGGAAGATTGGATTTACCTCCTTCCACTTTATGCGGACTGAGCCACTCTTTGACACTCAGAAGTGCACTATGTGGCAGTGGCGGGTTGGTTACATGTACGCTGCGTTTTATTTACGAAGCATTTTCAAATCTTATGCGATAAACACCTGTTCATCTTTGGTACTGTTTATATTTCAGAAGTCCCAATGTGTTTGGCGACAAGTCGAAGTGCATAGCCTTAGAAGATACACCAAGTGATCGTCGCGTAACATATTGCGATATAGACTCTTAATATTTGTAGAGCTATACCCACTCTTATTCACACCACTCTTGCAAATGCTTATTTCTCTGTCTACTTCAGTTTAATCGAAATAAGCATTTTCAGAAATTACCTTATTGCTAATTTTCTTGTAGGTGCAAGGGAAATATGGGAATACAGTAGGCTTTAAGCGATAGTGAAATGCATTAAGAGCTGGTTGCTATGCGGTGCCTTTGAAATTCCGTTCAGTCTGTGAGGCCAAGAGATAAAAGAAAAATCTGAGGTGTTGCACTCACATGGCTTTCTCTACTCCTGTACTAACCATTCTTACGAACTCTTATTCCTATATCTTCTTCGTGTTAGTTGAGATAAACATTTGTACAAATTATCTTATTGCTTATTTCCTTGTAGGTGAAAGGGGAATATTAGAATACAGTAGGCTTTGAGCGATAGTTAAATCTTTTAAAGCTTTGAGATCTCGTTCTCTTTGCACGCTTAACATATAAAAAACTGAACAACGATGTTCCATTTCACGAAAGTTTTAAGTTTTCCGAAACTGACACAAATAACACGGAATATCTCCGAAATGGTTCACTCTACAAAAAAAACTTATTCAGACAAATTGTGAGTTTTAGCAAGATCTACATTTTTGTACAGTAAGATTTTGTCTACCTCTTACGGTTTACGAGTTATTCAAAAGTTATCCAGAGTAAATAGAACTACATAGGTTATAGTCAGGAAATTCAAAACATACCTTTTATTTGTCATCAAAATATCTCAAACATATGGCATTTTAATCAAAGTCGTTAGCCATTTTCAAGAAAATCAAAATTTTCGAAAAATTTTCCATGTAAAGGTAGTTTAGGGTGGGGCAATTTTCTTCAAAATCTTCGTGTCGCACCCTTGAAAGATATTAAATTTAAATACCAAATTTGGTTTTTAAGCGACTTTTCGATCTCGAGTTATGCTGTCCACAGACTGACAGACATATACCTTTTTCTAAAAATGCTTTTTTTTTTTTTTTTTTATTCAGGGGGTCTCAAAATGTATGTTTCCGGTGAAATCTCGACATCGAAGTTTTGGATGGAATACAATACTTCCTTCTACTTACCAGTACAGAAAGTTAAAAAAAAAAAAAAAAAAAAAAAAAAAACTAATAACTTATTCCTATTTGAGAAAAGTACAAGTATTGGCAAATTCAAACAAATAATAACGAATATCTCGGAAATTGTTCACTCAAAAGAAAAGTATTTGACATAAATTGTGTGTTTTAAGGAGATCCACATGTTAATTAGTAAGCTTTTGTGTCTGTTGTTCACCATTTATACAAAAGTCATCCACAATGGAGAGGTCTTCTGAGGACATTCCCATAAAATTCAAGTTATGATTTAGAAACTGCCATGGAATCGCCTGCTGGTGTGCGTCACTGGATACTGTGTCACAATTCTACATGCCACAGGCACTAGTTGATTCTGCCTCCGATGGAGGGTTGGGGAATAGCAGCTAATTACCTAAGCGTCTCGTCTCCAAAGAGACAAGTTTGGACATCGCTGTTCCAATATCACAATGTAAAGGATGAAGCTTACTTTGATTACACAGAGGACATGCAGTGCCGAGTAAGTTGCGATTCTGATGTTTGTAATCAATACAGGATACATAAATATCTCACAAACATTTCGTGTAGCATGTGTCCATCCAGAACACTTGTTTCTCTTTTAGATGACATAGGTCGCTTTTAACGGCAGTAAAGAGTGATTTCAGTAGCAATTACTCGTCTATCTTTGTGGTTTAGCGATCAATAAAACTAGCTTCCATTGCTGCTAGTCTGGGCTTCTGCTCCCTGCAGGATCCGGTTTCCTAACAATTTCCTGCCCAGCTTCTGTTGAATCCGGGCTAAAATATCTTCCGTTGCATTAATCGCCGACCCATGGGCTTAGCGAAATGGCCAACGTCCGCCAGTTCCAGGCCAATACAGATAACGGAGAGCTGTAAATGTGCAGTAAGGGGCACATTGTTAAGACCTTCTTGATGGCATTAGTCCCAATAAATGTGTCCAATAGATGAATTAACTATCATAAGTAATGCCACAAGTGATGGTCGGATTCTCGTGTCACGAAGTGACAAGATAACTTATCTGGACAATTTGACTATATGGAGTTGCATTTATTAAGACTACTTCACTAATTAAAGGATGATGTAGCTTAGGAAATATTTAAATGTTGTACTGTAATTACTAACCTCTTAAAACAAACATGTAGCATGAATACATACATCAGCGTCCATTGGCACGGCCTACAAGATTCTCATTTTGATGCTTCAAAATGTTGGTCATGTCAGAATTTGCAGTATCTGCTGTTAATTTATAATTTCCTTCAATACAAAATGTGTAAAATTGCTTCCAAACATATTTCCTGTTGTATCCTGTGTTCTGAAGTTTCCCTCTTCCAATTATTTAGTACATTTAAGCATTAGATGCTTCACCGGAGAGTCAGCCATTTTTGACATTTCAATAACGGCTCTGTTGCGTTAAATTACGTAAGATGTTACGCATTTGAAGGACAGCGCAGCTTCAAAAAGAAAGAACAGATTTCAAACATTTCTTCCAAATTACAAAAGATATAAACATGATTCCAACGTTCATGGAGAGGGAAAAGTTTACAATTTTATATTATGCATTCAATATGAGCACCGTCTTTTGATAAATATCAAAATGGTGGCTCATTTCTTGCCACACACGAATCAGCTGGTCTCCAGTTATCAAATTCACAGCTTCAACAATTCGATGTCATAGATCTTCAAGAGTGTCAGGCATAGGAGGGATATAAACACGGTCTTTTACGTAACCCCATAGATAAAAATCACACGTATTTTGAAACATTGTTGTTTGTCTGTAGTGAAATGGCGGCGACACCGTTCATTGTTATCGTTACCATAACAATGATCAAATCACATGAGAAATTGAGCCAATGTGGCCGTGATTGGAACTTCTATCCCCGTTTGAAATCTGTTCTTTCTTTTTGAATAGCCCTGTATAAGAAAAGCAGAGCAGATGATAATTAAAATTCATAGGCGGTGATAATAAAATTTGATAAAATTTTTCATGAATGAAAGCTGTTAATGGTTGAAATTTGAAATTGTTACACACATGATTGGTTAATTTCAACCAAGTGGAATAGTCGATACCAGAGACGTCCAACCTTGTCTCTTTGAAGAACTTTGCGGCCCACTCCAGTACTTCAGTCGGAGACAGTCAGTACCCAGTGACGGACACAGCCAATTCCATAGTCGTTTCTGAGCAATAACTTGAATTTTCTGGAAATGTCCTCAGAACACCTTTCATTCTGAATGATTTTGGCATGAATGATAAACAGTAGGAGACAAGAGTGTTTGTACTTGCCAGTACTTATACTTCTCTCAAATAGGAATATCTTATTCGATTTTTTCTCTTTTGGCCCTGCAAAGAGAACGCAATTTTAAAGGCATCGCATAGCAACCAGCTCTTACAACATTTCACTATCGCTTAAAGCCTATTGTATTCCCATATTTCCCTTGCACGTACAAGAAAATTAGCAATAAGATACTCTCTGAAAATGCTTATGTCGGTTAAAATGTAGATAGAGAAATAAACATTTACAAGAATAGTGTGTGTAAGAGTGAGTATAGCTCTACATATATTTGAACAGAGTTTCTCCAAATTGAACTACTTATATTAGAAGTCTGCATCGCAATATGTTACGCGACGATCACTTGGTGGATCTTCTAAGGCTATGCACTTCGACTTTGTCGCCAAATATTGGTAGACTTGTTAAACGTAAGTAGTAGCAAAGAAGTCGCTAATGAACAGATGTTTGTCGCATAAGATTTGAAAGTGTTTTCGTAAATCGAACGCAACTTACATGCAACCAAACCGCCACTGCAACACAATGCACGGCTGCGGGTTAAAGAGCGGCTATGTCGGCGTATAGTGGAATGAGGTAAATCCAACCTCCCCTCTTTGGTAAACATTGGACATCGCTGACTTATCTCGACAATTCTTTTAGCATTGAAAAATTCCAAATATAAGTTACAAAAGTATCTAAAAAATTTAAACTGTTGGGGAAAGGGTTCATATTCATGTGAACCCAGTTTTAAACCCGCTTCGTTGAACATGCGTACACAGCAGGTTTTTTAAAATTTCAAGCACAAAAGGAGTATATGGAAGGCTTATAATTTTTAAAATTGAATTATGGGAGGGGCAGCTTGCGTATCGTGTTCATATCACTAAATTTTCCTCCGATTCCGCTGAACTTTGTCATCAAGGACTATTTTGTTTAAGATTTAACGTGCTTTAACGAGAGCAAAATACAACAGAAGTACTGAGAGGATTACAAATAAAAATTTGCCAGAATATGCGTCCTTGAACTTGGAAACAGTGAAATGCTGAACGCTCAGATGAACCCTTTACGCCTTTGAAGCTGTTCGCTGTTCCGAATCGCCTCACAGCCTAGTTTAATTTGGCCGGAATGTCTGTTTCATACCTCAGCGATCTTCAGGTGATCACAAAGGCAGAGGTCCACAATGGGTGCCCTCTTGGATAAGCAATATACATCCCCTCACATCTGTTTAGAACATGTCAAACCTTGGGTGCAAGTCCCTGACGTCCTCCTGAGGAATAGCAGGCTTATATTTACATAAGTACAGGTGGACCATGTATGGTATTGTAAGGGTTGTTCAAAGGCCCAGAGGTTGGAGAGAGATCTTTTATTTTAGATTGTCCTAAAAGGAGGCCAAACATACTATACATGTTCACTACAGGCCAGAAAATGCTGAGTTTTATTTGTCCTTTTGTTTTTTCGGCTCCCCCCCCCCCCAACTTCTTTCGAATACATTTTTGCTGCTCTTTCTCAATTCGAATATATACTTTGTTTAGTCTTTTGAGACAGTGGGAGGAGCAGGTAGGCAGCAGGTTGCTCGTGCCGCAGGTCACTTACGCGTGCTGGCACACTGCGATAGCTAAATGCACTGTTGCAACATTTGCGTCCCTTTCATACTTCTGTTACATTGTTTACATGTTCATCCTTTATTTATTTGTTTATTATGCACCCAACTGGCACTACTTGAACAGCTTATTCTCACGCTGAGACAATAATTACATTTACCATAGGAAACTAGAGTAAATGATATTTACTTGGACAACATTACTTTTATTCCTTTATTAATTATAAAAATATATATCAACACAGTTGGTACTACACACGACCACCACAAAAAGAACGAAAGAAGGAAATACAAGCAGAAAAAACGCAACATTATTTATATATGTATATATGCACTGGTATTTACTCAATCTTAGTAGCTCATAATTTCTTTTTCGACTTCTTCCACATCCTTCGAAGAAGACGAAGAAGCCATCAATCTTATACAATTCACGAACGGTTTTGTTTTCGTAGCATTCGTCTTTGTTCTTATTACTGCACATGTGGGAACGCCAGTTGCAGCCACAGTATGTGTAATTGGCGAGTCACATTTTCCGTTTCCTGCCTTAAAGTAACTGTACACATTTTGAATAATGTGTGCCGCCTGCTCATGTACTGGTTTGCCACGTCCTGTGGGCAAGGAATTTGCTTTATAATTAGCAGGTGCACTACCTTTTATCCTCGGCCGCCATATATTTATACAAGTGCAATCTCTTGTGCACCATTACTAGTGTCCGACTGAATAAACCTTGTAACTCTGCCTGGGTTGTTTTGGTTTCTATACAGGCGCCGGCCACGCGATGCCCCTATCTCCTCCTTCAACTGTCTCAAAAAAAAAAAAAAAAAAAAAAAAAAAAAAAAAAAAAAGAGAGAGAGAGAGAGAGAGAGAGAGAGAGAGAGAGAGAGAACCTCTGAACAAGTTATACAACAATGACATGGCTGGCCCCGTAGCTCAGTCAGTAAAGCACATGTCTGCAATGCAAGAGGTCCCGCGTTGGATTCCCGGCTGGGGTGCGGGAATTTTTCTGTAGCAAAGTTTGCCTATCCTCCCCAGAGTCTGCAAGTATGGATGAGAGTGAGAATGTTTGTGTGATTTAACGTACAGACGCAGAGACGCAAAACTCATTGTTTAGGAACATATTGCCAATATGTTCCAAAGAAAGGCCACCAATGTGACCATTGAAGTTAAAGGAGAGGTATAAATGGAACAATAAAAAATTTATACAGATTAACATAATCTAAAAGGGCTGGTGTTGCACTCGCATGACTATCTCTACTCACTCTTGAACAAACTATTCTTACACACGCTTATTCTTCTGTATTTCATGTTAATCAAGAATGACATTTGGAAATGGTTTTATTACGTATTTCCTTTTAGATACAATGGGAATAAGGAAATACAATAGGCTTTATGCTATGGTCGAATATTTTAAGAGCTGATCACTAGGTAATTAGTGGCTTTAAAAGTCAGTTCTCTTTCCATGACCAGGAGGAAGGAAAAGAATGCCGACTTCCCCTTTGAGAAAAGTAAATAAACGTACTTTAAATTTAAAATCAATAAGTAAAATATGAGAAATGGTTAACAAATAAAATATACGAATAAAAGCGTCGAAAATATAAATAAATTGTGTGCTTTAAGAAGATATACATTTTTATGCAATAAGATTTTGTCTATCTCATACGGTTTATCAGCAGAGCGAGGCATTTTCATACCTTTCCGATCCCACAAGGGCACCGTAGGTTACAATCACACCGACGACATTAGGGTAAGGTCAGGCACTTCCTATGTTAGCACAGGTGGTCCACCTTCCCCTTCATCGATTTTGCCTGTATTTATCATCTTCCTCACTCTACCTGGTTCAGGGCTGACCACCCGCTTCAGGTCTTCACTTTGTCCGGTCCATAGGTTCATGTGCTCCCCGACAGGCGTCTGACCCTAGGCACTGGCTTGAAAGTTCTATAGCAGGGCGGGCAAGATGAGCACTAGAAGTGTGAAATGCTTTACCCCTACATTCACCGCTCCCTGTTTCCTCCTGTCTTGCAGGCAAACAAATAAGCGACGTGTGCCACAGTAGCGGCCATTCCGGTTTCGGGTGAACCGTCTTTTGCGACGTAATTAAATCAGTACTTTTGAACTCTTGAGTTGGCTAGGAAAGCACAAAGATGGTTAATGACACTAGAGAACATGAATGGAGGACGTAGACGGCTGATGTTGACATTGTGTGACAAACAATTCTCTCACCATATTACTGATTTGGTAGCTCTAGTCAATCTTAAGTTGACAAAAGCACTTCTACAGAATTAACATGTTTATTACCTTTGTTTCGTGTTGTTATGCAGTTCCCTTGTACTACTAAAGATATTTAAAAGTTTCTATACTGTACTCTCAAAACTAAACGTTACAATGTATATCAAACGTTTATTGAAATTGTTTGCAATGCACATTTTATTAGATAGTGGCGTAGTCATGATACCTAATTTACACGGTTGGTATCCTTGCTGGTTTCTGTTTAAATATTAGCGTTTTAATGCACCGCTGCAAACTACATGAACTTAAACGTAGAACACATTGAAGATGTTTATCATTGGCAGGATCTTGTGCAGTGTCAACATGCTAAACAATTGTTCACACTGATAAGTAGCACCAAACATGGCCAGTAATTTACTTGCAAAAAGGCGCAGCTTGGAAAACATTTTCGGAGGCAATGTCTACAAATCCAAAACAAGTTTACCTGAACGGCGAAATGATGTGTTACTTTAAAGGCTAATGAATTCCAATTGCAGTTCATCTTGGGCCACCAAAAGATCGTATGTAAATGGATCTTTAATATCAGTAATTTTGTCTATGACAAGGGAAAATGAACACTGTTCTCCCAGTCCCGATTAAACCTTCGTCGTTCACTCATGCCGCATGTGCAGCCGCCACTGTTCTGTTTACACTGCCACGCGATTATAGCCAGAAACAACCGGTTTACCTGGCTTCTGTGCGTCGCTTGATTTAGTGTGCATATGCGTTGTCACTGTCCGCATTTCGTGGGTTACGGTCCGTGCGCACTAAACTTGAACAGGCAGGTATGAAAACACCTCGCACTGTTTATCAGTTATACAAAAATCATCCAGAATGAAGTGCACGTCAGGGCTATTTCCAGAAAATTCCAGATATACATTTCATTTTTCATGAAAATATCTTAAACATAAGCCAATCTAGTCGAAATCGTAGAGCCATTCTTGAGATAAAATCAATTTTTTCCACGTAAAGCGTAATTTGGGGTGAGGGTATTCTTTTGAAAAGCTTCGTGTCGCATCATTGGAAGACACTACACTTAAATATCCAGTTTGTCATTTTAAGCAGTGTTGTCCACAGATATAGATAGAGATACACGTCCGGAGTACATCCAAACACACACACACACACACACACACACACACACACACACACACACACACACACACACACACACACACACACACACTGATCTTTTTCTTAAAATTGTTTTTTTAGGTTCATATATTTTAGCTGAAATCTCAGTATCGATTTTTTTAATGGAAAATATTCTATAAACTAATTTAAAACTAATTTATAAACATTGCAACACAACTGTTGCTTGTCAATATCAAGCAAAATTAAGATAATTTACATTCCAAATGCGGGAAGTGCTAATTAAGAGCTAATAAATGCAGTCTGTGTGCTCATAAATTGACCTTCGACTCTTGGCTGCCTGTCAAGTTAAGAAATGTACCGGAATGAAGACCACAAACACTTAATATTACATTTCAGTCATTGTTGCCGGCAATAAGTGCGTTGATCTTTTATTCTCTTTTCAGTGCTGTATAAAAGCTATTATTCTTTGAGGGGGTAGCAATCATCCCCTGCAGGAGTACAGAGAGGGATACAATTTCAACAGGGGAAAAGCCTTACAACCCTCTGTGAAATCTTCCCCTCTTGGCAGCTCAACAAGCTCACAAGTAAATATACCATAATTATTGGAAAGTGGTCTTTCAACCTCAATAGTAAGACACCACTGAAATAAAAGAATCTCTTTCAGGCCCAGTGTTATAAACGTAATTTGACTGGAAGTTTAGTTTAACCAAAGTTTAACTATAGGCGCCGTTTTATGAACTTCTGGTTAGTTAAACTGTAGTGCAATGGTGTTGGTATGCCTGAAGACCGAGAAAAGCAGACAATCGTTAGTCTTCATTTTTTTCTTCTTACAGCACAAACAAATTGTGTTGGAACACGTGCTAGCTTAGAAAAAAATGCAAAATATTCTGAAATAATAGCAATTCACGATGAAACTTAGAGCATAACGTTAAATTAAGGCGCTAGACAACCATTCACAACGAAAAATAGTAGCGTTTGTAGAAAAAGTTCTAACACCTATCTTCTTACACTAAAAATAAATGCTGTTGGTAGACCTGCTAGCTTAGAAAATAGCTTTAAAACAAACTAATAAAAACAGGCTTTTCTAACAAACCGAACTAAAAAGGAGAAAATAATTTTTAAATATGAAGTAGCTTACTATCTTTCAATATTAATAAGTTTAAAATAAACATTAATGTATATTAACAAAATAATACATTTTATTGTAAAAAAGCGCGGGGAGCTTTACACGTTACTTTCATCATTACTTTTATAAATAGCTAGCAATGTAACTGAGTATTTATAATATTGGATATCGGACACCCCACGCTTTTTTACAATAAAATTTATTATTTTGTTAATACAAATTAGTTTTTATTTTAAAGTTATTACAAAAAGTTGAAATATAATGAACTACTTAACTATATAGAACAAATTCTTCATGTTTAAAAATTATTTTCTACTTTTTAGTTCGGTTTATTATAAAAACGTGTTTTGTTAGTTTTTTAAAACTATAATTTATTTTTAACTTTTTAGTCTCAAATTTTTCTATTCAATCCGTTTCAAAATGTTTAATTTGAAGCGTGGGGTGCTTTTTACGTTAATTTTATTATAAATTTACTTTTATAAATAGCTAGGAATGTAACTATTTATAACATTGGATATCCAACACCCCGCGCTTTTTTACGATACAATTATTTTGTTAATATAAATTTGTTTTTATTTTAAACTTATTACAAACTTTTGAAATATATTGAACTACTTGACTTTATAGAACAAATTCTTCATAATTAAAAATTATTTGTGCTTTTTAGTTCGGTTTGTTATAAAAGCGTGTAATTTTTTTAAGCTCTTTAAAACTATAATTTATTTTTAACTTTTTAGTGTCAAGTTTTTCTATTCAACCTTTTTCAAAATTCTTAATTTGAAATCTTTTAAAAATTTCTGAGTTAGAAATTTCTTTCAAATATTTTTTGAAAATTTTCAAGTCACCTTTTTTTCGACCAGTATTAGATTACAATTACTGCTTTAACTATACTGTCAGCGATTGTGGACTTCCTGGCCCTCTGTAAACTTCGAGCCGCAATCCTTCCCCCGAAATCTCGTATCCCTCTAAGGCCCTCTCCATGGGCATTTTCAAGGGCTTTAATTCCTTTGTCCAGTGTAACATGTGTCGATTTCTAAACTTCCAGATGTTTTGGGTGTCTTGGCCCTGTATGATCTCTGGTCTGCGTTATTTCCCCTGGGTCTCATGTTCCTTTCAGGTCCTCTCTCTGGACATCTACGCCATCCAATACAGAAATAATATGTATTTGTTTCATTAAAGCAATTTTCAGGGTGCATGTAGAAATGTGCCTTAGCGACATCTAAGATGTCATAACTGTATCATTTTCTATAAACTTAGCTTAGGCACTCTTTATCCTGATGATCCTAGTCAGCACATTAGGACAATTTCAAGATATGGTATTGTCATTAATCCTTGACATGTGTGCAAATTTTCAAGTCAATCAGACGTCTCAAGCTGGTGAAATTATGTTACCTACATTGTTAAAATTAGGCAAGTTACTTTATCCTGATGATCTTTGTCAGGACATTAGGAAAAAATCATATATTGCCATCGGTCCTCGACACGTATGCAAATTTTCAAGCTAATCAGACGACTTAAGTAGATGAAAATTACGTTACATTGATAAATTTAGCTAGCCCCTTTTTATCCCGATTATCCTGGTCAGGATCTTAGGACAACGTTATGATATTATTGTGCTGTCATCGGTCCTTGACATGTATTCAAATTTTCATGTCAATCAGACGACTGTAAGTTGGTGAAAATTACGTCAAAGGATTCCATTACATTGATAAATTTAGCTCACTAATTTTGTTTTATCCTGATGATCCTGGTCAGGACCTTACGATAAAGTTATAGTACTCTTGTATTGTCATTGGTCCTTCACACGTGTGCAATGTTCAAGTAAATCAGACAACTCTAAGTGGGTGAAAATTACGTCGAAAGATTCCTTTACATATATACATACAAGTGAAGCTAATCTATAGCGGTGGGGGGGGGGGGGTACCCCAATTTTGGATATGCATTTATAACTGTAATGACACCTCTCCCAACAACAGCCACACCCCTACTCAAAAGCTAAGGCTGCTTCACAACCACGGTAACGGTAACGATAACCAGAACGAGAAACTTGAAATACGTGTGTTCAAATGGGAGTGTTCACAACAGATAGGAAGCTTTCCCAGGCCCCGGGTACGAGAAAGAACACTTGACCAAGCTTAACTTTCTCGTTGTCGGTATGTCATGCTAGATTCATTTGTGCCTATTAGACTTTTCGCTTTAGAAACAATTCAAGACGACAGTGCCATGAAATAGCCGATAGAAATAAATGTATTCTCAACGTGTAATATCGACGTCCAGTTTCTATCGATAAAGTGATCGATAATTTGCCCTGTCGTTCTCGTTAGTGAGCTATTGTGAACCAAAATGTTGAGTGCTGCGTTGCTTTTCGTTGCCGTTCTGGTTACCGTTACCGGGTGGTTGTGAATCAGCCTTAACCCTTCCGAGACTAACTATTAAATAGGGATCTGATTTTTTCCCAATACGAGCAACAATTTGCACATGTTACTCTTGTTTCTCAGTTGAATAGTGGACATTCTGGTGCTTGAAAAGTTATTCTATATAAACTTCAAAAAGGCCTTAAAATAGAAACTTATATAAAATTACAATAACAGCTTGTCAATGTACAGTTTTACATTATGAGACCCTTGATGAGGATTTATGGGTATTTAAGGTTAAGAATGCCCAAGATGCCACAATTAAAATATGATACGTTATGATCCGAGCTCTGACTACACTCATACCGGAATCGCTAATTACACAAATAACATCCCGTATTCGCAACCACAGTAAAAAACAGAACGCACATCTGCGTATGGCTTCATTAATGAAGGTAAAAGAAAAAAAAGCATTTGGCTCAAAATCTGCAGCTGTGATAGTCCTACGCATTCAGCTTAATACATTTTTTAAGTCACTGCTGAAGCTCTGCGGAACGCTTGTTTTACTACAGATTTACATCATTTTTTTTTTTTTAGGTCGGCAACCCAAACAAAAGATCTGCGATAGTCCCATGGTGCCGCAGTGCGGTCCCAAGACAATTGCGAGATGTTCACTTGTTTTGGAAACAGCGTTTTTCTTCTGTCCTACTTAAAACGATGTTATCAGAGAGTAAACTGACTCGGGTCAAACCAAGTGGATGACCCGTGACGGAAAATGTACACTCTAAATCAAAAGTTCATACAACTGAAAAATATTCCAGCCTTCACAGCTTGCTCTTCTCTTGTTGGAACACGTTGATTTATTCATTGTTTGTAGTCCTTTTATCTCGTACATCTTGCTCGTGTTTTTATAGTATTATGACTGGCTCTGCGTCTGTCAGAGCCGTAAACATTTTACGAAGTTTGCCATTGTTTGTTTTAGATGCATTTATTTGTATTTATTTATTTGTTTCCAGTAAAGCTCTGTTATGGTAAATATATTCTAAAACTCTGTGTTGCAGCCACGTAGCTTTCTCTGCTCTTACACGAAGTATTAAATCTATAAATATTGCAAAATTCTATAAATAACAAGGAATATCTTCGAAATGGTTCAATCACAAAAAAAGAAAACCATTTGACATTAATTGTGTGTTTTAATGAGATATTCATTTTTTGTATATGTAGTAAGATTTGCTGTATCTCTTACAGTTATGTAAAAGTCATTCAAGAGCAAACAGCACTACATGGGCTATAGCCAGAAAATTCCAAATGTACATTTCATTTGCCATAAACATATCTTAAACATATGGCATTTTAATCAAACTCGTTAGAGCCATTTTTCAGAAAATCAAAATTTTTCCATGTAAAGCGTAGTTTAGTGTGGAGGAATTTTCTTCAAAATCTTCGTGTCGCATCCTTGAAAGATATTAAACTTTGGTTTTTAACCGACTTTTCGTTTTTGACTTAAGCTGTTCAGACAGTCACACGCGCGTGCGCTCAGACCTTTTTCTAAAATTGCTTTTTTTTGGATAAAGGGGCCTCGAAATATATTTCCGGTAAAATCTCGACATCGACTTTTTGGGTTGAATACAATATTTCCCCTGCATATTATACGTGGTGGAGAAAGTAAAAATGCATTTAGTCATCAAAGGAGTTGGACATCGCCATTGAAAGTTGTGATTAATTAAAGACGAAATGTGGAAACAATTTTTTCATTAGAGTTTGCCATGCAGGCTCCTTTCTCCATCCAACTAAATCTACATCACAAGAGGTATATGGTAATACTATATCCTGAATATAACTATAATCTGTATTCGTATATTTTTCAAATAAATATACTGGAATATTTAATGCTTTTATCAAAGTTGCCCATCACCAACGAGTGATTTAATGTCAAAAGTATAGGATAAAAGAAGAGAGCATTTATTCTTGATATACAAAACAACCTGTCAAATGATAAACACGTCAGAGCATTATTATAATTCCTTGTGTTACGCGAGGAATTAAAGCTGCCAGTCCTGCCCATTTTATCGTTTTTCAAGTTATCTCTATGCAACTGTTTTATTTCACTTTATTAATATGGCGCTGCAGAAATGTCGATCTTCATCTGTCACTGCTAACAAAAATTAAAATGCGAGACTGGGCATTGATAACTATAACTACATTTGTATATCTAGTAAAATGTTTCCGGGCTTCTTGGCCGTGGTCCATTTGATGCATAAACACCTAACGTTTCGCCTGCCATTTGAAGAGCATCCTCAGAGGGAGAGTGACAACTGCCAGCGAAATGTTAGGTGTTAAGCCATAAAGTGGACCACGGCCAAGAAGCCCGGAAACAACAATTTACTGGATAGACGCCGAACGTGAAAGACTAAGCTTACGTACATTTATAACGGGTGATCCAAAACACTGTGAACCGGCTGCGCTGTGTTTTGTATATACGGGTCCTCTGCACTCGTCGCCGAGTGCCGCTGTCATAGAACAGCGCATATAAAACGATACAGCATTTTTAAAACTACTTTCAAAGGCTTTACTTACCAATATAATTACAGTAGATCCTGAAACTTGCCACCGTCATTGTCCATATGCTTTAAGTTACGCCAGAGAAAGAAATCGACCTTTACATATACCGAATATAAAATATCTAGAGCTCTGGTTACATTACTACACATATTTTAGTACAATCTTGATTTATTAATACACTGGAACGCTGATAATTCTAACGTTTATAATTCGAAGCATGGTTAATTCGATTTTTCTTGGTCCTTTGAATTTTGTATTAAAGCATTAAAGAATCAGAAATAAAGTTAATTTTGCCAGCTATTTAAATTATGTTTATAACTTTACCATACTTTCTGCAAATAATAAATCTACATATGATATGCTCAGATTAAAGGAAAACTATCTCTGATAACAAAATTCTGATTTAAGATGTGAATTCCTTTAGAAATACATATGTATTTTCATCCCAGAAATAGAACTTTGTAGAACAGTGTAATTTTGTTAAGCTGAACTATTTTAGTAAAAATATCTAACTTTTACTTATTCTGTTTCAACTGTTATTTATTTAATTGAAGCTCTTATATTGTTACTTACTTTTATGGAAGCCCACTTGAGATCGAAATGAAAAAAGTAGCAATAAGTTTATGCAGTTATATCTCGTTAGTAATTGTGAAAAGTGTTGTCCCACAATCATCAGTGTATACGATAATAACCTTCAAATCAATTTTAAAAATAAATATAAACGTTTAATCTCCAAAACGCTGTTTGATTAGCCAAAAGTAACACGTGTGGAATCTTTCTTCTTTCACTAATCAAGTTACTTTCATTAAAGTAGTTCCTTTTATCAAAATAGATGAAATATAGTCATACTGAATTCTCGACTCGTTATTAAATTATTTTGTAATACGATATGTTGCGATACTTTTATCGTAAATAACTTACTATCAATACAGTATTTCTTAAATTTGTTATTATTACTATTATTATTACTACTACTATTACAGTACCCTAATTAATCGGTGGATAGTACACAAACTGAGCCGTATTATTCCGCACAGCACAAACCGGCATGTATTTTGTTTTACGCAGAAAAAAATTGGTCACATCTGACAGGTATCAGTTATGGAAAAAATACCTAGACGCAACGTGAAAAGAAAGTTGAAATTAATATCTGCAGATATGACAGCTTAATATAACATTTTTACAGATAACTCTACGTGTATTGACAACAAATCACATCACTCATCACAGGAACCTTTTTGGAAGAAAAAAAATTACCTACCTTTCACAGCGGGGAGGAGCGGCGCAGTTTTAATCAAGTTTCCCAAATTCATCAGCATATGTCACTGTTGTGGAATATGAGCGAGCTGTCTGTCCATGCCTGTGATTATGCAACAAAAACAAAAACCTATCAATGGATGTCAATATTTTTATTGTAAGAATGTCAAATTGCAACATATAGACTATTCCTTGCCGAGGTGCGATATTCACTGGGCATTTTAATAGTATGTAGGTATATTGCAATACAAGTGTGATAGTGTATCTTTGCAGAACGATAACTTTCCACAAAGCACTTAAAGTGTACTGCATAACTATGTTTTCGAAGATGTTTGATGTTAAACGTTTTCCCGTTTAATTACTATCAGCTGTTCAAAAGCAGTTTGATGTTCGATTGTTTACGCCTGGTATTGACCAAGTCACGCATCAATTGAAGGTGACATGGCTGCTTGGGCTGAAAGATTTTTAAGCGCTGCGTGAATAAAATTGAAAGTAGGTAAGTGTCAACAAATCAAGGGAAGTAAAGACGGTGGTTTTAAATGGTAAAATTCAGCTAGGAAATACCTGGAGTGCAAGAAACCTAAGAACCGGCTGCGCGGTGTTTTGCCTTGCCGAGTTCCAGGCGCTCCTTACCATCTGTCGCTATCATAGAAAGGTGTTGATGAAACCATATTACATTTTTAAAACTACTTTTAAAGGCTTTACTTGCCAACTTTATAAAAGGAGATGCTGAAACCGGCCACCGTTGTTGTTCATAAGGTTTTGGACCTCTTTAGGAAACTATCCATCACTCGCCGTAGTTCACGTCGAGAGATGCTGGCAATTTGCTGGTGGATATTTTGTTTTAATCCTTCCAGGATTGTGGGTCTGTCTTGTACACCTTACGTTTTAAGTTACTCCAGAGATAGAATCCCTAAAAAAATGTGGGGGCAAAATTGTATTCACGTATGTACGGGCGTCAACTGTTGACTCGAAGAAAAATGACCCTATTACTCAGAACTTAATATCATTCAAGAAGTGCTCCTTTATAATGAAAAAAAAAAAAGGTTTATGGTGCGCCAATAGCGGAGAAGGACTTTTCAGAGCTTCAATAAGTGAATTCTATCTCTGGGGTAACTTAAAGTGTACAAGAATAAACCCACACACCCTGGAAGAATTAAAATAAAATATATACCGGTTAATTGTTCACACAACGTGAACTGCGGCGAGTGATGGATAGTTTCCTAAAGAGGTGCCACAAATGTATGGATAACGACGGTAGCCAGTTTTAGCATCTCTTAGGTGATAAATAAGGCCTTTAAAAGTAGTTTTAAAAATGTTGCCCGTGATGTATTTTTCTCGCGACCTTCATAAATAAATTTTTAATCCGACGATTTCTAATATTAATTCAAATTTCAAGACAAGTATTTCCTTCCCAGTATATGCCCATAAAGTATGTTTTTGTACACCTAAAGCTGTATTCATTACTTTCCTAACCAGTGCTTTCCCATTTTATTCTCAAAACAAGGGTACTTGTCCTAACGGTGGTTGTGATGGCGCCCGCGCCTCCTTAAGCGTGAGTTAAATGTGTCCGAGCACATGAGAAAGTTGCACAACGCTGACCTACAGTAGGCAGAAGAAATGTCTCCTTAGCTGCTACTAGCCTAGCAGGAGACCCGGGTTCAGTTCCTTGTACCGGCGTGGGGATTTTCTCTCGCTGGGAGACCTGGTCCGGAGTGCACTCAGCCTCATTAGATCCCCGAGGGGCTAATTGAGGAGCTACTTGATTGGGTAGTAGCGAAGACCGCACAACCGGCCGGGGGGGGGGGGGGCACCGGGCGCTGACCACTTATGACGTGGGGCGTGCAGCGGCCGGGAGGTAGGAATTGACCCGGAAAGGGCTATTGCGCCGTGGGATTATATAGAGGAAGTATTGTACTCCACAGATATATTCGATAGATTCCATCGGATACAGGTTTTGAGGTCCCATTTTTAGAAAAGATCGCATGGCGCATAAACTATCTTGAATCGTGTGCTAGTAGCCTGTGAATAAATTTTGGATACTTTCTTACATACACTAAACACATAACATATGCAGATATCGTAAACTACACAACTTTGTCAAATAGCTTTTTCATGAGATTAAGCATTTCCGAGATATTGACTTGAATTTTCAAATACTTGTGCGTTTTTGAAGTGCTAAATCCACATTCCCTTGATGTTGGTGTCATGCAAAGAGTGTCGCGTTTCATATAGGAACCCGCTGTTTAAAGGCCTACCTATGTATGGCTTCGACCACCCCTTGTACCTTGAGAAAGAGAGAAACATTATTGTAGACGACAGTACAATTCTTTGATGACATTAGCTGTTTGTGAACACAGTAAAGCAGTTGCCAAATGAACCACAGTGGTGTAATGTGAGATGCTCGGAATCTCAAAGCGGATTTCTGAGACATTTACAGACGAGGTTCAGGAGACTTTTGAGATTTTAGAACATATGTTGCAACATGACATTAGCAGCTAAGGGTAGGGGGTTGAAATGGTTTAAGGAGAACGTGGAAGTGTCGGCTGGGCTTGTATATATCGCACTTTTTCACCGTTGATCGGAGCGTTTGGACGTGTTGGAGCCGAGAGCGTTGCTTTGCCGAAGTAGAACCGAGTTAAATTACTTACTGAAACCAACCATCGGGATTGATAATATCACCCGGAATTATATTCTAAATATCCATTCACTATACAAGTTATATTTAAATAGTGAGATTTTAAATTGCTCTTCATCGGTTGGGAACTTCATTTCCAATCACGTGAAACATACATTAAGGATACCCATCTGTGAAAAAAGGCTAAAAATTTCAAAAATTGCCAAAAAAGGATTTTTGTTTTATCAAATAGTATAAATCCTCTGCTTTATTTTAATATGCTTTTTATATCCTTACGTCCGTTTTAACTATGTCACGTGGCCGCCTAACTGATTGCCTGTAAGTGGTCATGTCCGTTTAAATCCATACAGTTCCATTATCCTTGCTATGACTTCAAACTTAGTTTTTCCACGTTTTTATTTTTAGCACTGTTTGCTCTTTAAAATGCTCCACACGATGCAATTTTCAGTATTTATGCATGAAATTTGGTGTACCTGCTTAGAAATAAAATTAAAAAGAAATGATGAGATAATTTTCTCATAAAGTGAATAACTGCTGAGTAATTAAATATTAAAGTTTACATTTCAAAATTTAAATGAAAAAATAATAAATTTCAAATTTATTTTTATCCAAACTAATAACAAGAAGAAATTATCTCATCAATTTGCTAACATTCTATTACAGGACATAACTGAAAATTATCTAGTTTTTCAAATCAAAATTGCATCATGGGGAACCATTTATACAAATATTAAAAAAAATATAATAAAATATTAATATGTTTGCAACTAATCTGCCTAAATGCATGAAATTTAGCACAGTTACTCCTCCCTATACAGTGATTGCTGTGTTAAAATTTCAAATCAATCCAATGAAAACTGTAGATTTTCAAAATTTCACAAATGGGTATCCTTAAAATGTTCTGTGGCTCACCAACAACGGCTTCAATGTTCACTGGTCCGACAAGACATACCTATCAAGAGAATGCGTACAAATTTACTGTTTCATATATTAATAAAATATGTCACTTCTGAATTCGATGACACTATTAAATTTAGAAACGAGTGTCTCCGATAGCTTCAAGGCCATTAGAAATAGTTTCTCCTTCAAAAACTAAACGTCAAAAACGCTTATAACGGCGATGTCAAACCTTGTCTCTTTGGAGACGCTTACGTAATTAGCAGCTACAACCCTAACTGCGTACTTCAGTCAGAGGATGAGCTAGCTAGTGACTGATATGTGCAGAATCACAACCAGTCAGTCAGGATCCAGTGGCGGACACAAACAGGCAATCCTATATCATCTTGATATTTTAAATAGGCACTTGCAGGGCAAAGATAGAACCATAACTGTTCTACTTGACGCAATAAACATACAGGGTGGAAGGGAAGTCACTACATTACTTTAAACCAGTGGTGGATCTCGGTATTTGTGACACATTATGTATCTTACGTTTTTATCTCTGACCATTTCCTACGGAGATATTTTAGTTTTGTCGAAAACAAGACAGACAAGCTGGCAACACTGCAGTTGTGTGGGTGTCACTTTCACTAGGTCAGTACATAAATACCGCAGCGGTGCGGCTCGTGAGCGTAAACAAATGCCATGCCGTGTCCTTCCGTTTTTACTGTGAGAGTGTAGGCCAATCAGAATTGTTATCTCCCAAAACATTACAACCCCTGCGTCGATTCAGAAACCGGGTCGGACCCTTGACTAACCTCAACGCAGCGTTGCCGAGTTACTTCACGTCTGAAAAAGCTGCTCGGAATATTCCTTTAATTCTTTTAAGTGATTATTTCGAAACCCTTTGTGATGTCCCATAAATATTACCGAAGCTACGTCAGTAATACGTTACTCTACTCATGTTACAAGTAATAAACTATTATCTTCGTACATGATTGTGGAATTACGCATCCGACTTGGAATAAAAACCATTTATTTTTTTCGAAATCGACTGATCAAAGAACAAAATGCCATTCGACCTTTTTGTTTGTAATGCTTCTATGAAGCACATATTAGAATGAACGTAGTAAGTTCCCCTCCACCAGTATTTATGGCAAAATTGACAATAGTATGGCTTAGTGATAATCATTTTCCCTGGTAAGGTCATTGTTCACAAAAAATGATGTTCTCCCTGAAAAATATGTGGAAATTATCGAACAGCTGCACGATAATTTTCAGTCTAAGTTTACTGAGCTGAAAACTATTGATAGTAAAATATGCCTATTTAACAACCCAATGTATTTTTCGTGCAGCGAGGCTCCACATGAGTTGCAAATGGAAATCATTCTTCTGCAAATTCTACGGCCTTCAAATGTTCCATAAAATAAGGTTGGGATTCATTTCAGTATTTGCCCTTTGACACGCTTCCTAGACTGGGAAATTTTGCCTCCAACTTGATGTCAGTTTTTGGGTGTACATATATTTGCGAATAGTTTCTCCAAATTGAACTATATTAAAAGTCTGTATCGCAATTGGTTAGACGACGACCACCTGGTGGATCTTCTAAGGCTATGCACTTCGACTTAGTTGCCAAATATTAATAGACGTCTCAAACGTAAACAGTAGGTACCAAATGGACAGAAGTTCACCTCCGAGGATGACAGGACAGTCCGCATAAAGTGGAAGGAGGCAAATCCAATTTCCCCTCTGTCGCAAACGTTGGACATCGCTGACTTAGTGTAGTTATCATTAAAACATGTGTGTAGAAAACACCCCCCTCCCCTGGACACCCCATTAATACCAGTAGGCACTCCTACTCTTCCTTTCTTGTCTTCCGTATATTAATGTTTATTAACCCACAGAAAAATCAGCTTTCCGAGCGCATGTACATGTTACAGACAGATGAATTAAAAATATATTCAGTCACTTTTAGCTGTTCAAAAATGTCGACCAAAATAAACTCAAAGTTGGATGGTTTCCCAGTTATTTTAAAATCCACTGTGAATGAAGATGACTTCACAAATGACTGGCTCTGTAGCTCAGCCGGTAGAGCACCTGCCTGCTATGCTAAGGTTCCCGGGTTCAACTCCCAGCTGGTAAATGGGAATTTTTCTCTGTTCAAGATTATCTGGTATTCTGGTATTATGAATGAGTGTGACTGTGCGTGTGATTAAAGTATATAAAACCCAAAGGTACAAAACCCACTGTATAAGAGTTAATACCAACATGTTCCAAAGGGAAGGTGGCATATAAATGGAAATGGAATAGCTTCGTAAATGTTTACAGAAAATTAAAGACATATCTTGTATACCGGGTGGAAGGTTATTTTCAGAAAGTTTGATGTAATACGCGGTGAATTAAGATTGTATGTTTTTAATCTGTTTTATCCCTAAGTTGAATATCGAAATTTCACCGAAAAACACACATTTTAAGATCCCCTGAATTAGAAAAGCAGCGTTTACCAAAATACCATGCGTCTATTTTTGTAAATTAAAATCCTATGTAAATTTTAATTTCTATGAGAGAATTGGCAACGTCACGTTAACATTAAATTTGACTAAATTCATTCGAATTAAGATAAAAAGGCATTATAGCATTCATCAAAGTTCTAAGGCTTTCACGGCCGGTGTCAATACTAGATGCACTATTAACCGGGCTTGCTGAGATCTCCACTAGGAAACTTCGACCTCGCCGCCACTGAAGATGTCTGCCGTAGTCGCAGACGAAACGTTTGGGAAGAAGAAGGAACCCAATAGACCACGGCCCACAAGCCCGGTTAATAGTGCATCTAGCATTATAGCATTGTTTACACAAGTGTTTGTACGACAGTTAGTGAAATAAACCATTTATATCCATTCATCAAGTTGGATGGCTCCAAATATTTCATACAAATTATTTTATTTAGGCGAAACGGTTCTTTATTGACAATAATTGTATTGGACATATTTGTTACACTCATCGTGTAGAATACCTGGTTAACGTGCGGTCGAACCTTTCACCTGTATATGAAACTTGTTCGAGAAAATATTCACTGAATTACTAGTCTTCAGTGTATACGTTCAAAAACAGATGCACGGCCCTTTTTCTTATTCAGGGGATCTCAAAATGTGTATTGTTCGGTGAAATTTCGATATTTATCTTCGGAATGAAACATTAAAAACATATCAATCTTAATTCACCATGTATTACATCAATTACATCCAACTCTCTCAAAATAGCCTTTCTTTTCGTTGATTACGTGTTGAATATGCCATTTCTTATTTGTCAACTGAAAAAAGCATCAATCTTTTAAAAGGATGCACTTTGATACGCAATGACTGTTCCCTACAATTTTCTTGACGCAAGAGAAGGATAATCATGATGAAGCCACAAGGATGAACAGAAATAGAGAGTGTGTTTTTTAATGAACGGCCACTTAACCAATTACCGAGTCATTGTTAAGTAATTACACGGCACTATCCATGTCTCCTTCTGAAGGACGTCGTTTACGTTCCATACCAAGTGTTATTTGTATAAAGTACTCTAACCTTTTCTGGGGTTATTTCTGTGCAGACAACCGTTTATTTTTAATGTGTGTACCTGCTTTTCACTGCTTAAGTCTTAAGAGATAAAGCTGCCGTAAAATTTCCTTTACACATGCTTGTATTCGTTTTACGGGAGTTTAACGTCGTTTTACAACTTAATGCAATAATGTGAGTAAAAATCTAGTGTGTTGCACTGAAATGATTTTCTCTACTTACTCTTGTACAAATCACAGTTTAGTTACAGCCAATTTTGTCGCTTTTTGCTACTCCAAGCTGAAGAATGCGACAACAATGTCACAGAAACAAACTAGAGGCTATAAACCTACCCTTTCGACAAGCGTAACAATGGCACAGAAACAAATGATATGCTGCCTTCCTCCCAGCTAGTGGAGCTCATTTCTGAGCTGGTCTGCGTGGTTCACTCATTCTTGTCAAATGTACATGTGTGTACTCTTTGAGATTTGAGGATAAATTTGTTTCAAGTAGTGGAAGTACTGTAGTGTAGACTTACATGTGTAAAAGTTACTTTAAGAATAATAGTAAAATTTCATTTAGGAGTCTACTGTTGGCTTCAGTTCAATATACAGAATGGAAGGGAAGTCATTACGTTCCTTCTAATATGGCCTTCATAGAAGCATTACGAACAAAAAAGTTGAATGGCATTTTGTTCTTTGATCAGCCGATTTCGAGAAAATGAATGGTTTTTAACTCAAATTGGATGTGTAATTCCACAAGAATTTACGAAAATAACAGTTTGTTACTTGTAAGATGCATAGAGTAATTTATACGTCTTTTGAGACAGTGGAAGGGGGAGATAAGTATTCCCTGGCAAAGCCATGAGGCGTATTGGAAAGAATGTGAAAGTGCCCAGTTGTTTCCGCGAGCTTATCAGATAAACAAGGCGAGACTGTGTGCGTACACTCTGTTCAGATGCAATCACATCTCCAGGACAGCAACGTCTCATATATCGGCAGGCGCGAGATATCTATTCCTTTACCACTGACTATACTCCAAGTTACTGATATTTCGCTCTTCTAATAAACAAGATAAGAAGCGATCGTAGCGCTCGACCACCAAGGTCAATACGCCTCAACGCTCTGCCAGGCAAGACATCGCGTGGCCGGCGCGTGTATAGGAACAAAAACAAACCAGGCAGAGTTGTAAGGTTTATGCAGTCATTCCTAAACATGTATCAATATGTGGCGGCCATGGGAAACAGGTAATGCATCTGCCACTTAATAAAGCAAATTCCTCGCCTATATGACGTGGAAAACCAGTACACAAGCAGACGGTACACATTATTCAAAATGTGTACAATCACTTTAAAGGAGAGAACAGCAAGTGCGACTCGCCAATTGCACATACTGCGGCTGCAACTGGCGTTCTCAGATGTACAGCAATAAGAACTATTAAACTAGATGTTCAGAGCTATACAACTCCAACAAAGACGAAATACTATGAAAACAAAACCGTTGGTGAATTGTATAAGATTTATGGCTTCTCCGTCATCTTCGGAGGATGAGGAAGAAAACAAATAAAAACTATAAGATACTAAGTGAGTAAATGCAAATGTACATATCTATATCAATGTAAATAATGTTTTGCTGTTCTGCTTGTATTTCCTTCTTTCGTCCTTTTTGTGGGGACCGTATGTAGTACCAGCTGTAAAAGTAAATAGTAAAGTAAATATTAAATAAGTATATTTCTGACACAGCTTCATTAGTAATTATGGGACATCACACGGGGTTACGAAATAATTAATCACTTAAAGACGCGAAGGAATACTCCGAGCAGCTCTTTCAGACGTGAAGTAAGTCGACAACGTTGCGTTGAGGTTGGTCAGGGGATTGACCTGGTTTGTGGATGTAAACAGATCGGGCGCTTTCGTTTTAGTGTAATATTTTGGCAGCTAACGCTTGTGATTGGCTTACACTCCTACAGTAAACACAGAAGGACAAGACAGGGTATGAGTATGTGTTTATGTTTTAAGACGCACCGTTACGTTGTTTATTTATATACAGAGCTAGGGAAAGTGACACCCACACAATCTGCAGTGTTGCCAGCTTGTTTTCGACAAAACTAAAATATCTCAGTAGGAAATGGTCAGACATAAAAGCGTAAGATACAAAATGTTCCAAATACCAAAATCTACCACTGGTTTAAATCTATGCAATGACTTCCCTTCCACCCGGTATACATGTTTCAGTTTTTAAAACATTTATTGTTAGTATAATTTATAAAGTTTTCAACTAGCAGAAGTTTGCACACACTTATAATATTTTGCACAAATGTTAATTCTGTTTGTGGATTTTTGCGACATGGTTTTATTTACTAGCTAAAAACACTGGTAGAAACGCTTATTCATTTATCTACTTCATGTTAGAGAATAACCTCTATACAAATCTATTTATTACATACATATTTCCTTATACGTACAATGGGAGTAGAAGAATGCAAAAGAGGTGATACTCTAATATTTTAAGAGCTGGTCGCTATGTGATGCCTTTGAAAACTAATGGAAAATTCAAACCAATAACAAAGAATATCTCGGATAGGGCTCACTTTACACACAAATAAGTAAATACATTAAATAAACTGTGTCTTAAGGAGAATATAATTTTCTGTAGTAAAATGTTACGGTTTAGCAGTTACGCAAAAAGTCATTGAGAATGAAGAGGATTCTAAGGAAGTGCCCAGAATATTCAAGATATGCATTTGATTTGTCATAAAAAGTTCTTGAACATATTGTATTTTAATCACAATCGTTAATCATTTTCTTTCCAACATTTTTGAAAAATGTTTCATGTAAAAGGTCTCAGGGATTTTCTTGAAGATTTTCTGTCGGTCTGGGTGGCTCAGTTGGTTAGACGCTGGCCTACGGATCCCAAGGTCGCGGGTTCAAACCCGGCCCAGGCCGATGGTTTTTAAGTGTGCTTAAAAACGACAGCTCCATGTCAGTAGATTTACTGGCATGTAAAAGAACTCCTGCGGGACAAAATTCCGGCACACCGGCGACGCTGATGTGATCCTGGCAATTGACAGCGTCGTTAAACAAGAAAATAATTTTTTTAAATTTTTGAAGATTTTCCTGTCGTATTCTAGGAAGATGACCTTAAGTACTTTTCATTTCTAGTCATGCTCATAAAAGCTCTTTTTGTTTGTTTGTTTGTTTTTTTATTCCGCGAGTCTGAAAACATGTGCATTATTTCCGGTGAAATCTTGGTATCGAATTTTTGTGTACTTTCTTTACTTACTGTAAATACACAAGAAAACTAAATGTTTAACGTTGGTGCACAAGCTTTTCCATATATATTGTTTAAAAACCAAATTTACGGAGAGGAAATCCTCATTTTTATGGAAAGAGTATAATGGTGAACATTGTCCAAAAAATTAGTGTTAAAAAGGTCTTGTGTTTTATTAATTAGAATGCCCTCATTAATTTCATGTTTTATTCAAAGTACTTATGTTTCAAATATAGGTATGTTTTAAAAACCTGATGTGATGCACTCACGAATTTCTCTACTCTTGTACTAATTATTCTTACAAATTGTTATTCCTCTATCTTCGTGTTAGTAGAGATAAACATTTACAGAAATTATCTTGTAAGATTTGAAGCCTTCACGGCGAACGTTAGTGATCAGAGTTTCACGGGTGATCAGCCGAGTTAAATTTAAATGATCATTTTTAGTCATTTTTAGTCCTGAAGATGGCCATGGAGTGTATAATGGCCGAAAGCTCGACCTTCTTAAATTTAACACGGCTGATCACCCGTGAAACTCTGATCAGAAATTATCTTATTCATTTGTTGTAGATGCAAGGGGAACATGGGAATGCAGTAGGCTTTGAGCGATAGTCACATCTTTTATAGCTGGTCGCTATATAAAGGCTTTGAAATTCCGTTCTCTTTGCACGGCTAACCGATAAAGTGAATAACGACCTCCATTTCAGAAAAGTATCGCAAAACTCACACAAATAACAAGGACTATCTCTGAAATGGTTCACTCCATCAAAATATTCATTTGGACATAAACTGTGTGTTTTAACGAGATACCTACACTATTTGTACAGTAAGATTTCGTCTATCTGTTACTGTTTACCATTTGTGCAAAAGTTATCAAGAGTAAACGAGACTACTTCGACTGCAGCCAGAAAATTCAAAATATACATTTCATTTGCCATAAAAATATCAAACATATGGCATTTTAATCAAAATCGTTAGAGCCATGTTAGAGAAAATCACAAAATCTTAGTGTGGCATCTTTGAAAGACATTAAACTAGACTCCTAGAGAATTCCTACACTCTTTAGGGTACGGTGGCAATCTTTAGCACAAATTTTAGGAGAGATTTTGCTCCATGTTTAGCAGTATTCGATACTAGTGTGCAATCAACTCGCACTGGACTTCACCAAGAAATACAATTCTTCGATTAACGAGATAATTTGAAGAAGCAGTTTGATGGAAGGAAAACGACCTCGGATGCAGTGGCGCACTTTGAACACGTGATGAAGTGAAATGCAGTTCCATGGACTTGTGTAAAATTTGAAAATGTTCATCCCAGATATAAAGTGTTGTGACAATGTAACATTTGTCACAATTGTTCACGCGCGAGCCCGTACTTTTTTCTACTCGGGTGTGGGTTATTCGATTTGAAGACGTATCGGTAAGAAATGGCTTTCCTCTTACGGCTTCCCAATTGCACTGAATGGCACAGCAATTTCCCCATGCGACAAGATTGCAGCAAAAAGCATTCACTCATGTCTAAAACCTTTTCCCATTTCCTAGAAATGAAATTCCTGTGAACCTCTTGTAAAATGCAAGGTATTTGGTTACGTGGCTTCGCTGGAGTCTTTTGAGAAATGCTATAGAGCAAAAACACGAAAAAGAAGCTGTGCTGCAAAGGGAATTTTGCACAATCACTATGTTGCTCGTGGTTGCTGCAAGAAAGCAATTTTACTTGTACACTTTAAGAAAAAAGTAATCCTTGATGCTGTCTATGATATCGTCCCCAATATCTCGGTCTTCCATGAATCTGCTGTCGGCTGCTACAGTTATGACCTCTAGGATCAATACAAGTTGGCTAATACATTTTAACGGAGGTTAATAAATTAGCTATCGGAAGTGAGCTGCCAACTGTTTTAAGAGATACGAGGGCTGATGACCTATAGATAGCGGTTGTCGTTTCAAACAAATGACTACAGAGAAAATACCAACCTTATAAAGCTTAAGTTTAGTTTGACGATGCTACGTTGTTTGTTTGGCGCCCAGTGTCGGCGAATTTGTAAATTGATGTGAAATTTCCCGCTCCTCAATTCCACTATCCTGCGCGGAATGCTGCTTTCAGGTGATTTCTGCTCCGGCTGCTCTGGCATGTGATCTTAATTTCTGGGTATGCGTGAGTGTTTGCGAATAAAACCAGAACTCTCGTTGACACACTTTTATCCTCACCAAAATATGAATGCTTGAGATTTGCCGATCGCTATTAGCAACGTTAACTCGTTACTGTTAAATATGTGTCCTCACACTCGAGGATCCGGAATGCAAGTCCCGTGACTGAAGTGCTCGCTCGGAGATCTGGGCGACAAGTGTACTGACCCGCCGGGTTCTGGAGGGCAAGTCTAAACGACCCTTCTCTTCGGGTTCTCGCAGGCAAGTGTCTGTGCGTCATGGCGCTATGTTTTTCACCCCCTTAATTTCTCCTACGACGGGTTTCGAAGAAACGACCATCCCTTGTTTTCCTGCTCAACACCGTCACTGAGCGACTTCCAGGAAAACTGGTCTTACCAGGCCTCGCTTGACTACCTGAAGCTCGCCCCTAATGACTTGTCTGTAACATTTCGTGCCCTTTTGACAATTTTAGCCACAACTAATCCTCCAGATTCTGTAGTTTTATACATGTAACGACTTTAACATTTTCTGATTATTTAATTCCGCCATGTGATGCAGTATTATATCCATACTTATGGCGTTCACAATTTCGGCTTCAAAATATGGATAAATCTGGTCAACTTTATGTGATACAATACTTTCATTTGAAAGGTCCTAGTCCAACTAATATTAACGCTGAGCTAGCTTCTACTCTGGAGGAGTCGGCTCCTTTGTTTACAACAGTAAAGTATTGTTTAAGCGAGGCCATACGAGCTGCGAAGACGAATATCGTAGTGTCGACCAAATGAGATGATCACGCCAGAAATTGGAAAGAAAATCAACAAAATGGTAGTGGATGATCGTCGAATGAAGTGCGCGAGCCAGCAGACGTATCAGGCGTTTCAAAAAGTGCTGTACATCGCATAGAGACTGAAAATTTGAACATGAGAAAACTGTGCGTAAGATGGGTGTCGCGTTTGGTCACAATGGAACAAATGTTTCAGTAGAATGTTTGGCAATCTTTCCCCGCAATAAAGCTGAGTTTTTGACTCGATTCATAACCATGGATGAAAACATCGCTCCATCACGGCACACCTCAGGCGAATGCAGTCGAAACAGTTGACTGAAAGGGCAGAATCAGCTCCAAAGGACATGGCGTCAGTTTATTGGGATGCACTTGGAATGTTCATTGATTATCTCCATATAAATCAACCGCGAGCATTATGCGAACTTGTTGCAGTATTTGAGTGATGAAATCAAGTAACAAAAAGCCGCATTTAGCAAAAGAGAAAGTTTTGTTTCGGCAAGACAATGCCTTAGTTCACTCATCCATTATCGTTATGGCCAAAATCAAAGAGTTAAGTTCGAATTGCTTCCTCATGCACCATATTCACTAGGTTTAGCCCCCTCTGATTATTTTCTGTATCCACGCTTGAAGAAATGGCTTGGTGGTAAAAGAGTTGCCAACAATGTGGAGTCTGCAGTGACGCTATGGATGGGAAACGTGTATCTAAATAAGGAAAATTGAAGCTATTAACAGTAAAGCACCAATATTCTAAAGTAAGAACAAATTAGAAACTAAAAACTTCACTTATCTTAGTAATATTGCAAGTTCTTTTTGCAGAAACTGACTCGAGTTGCAAGTTGTCTCCAATTCATTCTCAGGTGTGTATCTAGCTGAAAGGAGACTATGTGGGTACTTCTGGGTCAGCCCTCGTGTTATTAAACTGTTTCTGAATCTTAGTACGAGAAAATATAACTAATGAAGTATTACTTCACCTTCTGGTGTATCAGTAACTTCACGGCTTAAAATAATTGCTTCCGTAATAAAATGAGGTTTACATTTAAAATAGTCGCCGAAATGCTAATCGAATCCGATAATCGATAATATTCGGTAACAGTGAAACATTTCTGTACGACACGGAAGAGAGATATCAATTTTAAAAATCTGATGTGTTGCACTCACATGACTTTCTCTACTCTTGTACTAACCATTCTAACAAACTCTTATTCCTATACCTCCATGTTAGTTAAGATAAACATTCGTACAAATTATCTTACTGGTTATGTCCTTGGAGGTGCAAGGGGAATATTAGAATACAGAAGGCTTTGTGCGACAGTCAAATCTTTTTGACCTTTGAGATTCCGTTCTCTTTGCACGATTAACATATAAAAAAATGAACAACGTTGTTGCATTCCATAAATGTCTAAGTTTTCCGAAACTCACACACATAACAAGGAGTATCCCCGAAATGGTTCACCCTTCAAGAAAATTTATTGAGACATAAATTGTGTATTTTAGCAAGATCTACATTTTTTGTATCGTATAATTTGGTCTATCTCTAATGGTTTACCAGTTATGCAAAAGTCGTCCAGAGTAAATACTACAGGGGCTATAGCCAGAAAATTCAAGATACACATTTCATTTGTCATAAAAATATCTCAAACATATGACACTTTAATCAAAATCGTTAGAGCCATTTTCAAGAAAATCAAAATTTTCGAAAAATCTTTCATGTAAAGGGTAGTTTAGGGTGGGGCTATTTTCTTCAAAATCTTCGTGTCGCATCCTTGAAAGACATTAAACTTAAATACCAACTTTGGTTTTTAACCGACTTTTCGTTTTTGAGCTATGCTGTCCACAGACTGACAGACACACAGACACACACACGGACCTTTTTCTAAAAATGCTTTTTTTGGATTCAGAGGGTCTCAAAACATATATTTCCGGTGAAATCTCGACATCGAATTTTTGGGTGGAAAGTAAAAAGTAGAGAAAGTAAAAATTCACGCCCTTTTATCAACATAAGTCCAACCTACTTCAAGGCTACCCCAACAATACGTTGCCAAATCTTCATTTCTTATTCGTATCTGAAACACAATTTTTTGCTCTGCGAATTGCTAAATTTTAAGAAAATCTCCCCTTCTAATTTATAGAACTGGCCTATTTTCATTTTGTGACTGATTACTGTGTTGCAGTGAAGAACTTTTAACTCATGCTTCTTACATTATGTATGGATTTTAACATAAATTATTTATTGCAATCATTTATATATCTCACTATAATTGGTAGAACACCCAAAAAGCCCAGATTCGATTGTTCTTTGATATACATAGATTTCTCGATGCGTCCAAGGTCTGGATTGTAACTGCCAATGTGCTTGCATGTGTTCCGGTAATATAATAACCAGTTAGCCTTTATCGGAGCTTTCGCATGTTCCACAGGCTGAAGACCTGTGCCCAGTGGCGGCTAACGCATAAATGCACTGCTAGTGCCAGCATTACTTCGCCGATTTTGTTTAAGATGATCAATTAATGACTTAATAACCGGGTAGGTGATATCCCACAGTGAATGAAAGAAACTTAAAATCACGTCCGTCGGACTCGGAAGTTTAGCCGACTTGTTTCTCAAATATCGAGCTAGCGTAAAATGTATAAATATGTCAACCTTAAGTTGTTGCTCGGAAGTCTATTTGATAATACCTTAATGTTTCCGCACGCGCAAACTAAATACTCGCACATTTTTGTGACCAATGGTTATCGCCACAAACAAAACGCATGCAAAGCACAATAAAGCATTTTTCGCTTCACATCCATGGAAGCATTTATTACTTTCTCAACTACATATACTAAGTAGGGGAAGTATAGTATTCCACTAAAAATTCGATGTCGAGATTTCACCGAAAAGTTTTCAGGCACGCTGAATAAAAAAAAAAAAAAGCATTTTTAGAAAAAGGTCCCTGTGTGTGGTGTGTGTGTGTGTGTGTGTGTGTGTGTGTGTGTGCGTGCGTGTGCGCGTGAACAGCATAACTCAAAAACAAAAGGTCATTTACAACTAAAGTTGGTATTTAAGTTTAATGTCTTTCAGGTATGCGACACAGATTTGGAAGAAAATTTCTCCACACTAAACTACCCTTTACAGCACAATTTTGATTTTTTTACGAAAATTTTTATTTTCTCGAAAATGGCTCAAACGATTTTGATTAAAATGCCAAACGTTTCAGATATGTTTATGACAAATGAAATGTATATTTTGAATTTTATGGATATGGCCCAGGGGCTCTAATGACCTAGCTGTCGACGGGCCCTTAAACCCTTATCACTCACTAGATATGGGCCATGTAGGTCTGTTTACTCTTGATGACTTTTGCCTAACTCCTAACCGCAAGAGATAGACCAAATCTTACTGTACAAAAATGTAAATCTCGTTAAAACATACAATTTATGTCCAAATAAATTTTTTGTGGAGTGAACCATTTCGGAAATAGTCCTTGTTATTTGTGTGTTTTGCAACAATTAAACTTTTCTAAAATGGAAGGTCCTTTTTATACCTCAGCCGTGCAAAAAGAACGGAATTCCAAAGCCTTCATACAGCGCCCAGCTTCAAAAAAATTTGACTATCGCTCAAAGGTTCCTGTATTCCCCTTGCACTTGCAAGAAAATTAACAATGAGGTCATTTGTACAAATGTTTATTTCGATTAACATGAAGAAGATAGAGAAATAAAGAGTTTGTAAGAATGGTTAGTACAAGAGTAGAGAAAGCCATGTGAGTGCAACACATCAGACTTTTTTTCTAGCAGAAGCGAACTTCTCTTTTAATCGTCTGCTATAATCTACTATTAGCATTGCAAGTAATTAGAAAACAAGATTAATTGTGAGTATAAACATTGGGAAATGAATGTCGAATGTGATAAAAGAATAAGTTCCGCTAACTTTTACAGTGCGAAGTAGCGATAAGTGCTTTCTTTCTCATTTGTCAAAATAACATACTATGTCTTTGGTGTATTAGTTGGTACTACTGATTGGCATGTGCTGCATGAAAGGTACTGGCACGGTTTTGGCCATCTCCTTGCCCCTCCAGTTTGTACGCTAGTATCCAAAGTGAACGCTGCTCATCCCTGCCAGAATATAAGTGGCACGAATCCATAGAATACTTATGTATGTTACAAACTCTCAACTTGCAGGCACTTCCTTCAGCTTCTGTGGTTTTTTGTTAGGCAGGACATTGCATTGTGCCTTGGACAATAGTAAACATGACTGCATTCGGAGTATAACAATTTAAAATACGTATTTCTTTTCCTTTTAAGAAGATTGTGTCTGTTTTAGGTAGTGGCTGTCACGGAGTCACGGAGCCGTCCCTGTCTGTTCTGGTTATTCTATACTACACACTTATCATAGTAAACAACTACATATGGCACTGGAAAATCAACTAGATTGCATGCGCATTACAGGAAAACAAGTCAACTGCTCTGACATAAGCTAGTTTTGGTTCCGTAAAATAAAGAATTGTCTTTCATACTGCAATTTCGGACCTTTATGGGCTACACAAGCGATTCCCAGAAAATTCAAGGTACACAGTTTACCATTACTTTAATACACTGTATTAAAAATCATTAAGACCTTTTTAAGTTAATCAAACATTTCGAATAATTTCACATTAAGAGTACTTTGGTGTGGGGGATTTTTATGAAAATTCTCGTGCTGCATCTTTGGCAGATACTGAACTTCTTTGTTATTTATCCGAAATTTCGTTTTTCAAATTCATAGACACACATTAGTACACACACTTTTTTATTTATTCAGGGAGTCGCAAAACATTATTTTTGGTAATACCTCAATAGAATTTTAGGCGGAATATAATACCTTCTCTAACTATTATATAGGTACGAGATAGAGAAAGTAAAAACAGGATTTTTTAACAAAAAGAGCGCAGTGTGTGTCAACAGTACAAAAAAAAAAAATGTAGGTTAAATACCAAACTTCCAAGATTTTCAAGAATCTCCCGATTTCAGACAATTCTTTACATAGAGAAGTCTTGGAAAATTTTGATTTTCTCAAAACCGACGTACTATTTTGATTAAAATACCATATATTTAAGATATTTTTATGACAAAATGTGTATATCTTTACTTTTCTGGCAAATGTCTCTGAAGTCCTCTTCATACACGTGCATGCATAGTACCTTTTTCTAAAAATCTGGTGTGTTGCACTCACATGACTTTCTCTACTCTTGTACTAACCATTCTTACAAACTCTTATTCCTATATCTTCTTCGTGTTAGTTGAGATAAACATTTGTAGAAATTATCTAATTACTTATTTCCTTGTAGGTGCAAGGGGAATATTAGAATACAGTAGGCTTTGAGCAATAGACAAATCTTTTAAAGCTTTGAGATTCCGCTCTCTTTGCATGGTTAACATATCAAAAATGTACAACGATGTTGCATTTGACGAAAGTTTTAGGTTTTCTGAAACTGACAGAAATAACAAAGAATATCTCCAAAATGGTTCACTCTACAAAAAAATTATTTGGACATAAATTGTGTGTTTTAACGAGATCTAAATTTTTTGTACAGTAAGATTTTGCCTACCTCTTACGGTTTACGAGTTATTCAAAAGTCATCCAGAGTAAACAGGACTACATAGGCTATAGCTAGAAAATTCAAAATGTACATTTCATTTGTCATAAAAATCTCTTAAACATATGCCATTTTAATCAAAATCGTTTGAGCCATTGTCAAGAAAATCAAAATTTTCCATGTAAAGGATAGTTTAGGGTTAAGGAATTTTGTTCAAAATCTTGGTGTCGCATACTTGAAAAACATTAAACTTAAATAGCAACTTTGGTTTTTAACGGACTTTTCGTTTTTGAGTTATGCTGTCTAGACTGACACGCACGCACACGCACAGACAGACAGACAGACAGACAGACACACACACACACACACACACACACACACACACACACACACACACAAAAGGACCATCTAAAAATGCTTTTTTGGATTCAGGGGGCCTCAAAATATATTTGCTGTGAAATCTCGACATCGAATTTTTGGGTGGAATACAATACTTCCTCTACTTACTAGTAGAGAAAATAAAAAGGCTTTTCTTTTGCATCCAGAAGCCTCTAATCATGCATTTCCGGTGACATCTCTGTAATCGAATTTTTCGATGTACACGGAAAGTGAAAAGCAAAGCTTGGCAGAGAAACAAATCAAGTTTTCCCCTATTGGGACGACGTTGCCTTTGGTAGTAGAAAATTGCAACTCGTGACAACCCTGGTCCCTTTTCTTCTGTATTGTTTTTTGATGCTCCATTTATATGCCACCTTTAACATCGAAGGTCATATCGGTGGCTTTTGACCTCATGGAGCAATTGCTCAATAGCAATGGGGAATAACCCTAGTCAAAGAAAAATTCCCACCCTTCCAGCCGGGAATCGAATCGTGGACCTCTTGCACAGCAGGAAGGTGCGTTACCGACTGAGCTATGGAGCCAGTATGCTCCCTTTCTTGTTATTAAGCCATTTGTAGGAGCGGGCGGGCGGGCAAGCAATACAATTAACAAATGTATACGGCTACAGAACAGAGTATCCAGTTTCCAGTGTAATTCATTAACTTAGAAACTACGTGTCGTGATTTTAACTCGCTTTTCTAGGTTTCCTTTGCACGTTATTAACTTAATTACACCCTTCACAATTCTCTTGCCGCTGATCTACATGAAAGGCACGCGGGCTACAGAAATACGGAGAGCAGTTTTTAGCAGGGAAAAGGGGAGTTTGTCGCTCATTAATTATAGCCGTATTTCCTTGCACGAACTGAGCACAACAGCGCTTCTCTATGCGTTCAACTCGAGAGCAGCTCAAGGGAATCTGACGTCAAACAAGAAAAGGACAAAAAAAAAGGGGTTAACACACGCTTTCCCATCTGCCTTAGCTGAAAAATAATGACTCGTTCACAAGGAAACCCTGGTTCAAAGGTCTGCATTGTCTAACATCGCTTCTAACTTGTTAACACAATAACAACTGAATATCGTAAGGCGTGAGAATTGAGCTCAGTTGATCCAAACACCAGATCAAGTGACCTCGGGACTTAACCTCAACCAGAACTTGCTTATTCAAATCGATCTCATTCAGGACTGAAATTTAACATGGAAACAAGGATCCTATTGAGAGTGTATTTAAGATAAAGCGGGCTTGGATTCCTGCCTTACAGCAACCTTCACCTCGGCCAAAACAACAACCTTCACAACAAAACAGTTCATACGCAACCCGTCCCACCATTCAACCGTATAAATTACCGTACGCTGTCATATGAAACCGCAGACGCCAGCGAGTTCCTGTCATTCTGAGGATGTCCTCCACAGACGAGGACGAAGCATCACGTTTTAGTCATTTCAATCATTTTACTGTTAGACCACGACCTACAAGCCCGAAAAAACATGTTATATTTTAAGGGACCTGGGACTGAAAAATGACCGAGAAATTATCAAATTGACGATTTTTAGGTTTGTGCATATACATGTTCACCAAACCTTCAGTTATACGTTGGCAGTGATATTTTTAAAGGTTCAGCAACTTTAAATGCGCTACATTTAAACGCCCATTTTCTGTTTAAATTTCGGGCAGGATCTCAACGAAGTATGGATCAAAAATCGCTCAAAAACAACCAAATTCAACGGAAAGAAGTGGTTGAACAACATCTCGCCGCAAGCGAAAAAGCTATAATCTGAGACGATTACTTCACAAAAGACTGAAGGTGTGACAACCGACTCATGACCAAGGTGCACGTGTGTAAAAAAGTTTTTCTCGAGTTTACAGTTTTAATGCGCTATCTGCTTCTTACTTCTCCGTGCGCATTAAATTTTGTGCTATATTCCTAGGAGTTTTCCAGCATGTGCTCCCTTTGGTTTCAAAATCTGAAAGCTTGTTTAGCTTTTAAAAATTAAAAACACAAAAAGCTTAAGAATATATTTTTAATGTCCATCAAAGTAAAGAAATTAATTGCTTTAAAAGTAATCATTCTTTCTTCCTGCCAGAGATTGGTGGTGTTCGTTGGGCAATTAGAGTTCATAAAATAACAAGGTTGTTGTGATAGTTTAGTATTTGATGCGGATGGAATATTTTGATTATCCTATTTTTGCATTGTGAATAAATTCAATAAATTAATTCCCTTAAATCCACAAAACTTGTGCTGGAGCTTTGTGTGGTAGTTTATACACATTCTTAAGTGTGCCAAGTATTTATTTCATAACCTATAAAAATTATAGAAAATTTAAATTTCAGTCCAATGGTTTCTTCTTCCTCTAATTCCTATACTGGTTTTCTTGTCACTTTCAGAGACACCTTAGCCGACGCTATTCGAATAGCCGCGATGGTTAAGGGGATACGCAATGGACTGCCCAGCCATTCAAAGCCGAGCGTCGCGAGTTCAAGTGCCAGCAACTGTGGTAAAGGAAGGGGAGGGCCCAAGTAAAATAATCGGTGTAATGGTACGCTTGGAAGCTGACGGGGTTATATTTGACTGTAGTTGCAAGGATTTGGTTATTTATTTAGGTTAGCATAACAAGAAATTAAAAGTGTCTCAAAACTTAATAAAATATATGTTGCTTGCTTGTAAGCAACGCTGTGAATTAAAGGGTTAAATACCTTACAGTCAAGCAGTTAATGTATAAAGGCAAAGCCCTCGATACGGTTATAATAGTCAAAGGGTCTATACAAATGGAGAAAAAAATCACCACCCCTTACTCTTCATTTCATTTCAATGGCTCCAATATTGTATTGCCAGTATCAGATAAATACATTCACAATAATATTTCCGGTTCTATTTACTTGTTCACTGGAGAACGGATATTATATTGTTGGATGATTTCCTCTTTTGAAATGGAAATCAATTGTGGATTGAATTTCGTTCGCTGACAGAGATGTTTTCGACGAGGCACTTGACCCAGAAAAGAGTTGCTATTGGTATGCCACAGCGGTTTAACGTCAACCTTGTTCCAGAAGGTCGATCTTGGTGTTCGCGACACAAAGGACTTATCCGGGCGCGTTCCGCTCCAACAGCTGCGTTACACGGTTACACCACAGGCGTGACTTAATCTAAACAATAACAACACAATTATTCAGTCTCTCTATCTACGTTACATGTTGCTTGTTCCTCGTGCATTACCACCCTTCTTCCCTGCAGCTCCACGCACCTATACTAAATTATGCATTGTTCTCAACACCAGTCATCTGGAACTTTCTTTACTGCCATCTATGGTAAAGCAGGCTTACTGTTTCACCCAGAAATTAGGCATCGATAGCTCAATAGAGATACGTTATGAGGCCGCTCGATTAAATCTGATGTGCTGCACTCACATGACTTTCTCTACTCTTGTACTAACCATTCTCAATGGATTTCGCTTTTTTGAAATGAATGAGCATTTCTGAATCACATTTTCACACTGATTGCAAAACTGAAATACGTTTTCGCATACCACGTCAGAATTACTTGCAATTCAAATGTTATGTTTTGAATATTTTCAAAATGCACGTACTGTAGTAATATTACCGCGTGCTTATCGTTTGTTAGAAAGGCTCAACAGCTTATAATTTCAACTTTATAACTTAACATGTGAAATAATATAATTATTATATGAAAATGCTGTCTACACATAGGTGCGATAGGCGAATCTTTTAAACCTTTAGATTCCGTTCTCTTTGCACGGCTAAGATGTAAGAAAATGAATCACGATCTTCCATTTGACGAAAGATTGTTTTCCAAAACTCGCACAAATGGTTCACTGTACAAACAAATTTATTCGGACACAAATTGTGTTTAGTAAGATCTACATTTTTATATAGTAAGATTTGGTCTTAATGACATTTTAATCAAAATCGTTAGAGCCATTTTCCAGAAAATAAAAATTTTCGAAAAACTTTCCATGTAAAGGGTAGTTTAGGGTGGAGGAAGTTTCTTTAAAATCTTCGTGTCGCATCCTTAAAGGGCATTGAACTTAAATACCAACTTTGGCCTTTAACCGACTATTCGTTTTTGAGTTATGCCGCCCACAGACTGACACACACATACTCTCCCCACACCCACCCACACACACACCGACCTTTTTCTAAAAATGCTTTTTTTATATTCAAGGAGCCTCAAAGCATATTTTCGTTGAAATCTTGACATCGAATTTTTGGGTGGAGTGCAACGCTTCCCTTACTTACCTTACGCAGTAGAGAAAGTAATAAGACGAAGTTTACATCTTATTCATGATGATAACTTAAAAAAAATATATTATTTGTTTGTTTAACGACAATGTCAATTGCTAGAATCACATCAGCGACGCCGGTGTGCCGGAATTTTGTCCCACAGTTATTTTACATGCCAGTAAATCTACTGACATGAAGCTGTCTTTTTAAGCACACTTAAAAGCCATCGGCCTGTGCCGAATTTGAACCCGCGACCTTGGGATCAGTAGGCTAGCGTCTAACCAACTGAGCCACCCAGATCGACCTATGATCACGATTTAGCAATTGAAGAAACTGAACACGGCAAACCAAATGACAATCGGGTCTCCTTATAACGGTACGATGTGTGCCAGAGCCTTTCAATACTACTAAAATAGAGTAAATAGAGATTTGCATGTCATAACCCCATTCATTACTGATACGTAAAGAGAGAAAACTGATGCTTACATTGGCAAGTGTGTTTTGTTTTTTGGTTATAAAATGAATACAGGATATAATTCATTTAAATAGAAGATATTTCTTTACAACTATTGAAAGAAGCTGAAGTACAACTAATTCCACAGAAAGCTCACAATCTCGAGATAAATGCGATTATATAAAATTGTTTGTTTACCATAAATACGTAAGAAGTCAAGAACTTTTAAAACAAACCTCTTTTATTAGTATTTCAACATTTACACTAGTTCTCATTGATTCAGCCAAGAGCATACGGGTTAAAACATAGCTTTAAGTTGCTATATCAATAGGCAGATGAGTGTTATACATGTAACTTCACGCTGACATATCGATTAAGACTTCGATCGTTACTGAATGTATGCATTACCTCCTATAACAATGATAGGACATATGTTGAATGAGACAAGGTTTAATTTTCATTGCCAACTCAAATAAAAAGGATTCCAAAGGGCGATGTTACAGAAGACAGTACGATATCGATTATAAATGTATGTGTTACGTCATTGTTACCAGTCAGCCATTACGACATCCGTGACAGACAAATTATGAACGATTTTGACTATGCTAGAATTGCATAAATAATTCAGTCTACATAAAGTAATTGCAGAAGTATTATCAACGCTTTGTGAAGACTAAACGCTTGTTGACTTGCTAATAAAGTGATGCTAACGTTTCCTTCAGGTTTTTATTTTCCAAAAAATAGCTAAAACAATTTTGATTAAAATACCAATTTTAAGGCATTTTCATGATTAATAAAATGCATAGTTTGAATTTTCTAAGAGTACTATGTGAAGTTCTCTTCATTTTGAATAAATGTACAAATATAAATCATAAGAGATGGATAAACTACTGCAACAAAATTGTAGAACTGTTATTGAAATATAGACGACTTATTATCTCAAATTACTTTTCGTTGCGGTAGCCGTTTTCATGTTTGTTGTTACATCTTTCGTTTTGCCAATACAGCATCTGACTCCCCCCCCCCCCCCCCCCATGGGTTTATTACTAACAAATGATGAACGATGTGAGAGTAGCAGTTTTGTTTTCCGTGTCGTACATACGACTGCTGTAAAATAATCGCTATTGAAAGTAAAGCGATTGTCATTTTTCTGAACAGGCGTTTCTTTTCGGTGACGCTTCATCTCCAGCCTGCATTTGTTCTGATTCAACTACAAGGGATTCTATCGCACCAAAGAAACCGGATACGGAGTGCCACAACTTTTTGTCCCATGTTTAGTCATCGCTTAACGGAAATGCCGCCTCAATTTAATGTTACAATCGCGTGACAGTGTTACTATCTGTTTTCCTCTTCTGTTATCTCCAGATAACAGCGTATCACAATAGATATGCGACAGAACACTGCATCAAAGCATATGCTTCGTTGATGCTGAGGCTGGATCATATTTACTGATCGATGTCATCAAAGCAAAACATGATTCCATCACTACTTATTCATCAGTCCTGTTTCCATCAATTTCGAAATCATAAATTTTGAAATTAACATTACAAAACCAAAGTGTAAGCGAAAGGCCAAGAGAGAAAAAGTAAAAAAAAGGAATAGAATGAGAGAGACAAGAATTTAGGAGTATGCTCTACTGAAATTTATAGTTGCATCTTTTTAAACTAAGCATCATGTCAGTTGTGGCTGCCATATTTCGAGATATTTTCAAAATTTACTTTTATAAAAATAATTAAATTAAAAAGTTCATACGTTACTAGGAATTTCCTGTGTTTGTCTCAGGAACTTATGACTTTATCGTTGACACAAGCGAACCTGAGATATCATGCTGTTTTTTTCCTGTCGCGGTGACGTTTTACACCCTGCTTCAAAAGCTGCTATCATTTCTTTCCTGGTACAATAAATATTACACGAAAGAGTATCACTAATACGTTATATTATTGTATAAAACAAAGCAATTATGATCATGCTCTCAGTAAAATCACTTGAATTATGTTTATTGGAGACTCAAGAACCAAACGATATAATATTTAGCAACACTGGCACTGCTTACAGTCCAATTGCCTTGTGGACAGCAATTATCGTACCAAGCAGCCCAACGCGCGATTGCACGCTTCTGGCAGTAAACTAAAAGCTCAAAAAAGGTAATGCTTTTTTATTCAAGCTTAAGGCCGAAATCAGTTCTACGGAATCTGGATAGGTTTTGGTGAAGCTTTCAATTGTGCACGAGTAAACAAAAATTAATTTTAGATTTACACTTCTTTTCTGTAAACTGAAGAAAGAAATTTTTGAACTCACTTTATGAAATAGGACAATGAACAGTTCAGAAGAAAAAGAGTGAACAATCCCTGAAAACGTATAAAAAACAGTTTAGCAGATAATCAAGTCAAAGGTTATAGCAATACCAAAATTCATCAGCTGTGTATGTACTTTTGTTATATTGTACATTGACTTAGTTCGTAAATCGTGCATTTGCGTGTTACGCGCACTGTATTCCACTGAGGCGTTTTCCGTTCTAAAAAACTCGTGTCACGAGTGATAATAGCATGGACGATGAGTACTAAACTGTGCTGAAAGTGCTGTCCATCTACAACAGGCCTGGGGAACAGTACTCGCAAAGTGCCATGCCATTCCCCTAATTCCCTTCCCTTCATTGACACCAGAGCGGAAAACCGGGGAAAGTCAAAGGGAAAACCGGTTCCACCTAATGTATGTGTGCTAATAACTACTGCAGGCAAAGAGAGGACGGACTATTCTATTCACACCTTCGGAGTATTCTTCCCCGAGCCTGATCTACATTGAGACATTCCTGGGAACTTCGGGTAAATTTCCATTCATACTGTCTGTTCTTATGTTGTCCTCAAGTTTGTTTACTGTGCGGGGAACTTTACATTTACAATTATGACGTAAGTATCGTGCACAAGTTATTTTTAAACGCGATTTCTCCGGTCAGTATTTCATGGACTAATAACACAACAGCAACAATAAGCTAACTCTAAAGGAATGCGCACAACTCATATTGAATGAGCTTTCACCTTTGAGATGTACAATGAACTAACTCTAGTCTTTACACCTCGAACTGAATGCAGAAAATGGCGTGTACGAGTATAACAGTTGATAAACGTAGCCTTGCGCGTGTCATAACTTTTGGCTAGTTACTTTTCATTGGTTGCTGGGATTGTTCTGTGATGCAAACTGGTTCTTTATTTAACATATCATTTATCTTAATATATTCGAAGATAATTGTCAGATTTAATGATTGTAACCACACGATTTCCATGCGGTGTCCCAAATCGATGTATACACATTCAGCAACGAAGTGCAATTTGTTGTGTATGATCCAGAAGGCACTGGAAAAGCATAGCAACACGTTCATCCTTCTAGACGTGTTTGTAATCAAACATGTTGGTGAGATTATTATTCGATGAATGTGATTACTGAAGTGTTATTGGAAAGTGGAGAATTAATCAGCATAATTGTGTGTACAAGGCCAAGGAAAACACACATATCTTTGAGGAAAATGCCGTAAATCTTCCAGGAGTAACAGTATGGCGTGGTCTGTCTTCCAAAGGAGTAATTGAAGGGTTGCACTCAAAAATGGGTTAACCAATTTTGTAATTATCGAGTTATATGTTGATATCTAACGGCGAGGATACGAACTATGTTCTACGAGGTGGGCACATCAAATAATTAACGTGAACTGAAGTACGAGGATGCGAATTTCTTGCAACTTTCAGAAACCCTCCAGAATATTGCAAAATCGGGCTAACTGACTTTTGTCAAGATGGTGTCGTGCGCTTACCAGTGTAGCAAGCCGCATAACATAACGTGTCAGATACGCATTTCGTTTTTCTCGCGTTTTAACGAACGTGTATTCCAAAACCATTGTTGATGAAGATGACCAAGATAATGGTATCAGAAAATAAACAAGTAAAGTTTTGCTAAGTAAAGTGTCATATATAATGCTGATAAAAGCTGAAGCATTTAAATATTTGTTTTTTAAATATTCGTGTGGTAATATTGAGGAGTTTGATTCTGCTATTCGCCATCAGTTTTACAGAAGTTTACAAAGTAACAAACAGTTACTGAGGAAACTTTTTTCGTTTACTTCGATTGTGAGTAGATAGAGATATATAATATATTAAGACCTCTGAAAGAAACAGATTCTGAAATAGTTACCTGAGTCGTGATAAGTTTGCAATGATGTTTCTACTTTCAGGCAAAAATAATGAAGAAACCTATTTTCTTCTCTAACAATTTCTTTCTTCCTATATAAAATCTATGTTTCTCCTTTTTAACAAAATGATCGTTAAACCGTTTTTGCGTGCAACCCTTCAATTGGTCCCCAATACTTCGAAGAGACTGTCACGGGTCAGACAACTGCAAATGTTGGAAATCATGATTCCACGTCTTAATGATCTCTTTGAGAATCAAAATGGTGTTTACTTCCAACAAGACGGGGCTCCTGCTCACTCCCATGTTGTGAGACATTCTTGATCGCATATTCAATCAGAGATGGATGAAATAAGAGAAGGTGCAACGGAGATCCCTTCTCTATCTCCCGATTTAACTCCTCTGACTTCTACATTTGGGGAATGCGTGTACGCCACAAAACTTCAGGCACTGGAGAAAATGAAACATCAGATTGAACATGCCACCAATAATAGTCTATCAGCAACAATCCAGACGGTATGTCGCTATGTTCAACCTCGTTGTTGAGTGTGTAATGAGACAGAAGATGGACATTTTGGACATGTATGGCCTTAAGGAAGTTTAAGGAATAGAACATAACAAAAACTATTTGTCTCATTACATTGCTGAGAAATATCGTTTCAAAGCGTGATTACATCAATTTGGGATATTTATATTTATTACGTAACGGAGTTAATAATTCTGGGATTTATGTAAACTCTTACCAGTAAATAGATGAGAGGATCCTTCGATTTAAATCTGCCACAAAGCAAGATGAAAACATACGTAGTGTGTTTATATAGCTTTTGTCACATAACCTTGCATTGCACACGCCTTGTTTGACATAATTCAAAGGTGTGCGTTGGTCAATCATGGGAAAGTGAGGCGGAAGGGGGAGGGGAGGGGAGGAAAGGCTATGCGTGAAAATACATGTCAGGGTATTACGAACCAGAGTTTTAGTGCAGTAAATAACAAAATAAGGGCATTTTCATATGAAATATCTGAATAAGTTATGCACCTCTAAATTTCTCATAGATTCACTAACACTTTAGCGGCTAAATTCAAAACCATAAAAATATTGATGTTTTCTCGAAATTTCAGTAGTGCGTACATAATGCAACAACTGCATATTGTGCTTAATTAACCTCCAAAACACTTCTCCATTGTTGGAATTAGAAAGTGAATGTCTCGCCACTGAAGTCGCATGAAACTTCAAGGATGTAAGAATATATCGAAAACAAGAGTTTTTCCTATGTTTCCCTCAGGCTGTTTACGAACAAGCATTTACCGTTACTAGTTCATTTCACTTATGCTGTAACTGTGTCACTCCAATAGCAGCTATTACATACCTATTTTGTAAGCTTTTTAAATATATATAATTGTAGAAGACAAAACACTAAAGTTCAGAATCCCATACGTTAACACTGAATTCAAATATGATGTACTTCTTGAATTAGATGCAGAATATTAAGATTTATGCATCACTTTTTACTTACTCTACTGAATACCAATGGTAAGTAGAAATGCTCATTTTCAAAGTCATTAAGTTCAAACACTACTACGTAGAGGAAGTATTGTATTCCACCCAAAAATTGCATGTAGAGATTTTACCGGAAATATATGTTCTGAGGCCCTCTGAATCCAAAAGAAAGCATTTTTAGAAAAATCTGATGTGTTCCACTCACATGACCTCCTCTACTCTTGTACTAACCATTCTTACAAACTCTTATTCCTATATCTTCTTCGTGTTAGTTAAGATAAACATTTGTACAACTTATTGCCTATTTCCTTGCAGGTACAAGGGGAATGATAAAATACAGTAGGCTTTGTGCGATAGTCAAATGTTTGAGATTCCGTTCTCTTTGCACACTTAACATATAAAAAAATGAACAACGATGATCAATTTCACGAATGTTCTAAGTTTTCCGAAACTCACACACATAACAAGGAATATCTCCGAAATGGTTCACCCTACAAGAACATTTATTGAGACATAAATTATGTATTTTAGCAAGATCTACATTTTTTGTATAGTATAATTTGGTCTACCTCTAACGGTTTACCAGTTATGCAAAAGTCGTCCAGAGTAAATGCGACTACAGGGGCTATAGTCAGAAAATTGAAGATATACATTTCATTTGTCATAAAAATATCTCAAACATATGACATTTTAATCAAAATCGTTAGAGCCATTTTCAAGAAAATCAAAATTTTCGAAATATTTTCCATGCAAAGGGTAGTTTAGGGTGGGGCTATTTTCTTCAAAATCTTCGTGTCGCACCCTTGAAAGACATTAAACTTAAATAGCAACTTTGGTTTTTAACCGACTTTTCGTTTTTGAGCTATGCTGTCCACAGGCTGACAGACACACAGACACACACACGGACCTTTTTCTAAAAATGCTCTTTTTTTTTGGATTCAAAACATATATTTCCGGTGAAATCTCGACATCGAATTTTTGGGTGGAATACAATACTTCCCCTACTTACCAGTAGAGAAAGTAAAGAAGGTACGTGTGGATATGTGTGTGTTGTTAAGGACAGCACAACTAAAAAACGAAAATGGCGTTAAGAGCCAAACTTGGTATTTAAGTTTAATATCTTAAGGATGCGATACGAAGATTTTGAATAAAATTCCTCCACCCTAAACTACCCTTTACATAGAAAATTTTTCGAACCTTTTGATTTTCTCGAAAATGGCTAACGATTTTGATTAAAATGCCATATGTTTGAGATATTTTTATGACGATGTGTATATTTTGAATTTTCTGGCTATAGTCCATGTAGTCCTGTATGACTTTTGCATAACTGGTACACCGTAAGAGATAGTGCAAATCTTACTATACAAAAAATGTATATCTCGCTAAAATACACAATTTATGCCTGAATAATTTTTTTTTTTTTTTTTTTTTTTTTTTTTTTTTTTTTTTTTTGGTAGAGTGAACCATTTCGGAGATATTTCTAAGTTTTGAAAAACTTAATTTCGTCAAATGGAACATCGTTATTCATTTTTATATGTTAACCGTGCAAAGAGAACGGAATCTCAAAGCCTTAAACCAGGCGTGTCAAACAGCACTCGCCAGGTGTGAACATATTCTCCTATTTTCCCTCCCTTCAAATCGGAAAACGAGAAAAACAAAGCGAAAACCGGTTCTACTAGCGCGTGCTACGGCACTTAAGGAGGGGTGGACTCCTCTCTTCACACCCCGGGAGTGATGTTTGACATGCCTGCCTTAAACGATTTGACTATCGCTTAAGTTCTACTGTATTCCCATATTCCCCTTGCACCTACAAGGAAACTTAGCAAAAAGGTAATTTCTGCACGTTTATCTCAGTTTACACGAATATATAGTAGGTAAGAGTGTTTAGTACAGGAGTAGAGAAAGTCATGTGAGTGGAACACATCAGATTTTTAGGAAAGGCAGCATATATGTGGGTGTGTCATGTCAGCGTGAGGGTGCCTGAGTGAGAGATTAACAGAAGAATAGCATAAATTTGGATAAATACCAAACTTGATATTTAAGTTCAGAAGCTTTTTAAGATGCGACACTAAGACTTTTAAGAAAGACGCCCAACCTGACACTATCCTTTACATTAAACATTTTTCTAAACTTTCGAATTTCTCAAACATGGCTTATGATGTTTATTAAACTATTATATTAATATATATAACAAACTATCTGAAATACCCGGCGTTGTCCGTGGTTTGACGATTTATCCCTAAAAAGTTTGGACTTTGGTTGCACTTGCCAATAGCCTTGTTTCTTTGGAGGCATTTAAACATATTACTTAACACACTTAAACAAATATGCAAAGGCACTGTTAAACAACCACAAATACCACAAGAGAAAAGCGAGTAGAGAAAACCGTATGGGTGTAATACGTTGCATTTCTATTTCGGTAATATACAAAAGTATGAATTGTTTGTAGAAGAATGAGAAGAGAAATACACGTGAATGTAAAAGAAAAGCTAGTAGAGAAGTAAACGGAATAGACTACATTTCTATTTGAAACACACAGAAAATTATATGAATTGTATGTTGAAGAGCCAGGAGAGAAACCCGTGTGAATGTATCACGATGCATTTCTATTTCAAACAGAAATTTATACGTATTGGTTGAAGAACTGTGGATAGAGAAAGAACTGTATTTGTGTTTCGCAAAAGAAAAGTGAGTAGAGAAAACCATGTGAATGTAACATCGTAGAAAATTTTATGAATTGTATGTTAAAGGGCAAGTAGAGGACATGTGAATGTGTTACGTAAAAGAAAAGCGAACAGAGTAAACCATGTGAATGTAATATGTTACATATTAAAATGGATAGCATAAATTATGTGTGAAAAAAACAAAACAAAATAAATTTAGGTTTGCGAATTTTAATCTCATTCTAATGAATGTTATAGCAGCCTATAAGGGACAAACATGCATATACAAGGTGGAAGGTACTGCTTTCGCTGTACCTTAACCAGGGTGTAACACATACAAGTTTATCAACAAGTCCCTCCGCACCATGCCGATAACTTGATATCTTGTTTATGTGCCTTTCATGAATTACATACGTGAGCTATGCTATACTTTATTTCGTGGAACGTTATAAATAACCATAGGCTCGTGGCAGCCAGTGCTGACACCTAAATTCCCTCTCTAGGGGAATTTTGTTTACACGAGACTGCGGAGCGACTTCTCGATAACCTTATAGGTATATTCAATGCAAAATTATTGTCAATAAAAAACTATTTCGTCGAAAAAAGAATAATTTGTGTTCAGATATTTGGAGCCATCTAGCTTCTTGACGAATGGATATAAATTTCACTAACTGTGGAGCGAACATTGTGTAAACAGTGCTATAATGCATTTCTACCTTAATTCGAATGAATTTAGTTACAATTTAATGTTAAAATGTCATGCAAAGTTTAATTTGTAAAAGAGATTTGGCAACGTTACTTTAACAATGTTTGTGCAACAATAACAGAAATAAACCATTTGTTCGCCAATAAGCTAGATTGCTCCAAATGTTTGATACGAATTATTATTATTTCTTTTTTTTTTTTCGGCGAAACGGTTCACCTTTATCTACAACGAAATGTGAAGGAAACTATTCCTGCAAATATTTATCTGGATTAACTGAAGGAAATATAAAAAAAAATCTGATGTGTTGCACTCACATGACTTTCTCTACTCTTTTACTATCCATTCTTACGAATTCTTATTCCTATATCTTCTTCGTATTAGTTGACATAAACATTTGTAGAAATTCTTATTATTTTCTTGTAGGTGCAAGGGGAATATAGAAATACAGTAGGCTTTGAACGATAGTCAAATCTTTTAAAACTTTCAAATTCTCTTTTCACGGTTAACATATAACAAGAAAATCACAATCTTCGAAACATTTTCCATATAAAGGGTAATTTATGGTGGAGGAATATTCTTCAAAATCTTCGTGCGCATCCTTGAAAGACATTAAACTTAAATACCAACTTTGGTTTTTAACCGTTTGAGTTATGTTGTCCACAGACAGACAGACAGAAAGACACAAAGACACAAACAAACAGACACGCGCGCGCTCGGAATTTTTTCTAAAAATGTCCTTTTGGATTCAGGAGACCTCGAAACATATTTCCGGTGAAATCTCGACATCGAAGTTTTGGGTGGAATACAATACTTCCTCTACTTATTAGTAGAGAAAGTAAAAACGAACTTTCCTACGAAAAGTGTAGAAGCTATACAGTGGTTAGATCAGATGTTTTTTATTTTGTTCGACTAGCAATATCCCTTGGTGTACAGATACATGTGTGAAAAAATCCACAGTAGTCAGAACAAGCGAACATCGGTACTAAAAGATTTTAACGACCTGATTTTCAAATAGAGGGTAACAGATGCGCTATGGAGACTTAACAGCCAGGACAAGTAGATTTAACACCAAGGCGATCTAAATAACAAACTTGTCTTGTGCCTTCAAACACAAGGACTGAAACGAGAGAAAATTGGTAGCTGTCAGAGTTAGGGAAGTTAAGAGAATACCCGAGAGGGTCCAACACTTAAATTTACGTCGCTCGCTCGAGGTAATTTCACCATAAAGCGTTCGTGGCGTGCCGCCTCATCTTCAAAGATGTGCCTCGCTTGCTATGCGACGTTCCAGCCCCAAGGGATAGGCGTCTACGTTAAGTTCCTGACGCTCCAGCAGACTTGCAGGAATTTCTCCAGGGGAACACTACAACTTAAACCTTTCATTTCTGTGGCATCAAATAGTTTACTGCTTCCGTCTAAGAGACGACACCTGTTATCTCAAACTTGCTCTTTCCGTCAGTTGACACTTCCTCATGATGCTTGATGCTACATGCCTACAAAAATTGATACGCAGGACCCAGATTTTGATGATCTGCTATATTTTTCTGTTGACGCTAGTGGGCTGCAATGTGAAAAGCGTATGTGGCTTATAACTAGAGCTCGGAGCTTGATGAATTCCCTAAAAGGAACTTTAAAAATATATAAACAAATTGAATGTTTTGCACTCACATGACTTTCGCTACTCTTAAAAACTCCTATTCCTATATTTTATTCGTGTTAGTTGAGATAACATTTGCAGAAATAATCTTGTTGTTCATTTCCTTGTAGGTGCAAGGAGAATATGGACTTTGGCGATAGTCAAAGGTTTTAAACCTTTAAAATTCCGTTCTCTATAACATAAAAAATTGAATAACGATACTCCATTTGAAAGAAGTACAAGTTCTCCAAAACTCTCACAAATAACGAGACATATCTCCGAAATGGCTCACACCACAAAAAAAAAAAAAAAAAAAAAAAAAAAAAAAAAATTTAAACATAGATTGTGTGTTTCAGCAAGATCTACATTTTTTTGTATAGTACAATCTCTTACGGTTTACTAGTTATTCAAAAGTCATCCAGAGTAAACAGGACTACATGGGCTATACCCAGGGAATTCAAAATATACATTTCATTTGTCATAAAAATATGTTACACAAACGTCAGTTTACTCAAAATTGTTAGAACCACTTTTAATAATTAAAGAAATTGGAATTGAGATTATACTCTGTTGGACAGGAAAAAGCTAGTCAAAAGAAGGTAACGTTGGGGGGGAAAAAAGGCTCTTAAATTAAACAAAAATGCTAAAAAAAAAAAAAAAAAAAAAAAAAAAAAAAAAAAAAAAAAAAAAAAAAAAGGACATTTAAACCAAAAGGCACAAAAGGACAAATAAAATCCATCATTTTCTGGCCTGTAATGAACCACAATAAATACTCGTATCACGTTGGGCTTCGTCTTCAAACATTAGAATAAAAAAGGATTTTTCCTCAGATTTGTAGCCCTACTCATAACATTTCGAGTGAAACCAAACCACTCTGAAAAACCATTTTTTTTGTGGGCATTTTAAGACATTTTTATCTGATAGGACATTATGTTAGAAAGTAAAACTCACTGTACTGACCGAAGCCAGCTTTGAGTTGATCATTGTTATATTAGTAGAATCACATTTCACATTTTCACTTCCTCTACTAAAACTCTTAGCGCAACAGCCCATGAAGGGTCAAGGCTTGCCGCCCAGCCGCTGCGTCCCCCACCTCTGCCCACTAAAGGCGTCATTGATGGGGTGCAGTACTGGAGGGTGGACGTGATCAGCACCCCGAGCCCGAAAATATATGTTCTGAGGCCCCTGAATCAAAAAAAAAAAAAAAAAAAAAAAAAAAAAAAAAAAGGCATTTTTAGAAAATGGTTTCTCTCTCTCTCTCTCTCTCTGTCAGTCTGTGGACACCATAACTCAAAAATGAAAAATCGGTTAAAAGCCAAAGTTGGTATTTAAGATTGATCTCTTTCAAGAATGCGACACGAAGATTTTGAAGAAAGTTCCTCCACCCTAAACTGCCCTTTACATGAAAATTTGTATTTTCTTGAAAATGACTATTTTTATTAAAATGCCATATATTTCAGTATTTTTATGACAAATGAAATGTATATCTTGAATTTTCTGGCTATAGCCCATATAGTCCCATTTACTCTGGAAGGCTTTTGCATAACTGGTAAACCGTAAGAGAAGGACCAAATCTTACTATACAAAAAATGTAGATCTTGCTAAACACACAATTTGTGTCTAAATACATTTTTTGTAAAGTGAACCATTTCGGAAATATTCTTTGTTATTTGTGAGTTTTGGACAAATAATACTTCTGCCAAATGGAACATTGTTGTTCATATTTTATATGTTAACCGTGCAAAGAGAATGGAATGTTAAAGACTTAAAAGATATTACTATCGTTCAAAGCCTACTGTATTCCCATGTTCCCCATGTGCTTACAAGATAAAAAAATAAGATAATTTGTGCAAATGTTTATCTCAACTAACACGAAGAAGATATAGGAATAAGAGTTTGTAAGAATGGTTAGCACAAGAGTAGCGAAAGTCATGTGAATATACCTGCTACTTTTGAGGGTCGCGCCACGGTTACTGTTACAGTGCGTACTTCATTGAGCTAGTGGTTGAGGTGATATTTGCATTTTGTCATGCCGAAAGTAAAAAGTGTTTTCACGAAATTGAAAATCGAATAGAATTGGTGAAATCAGTTGCAAGTAATCTAAGTTGCGAGGAAGGTGAAGTGGGCAAAATTAGGTTTATTATATTAGAAAACGTGTTTAATAAGAACAAAGAATGTGACACAATGTGCAAGATGCTGATGTACTAGGTAAGAAATATTCCCTCGATGAAGATGAGCTGGAAATACGCAATATTTGTTATTTCAAGCATGTTACGGTATGTTTTGTTGAGTTGAAACAAGATTCTGAATGATTAAGTCCATATTAGTTGAGAATAAGCAAGGTCAACAAGTGAAGGCAACTGAGGGCAATTTTTAAGCTGTTCTTTGTCCTTTTGGGTCATTTTAATACATTCTGATGTAACAATCACCATTTATGGTCGTGTTTTAATATTCTTGAGGACATAATTTGGGTCCTACTTATGTATTACAATCAGATGGCTTTCTCTACCCCCATCGTTCATTTTTATACAGCTTCCAAGAGCAGCTTGAAATAATTTCGGACATTTATCATGCTTAGAGGAAGCACACAGAAAAGCAATCCTTTTTAAAGAATAGCTATACAACGTAAATTATAGTAGAGAATTTAGTAATTTTAACGCATTAGATGTATAAATTCTACATTGCAAAATGGCCAAGTAGCAAAGTCTTTCAGTGAGGAATATTTATGAATTCTCCTTTAAGACTGCGCGAGTTACACAATTGCATTTTTCACTTCAGGTGTCGAACTATAAGGTACAATTTCTTTGAAACAGTGTCAAATTTATCAGTGTTAAAAATAATTCGCTACGTGTAGAAATGTCTTGCTTGCAATGCTATTAGTATCTTTAGGAATCTTAGAATTGTTTAGAATTTAGGTCAACAATTTCAACAACAAAAAATTCACAAAATTAGCTTTTATATCCAAAAATATTTAGAATCTTTGACTTCAATTAAATTCTATGGCCTTTGCCCTTTAAGGCTTCAAACGTATAAACGAACACACGAACACCTAATAGACTGTATTTACTTCCTATGCTTCATACACTACTCTTATTTATGTAACACTTCTATAATTGTCCCATGATGTAGTTTGTAACCAATCTCGTTTACATTTTCAGAATAAACTCGAGAGAGGATGAACTTAAAAGTCTGGCATTCCGTTTTTACTACACTTTTAAACCGTTCAACATATGATATAATTAATTGGACAACTTAGGCTAAATGGTTTAAGGGTAAATTTAAAGGTTTAAAAATCTGATGTGTTGCACTCACACGACTTTCTCTACTCTTGCACTAACCATTCTCACGAACTCTTATTCCTGTATCTTCTTCGTGTTAGTTGATATAAACATTTGTACAAATTATCGCACTCACACACGCACGCGCGCATGCAAACGCACACTCCCACACGCACCATTTTTCTAAAACGTATTCTTTTAGATTAAGGGGGTCCCAAAGCATGTATTTCCGATGAAATCTCGATATTGAATTTTTAGGTGGAATGCAATACTTCCTATACACATTAGAGAAAGCAAAGTGTTCTGAAGCAATCAGAAGATGCAATAAAATTCTACATGCCAGTTTTGTTTATCGGAGTTTAAACATTTGTAGACCAATATGTGACATTCTGAAAACATTTAGATAATGTCCATTTTTACATGACAAAATATTATTTATTTTCTCAAAGATTACTCTAGCGATTTTTATAAAATATTATAAATTTAAGATATGTGCATAACTATAAAACGCAAATCCTCAACTTTCTGCTCATTGCCTAGAAGTTCTCTTCCTTCAGAATGAATTTTGTACGCTGCTGTATAACTAATAAATAGTAACAGATACACAAATATTTATTTCATAAAAATGTAGCTAACGCTGAGGCACGCAATTTGTCAATTTTTGGCGTATATATATATATATAAAGAAATTATTTCTGCAGATATTTTGTTGTTTAACGACACTTTCAATTGCACATCAGCGTCGCCGGTGTGCCGGAATTTTGTCCCGCAGGAGTTCTTTTACATGCCAGTAAATTTACTGACATGGAGCTGTCTTTTTTAAGCACACTTAAAAACCATCGGTCTGGGCCGGGTTTGAACCCGCGACCTAAATGATTACCTATATTGATCAATATTACAAAAAGCTTTCTTAAGCATAGTTAGAAGAAGAGTGGGTAGAGAAATTCATGTTTATCAGATTTTAATAATAATTTTGTGTCACCAAAACTGAACAAGTATTCAAAACTATAAAACTTGCATCAATTTTTACTCCCTCTCTCTCTCTCTACGTATAGTGAATGGGAGAAGTATTGTATTCGACCCAAAATTTCGATGTTGGGATTTCACCGGAAATATATTTTTGAGGCACCCTGAATCCAAAAAAGCAGTTTTAGAAAAAGGTCCCAGTCTATGTGTATCTGTGAACAGCGTAATTCAAAAACGAAAAGTCGGTTAAAAATCAAAATGGATATTTAAGTTTGTATCTTTCAAGGATGTGACACGAAGGTTTTGAAGAAAATTCCTCCACCCTAAACTAACCTTCACATAGAAAATTTTTTCGAAAATTCTGATTCTGTTAAAAATGGTTCTAACAATGTTGATTAAAATGCCACATGTTTAAGATATTTTTATTGCAAATGAAATTTATATTTTGATTTTGTAGCCATAATTTATGTAGTCCTGTTTTTTCTTGATGACTTTTACACAAATAGTAAACCGTAAGAGATGGGTCAAATCTTATTATACAAAAAATGTAGATCTCGTTAAAACACACGGTTTTTTTTTTTTTTTTTTTTTTTTTTTTTTTTTTTTTTTGAGTGAACCATTTCGGAGATATTCCGTCATTTGTGTGAATTTTGCAGTACTTAAACTTTTCTCAAATGGAAGGTCGTTATTCATTTTTTATCTGTTTGGCCGTGCAAAGAGAACGGAATTTCAAAGCTTTCAAATATTTGACTATCGCTCAAACCCTACTGTATTCTAATATTTCCCTTGCATCCGTAAGAAAATCAGCAGTAAGATCATTTTTGCAAATTTTTGTCTCGACTAATAAGAAGATAAAGGAATAGGAGTTTGTAAGAATAGTTAATACAAGAGTAGAGAAAGTTTTGCTAGTCCAACACATCAAATTTTTCTAAAATGTATAATGATAAATGCACGATCTCAATTCTGTTTTATTCAAATTAGACTTCTGTGTTTACTTAAACAATCTTCCCCTTTCAGAATCAGGGGCTAAACTTCCGGCAGAAGTTGGGACCCTTTTCATTAAAAGCGATTACGTTTGCATTTTTGCGCATAAAGCATGTTGTGAAAAAAAGCCCGCCACTGACTCCCTTTTCTTCACCCCGCAGGCGGGTGAAGGGACCTAACATCCCGTCGGACAAAAGCAAGGTGGATGACCCTTGTGATGGCGTGACGAGCCTCTGCTGCAGCTCGTCCAGTCTTCAAGCTAAATCGATTTCCTGGCGAGCAACAAAACCGTTTTCGGTGCATCCTGTCAACTCGTTTCGGAAAGTGGCGCACTATTACAACATTTCTGTGGTGGATAGTATTACATCGCTCTAGTTCACAGGAGACAGGCTGGCCTCGGTCAGTATGCACCCACCGAGACAGACCCGCGCGCGCAGACTGCATTTGTTTTTATAACAGCTCACCACCGAGTAATAAAGCTACTGGTTCAGTGAAATCGAATACGCTATCGACACTAACTACAACGGCTTCTGACACTTAATAAAGCTGTTGTTATATATGGACTTGCTGAAGAAGTTCACTAAAAACTTACTTACACATATAATCCACATATATTAAAGTACCAAATTTATCTCAACAATTACACGACGAATTTTATTGACTATTCCACACATACCAGGTAATTACCTTTTGGTCGCAGTATTATCGCTTTGGTTATCACCTTCTGCTCTTACATTTCTGAACATCTGAAGTATTTATGTGCAGTAAGAACATTTAAAATCTTGGTAGTATATTGTTACTAATCACAAAGCTAATGGTATGCTTTTAAGAAATATTAAAAGGTAAATCGTAAGAATACCATACTGTAATATGTAATAAAAGCAGATCCAATTTAATGTTTCAATCTACTTTTAGTGCTAAACTGATCGATATCAAATTTTTCACATACTTAAAAATGGTCGGAATTTATTGTCGAAGGACAAGTGTAACATTTGTTCCAGTAAGCATTTCAATGTTACATAAAATATATTTGTTTGTAAGCAATTATATTAAAAGAAGAATGACACATTTAAAAGTTTAAACATTCAAAATCCTCATCAGTGACTTATTTCACGAAACTCAGTATTTTTTAAAAATAATTTCGGAAAGTTGAGTACACAGTGGGAATTAATTTTCGGCTATATAATTGTCTTGAACAAACCTGTGCTAAAAGCTTCAGCTAAATTGTTTGAAATTTATAGAGGTTAGCCATGTCAGTAACAAGCACCCTTTAAACATGCTCTCTCGCTCCTAAATTTCGAGGCCTAATCATGCCATCACCACAGTCACACTATAAATTCGCTGAAGCACGCCCCTGCCCAACCAAGACTAGTTGGAGTTGGCAAATTTCCCAAGCAACTTTATTTCGCTTCTTTGGAAGATATTTTTACCTAAATAAAATTGATGTTCCTAAAGTGGTTTACTTTCCCAAGTATGCAGATGGAGAATGTATTGCATTCCATCAAGCTTCGAATCGATGTCACCAAAAGACATGTTTTGAGGCCTCCTGGATCCAAGAAAAACGTTTTTAGAATAAGGTCCGTGCGCGCTTGTCTGAGCAGCACATGACTATGACAAGGTGTCTATGTGCCTATGCCCTGACGAGTCGCACCTCCGGAGGAAAGGTTGAGGTGAGAGGATACTAAGGGTGGTTGAACCTGAGGTGTGATGACAGCAGCGGACAGGGTCATACCTAATAGCTATAGACTGAAACTTCCCGGTGGCAACTCATACAATCGGTTCCCTCCGTCCTGCAGCTTTACACATCCCCCGGGGAGGAGGCCAGAGATCTCCCCCAAACCAGAGGACAGATGCATGCCCAACCCGCCAACATTTAGAACCCTGAAATAGCCAGCCAGGATGAAAGGTGAAGTGAAATACAAGAGGAGAGATGTAATTATCCTTTCCAGCATTCGACTATAGACCAGGAGAAACACTAAAACCCTATGGACCAGGAAGATTGGCCACGGGAACGATGCTTAATTCTCAATGGCTATCGACTTCAGTGGAAGCCTTCTCGTCTGTGGATAGAAATAAATCAATTATATTACATGAAATATACACAAATTGTTCACAAATAATGTGTCTAATACACTGAATCGTATATTTATATAGTAATTGATTATATCTTATATTTGAATAATTAATCCATCGTAATTTACTTGGGAATAACAAATAATGCCTCAAGTTCCTTCATGCAATTCACCACAAAGAAGAAGAACGATCTCCTTTAAATTTGCTGTGCTAATTATGTTTGTCTTGAGTCTTGAATGGAACTTCGCCATAAGCATTTCAAAGCCAACCTTCACGTTGTTTTGCGTTATTGACAACTAAAAATCGTAAAAAAGAAAGAAATCATAGTTCGAAAATGTTATCTAGCCTTAAAGATTTTGTGTTCGCCCCAAAATGAATAGGACGATATTGACAAACTATTAGAACAAATCTAACAAACTACACGACCAACTGACTACTCTGACCTGGGTTTTTTGTTACTGGGCGGTTGGTAGTGCGGTACGTTTCAGTGGATGTGGACAGATGGTACAGATGCTCGCGCTTTGTTAACACTTCCCTGGTACCTCCTGGAAGTTGGTGCCCGGGCCGCTGGTTGGGGGAAACACTTCGGTTGTGCTCCAGGTGTCAATATCAGTAACTATATGTGACGGTCCAACTTTTTGGTCCAAAGCATTGTGTACAACTAAAGTGCATCGTGAGACATCGAGAGTTGGATACAATTTCCATCCTATTTTCATATGCAACCTGTTTATATCCAACGCGATTGAATTGCATCTAATTTCTTTCACCCACCAACATGAAATACCCAATCAGCGTCAGTAACGTAACAATATGGCGGACTGCGTATGCAACGTGTAGTCAGCTGTTATATATGTACGGATTTGCTTTTGTGCTTTTTACAGGACTTGTAGCATTCTAGAAATGAAAAACTGGACTCAGGAGGCCATTGTATGCCTCATCTATGCGATTGAACGCTTCGAGATTGTATTTTTATGAAATGAGTTGAAATCTCCTGTCCATCCATACTAAGATTAAAATTATTACAACTGTTCCTTCTCTTTCACGCTGTAATAGATGGTCTTATTTTGTGTTATGTGTGTAATTTTGTCTTCGACACGATGTAAAACGTTGATAAATCTTAGTCAATCCGTAGAAAATTGAGATAGTTTTCCGGTTCCTCTAACCTCAATTTGTAGTAGACCCAATACCTTCGGTCAGCGCCCTGTTCTGTTCTTTTCAACTATGACCGAGCCCACCAACGTCTTTTACTTCTAAAACTTCTTTTGTTGCTACTGAGACTCGTGGAAATATATCTCAAACCTATACTTAACATAGCAATTGCTAAATTAATATTTGCGTCCGCCATGTTTATTTCTCACGCTTGCTACGTCAACTGTCATTTGTATCGGACCAACATGAATTATATGGTGACAGACACTGTTTGTTTTGTTTACAATACTATTGGATACAAAAAGTTTGGTCAAAAAAGTTGGACCGTGGGACATCGGCTTCAAGGACTTCTGTGCGTCTCTGGACTTCGCTGGCTCCGTTCTCTGACCAGCCTACAGTCTCACTTCACTTGGGGGAGGTGGAAACCCGCAAGATTCATGTGGGGGTCACAGTGGGGGTCACAGTGGGGGTCCCCCCCCTCCCCCACACAAAGTATTAGAAAATGGCTGCCAAATATAAACACATTGACTTGTTTTTAGAAACATGGCATTCTAAAATGTTTGTGTGGTCCTCATACTCCTTTGTATCTACAACGAAATATATAATAAAAGCACTATTCGCGTAAGCGTTTATCTCGTTTGCAAGAGTATGTAGTAGACTTGTATAAAAATGAACCATAGTGTATAAAGAAAGTCATGTGTATGGAAAACAAAGTGCTGTCTTCTGTTCACACGGGGCGCAGTATCTGTTGAGCGCAAATGCACGATATGCTGGAAGCAGAGAAAGCATGGCACCGCACAAAATGAGAATCCACTGGGCATCGAAGCAGAGCCAAAGGCGAGCGGAGTAATATCTTTGCCGAAGACTGAAACAAAACTACGACCTTAGATTTTCATTCGGCGGGGATTCGCTACAGGTGGAAAAAGCGGCTACTTTTCGTGCAGTATGCACAGGAAATTTACTCCTTTCTACTGTAGGTCACGCACGGCTCGGATGTCAGGAATAATGCTAATAAATGTCTGCCGTGTCTTCCCTGATTTATACTAGCTTTCACGAACATTACTTCCTAGGAATAAAGTTATCAGAGTGCTGAGATCATAAATTCACCTTCGCAAATCACAGATATTAAAGAGCACGAAGAATGACAAAAATAAAATGTTATTTCTACCCTTCTAGTGGATGGCATATTTAACTCAAGACTATTCCACTCATGCCGCATGGCCGCGCCGTAGCCGAGTGGTTAGACCATTCGCTTCTCACCAGAGGCCCGGGTTCAATTCCAAGCCACCGCATGTGGGATTTGTAGTGGACAAAGCGGCGCAGGGGCGGCTTTTCCCGCCATTTCATTCAATCGCTGCTTCATCTTCATTCCATGCACACCTGTTGGGAAAAAAATCTGATGTGCTGCACTCACATGTCTTTCTCTACTCTTGCACTAACCATTCTTACAAACACTTACTCCTTTTCTTCGTTTTAGTTGAAATAAACTTTTGCAGAAATTATCTTGTTTATTTCCTTGTTGGTACAAGAGGAATACGGGAATATAGTAGGCTTTGAGCGATAGTCAAATATTTTAAAGCTTTCAAATTCCGTTCTCTTTGCACGGCTAACATAAAAAATGAATAATGATTATTCCCAGAGCAAGGTAAGCTTACACAATAATTGTTTACAATGAGTAAACATGCACTGCTTGTGTATGTGATTGCCTGAGTTCTGATATCACTCGCTTGTTCCTCACCACTTGCGCATATGGAGTGTCAGGACGATCTGGACAATCTGTCATCAGTGTCTCCGTTTGAGGCGCCGCCTGTAGTAAAAGCGGGCGTTAAACAAAAGAAAAGGGGCTACACTACATACACGTTTTTAAAGAGTGTGTCGCACTATGTAATGACTTTGAAATTCCATGCTCTTTGCATAACCACGAGGAAAAAAACGACTTCCCGGAAATAGGTAACTCCACAACACAATATATAAGTATGACAAATTGCGCTCTCGGAACCAGATCTTCATTCTTTTTCTGGAATAATACTTAGTATATCTCTTACGGTTTATCAGTTATGTAAAAGTCATGCAGAAAGAATAAGAGTTAAAAGGCCATTCCCAGAAAATCCAAGGTATATATTTTATTTGTCATGCAAATAGCTTAAACATATGACATTTTAAACAAAATCCTTAAGAGTTTGGAAGATGCTGAACTAAAATACCACGTTTGGTATTTTTGAGGCATGCCGCACATACACGTGGATGTTTTTCTAAGAAAGATTATTATTAATTATTATTATTATTGTTATTATTGTTATTACTGTTGTTATTGTTATTATTATTATTATTATTATTATTATTATTATTATTATTATTATTTAGAGAGTGTCAGACATATATTTGCAGTAAAATCTCGGTATCGATTTTTGGGTGGAAAACAAGAGCGAGTGATACAGCTGGGCACAAGGGATATCATCTTCATCAACTCCTTATTATTCCTCTAAGGAACATATTTAGGGCTGATACAAAGCTTCTCCATCTCATTCTGTTGAAAACCACTGCCTTTACTTCATTCCAGCTCTTTCCCATATTACTCGTCTCTCTTTCCACTGATCTCTTCCAAGTTTCTCTTGGTCTTCCTCTCCTTCTGTCCTCCTGGGGGTTCCAATCCAGTGCCTTCTTTGAAATTCATTAGTTCCTCACCGAAGTGAGTGACCTATTCAATTCTATTTACGCTTCTTTATTTATCTTTTATTTTGTTATGTTTATAAGTTTTACATTTCTAATTATTTCCGGCCGTCTTAATTTTAATGTGCTTCTGAGGCATTTATTTATGAATGTTTATAGCTTATGCTTTATATCAATACCTTCCACGTTTCAGACCCATACAATAAAACTGCCTTTACATTTGTGTTAAAAATTCTCAGTTTGGTTTTTATTGAAAAAGTTTTGATGACCATATTGCTCTTAGTTGCACAAATATTATTTTTGCTTTATTTGCTGTTTTTTTTTTTACATATTTCTCTATACCTTCTTTACTGGATACAATGCCACCCAAACAACAAGACTAGTGTACGTTTTCTATGCTTTCGTCATTTAAGATGAAACTTCGTATGTTTCCTATTTATTCTCTTCTTTTGTTTTTTGTTTATTAATTTTTGAGCCGAAAGTTTTTCCTATCTCAGTAGGTCTTCAATTTTTTCATGGTATCTTTGAGCTATTAAACATGTCATCTGCAAAATCAAGCACTCTTTCTTGGGAACGCTATAACTAGGGCACTCTTTTAACGCATGAACTACAAAGGCGACAGACATTATATTAAAGCGATTTCCCATCATATTTCCGAATTATGTGATGTTGATAAATAAATTAATATTGTTTTAAGGAATTTCAGTAATGAATGCAGATTGAAGTGAAGTTGTCCTATTTTGAGAAAAAAAAAATAAAACAAACAAAAAAAAAAACCGCGAAATTCCAGAGATTTTGAAGTTCATGTAAATTGTTAAATTAAAAAAAATAAATACACGGATAAAGTAAAAATCTCGGTTACAAAAATATTGAAGTAAAGCCTGGCGATTAAGAACGGTTTAACATACATGGAAGTTGACCATTCTGTCATTAGTAAAGCGAAGGTCTGGATAGATTAAAATTCTCGGCAACTGACCCTGTTCTATCTGGCAATAGTGAGCATAAGGAGATTGCCCTGAGTGGGGAAGTAGAAAAGTGTAGTGAATTCTCGGAAAACTAAACGCTGCACTCAGGCTTTAGTACACAATATCTTTCATTCTGAACTGTAATACGTTAAAATGTATATTAAATACATTTAATAAAAATATACAACTATTAAAAAACAAACACATAAAATACAAGCCATATGATGTGAAAAAACGAAAACACTCATTTCCCAAAATTCGAAAAATGAATGAGAGGAAACATCTTAGCTGGTGTGGCATGTCATCCTTATGATGTAAACATCACACACACTTTGGGTTTATGTACAACAATTTCATTTGCAAAGAAACACAATTGACAGTAACTCAACAATGCTCCAGTCTGAACCGCGCTATAGCATACGACTAGATGCTAGCGTATACAGATGGGTAAGTGAGAGGCTTGCGGTGGTGAGAGGGGCAGGCAGAAGATAGGTGAGGGGTTTGCGGGGAGGCTGTCCTACCCATACCACATGTAGGCGGTTAAACGCTGACTTGCCTTAGCGTGTATCGCTGTTTTAGAACGGAACGAATTGACTTGTAAATTTTGTGTTTACTAATTTTAGCTAAATATAGCTGATCAACAGTATGATCTGCGAACAAATCAGTGCTAAATGATTGTATAAAATAATTGCCCTGCGTTAAAACTATTGGAAAAAAATCAATATGAAACAATTAAATACAGAAAAATAAGAGAACGCTCAGCCCCAAAGCTACGCCCCTGATTATATCTTGTTTGCTTGGTGGATTTATATTTATCTTCAAATTTCTCCAAGGAGAATCTTGATCAACTAGGTTTACACCATCAACTCAATAGTTCATAGAAGTATTGTTTCCATCTTTCTAATTGGTTTTGTCCCACAACTACGAGGTTCCCTATTTTGTCTTAACAGGTTGCTCTTTTGGATATCTTCCTGAAAGCACAGCAAACACATCACATTTTCTATACATAGAAACATGCTGAAGAAAAATAGAACATGAGTTATACTCGTATGTGCAAAACAGTCTCAAAAACCTGAAGAACAATACCTACAAAGAAAGAACAAATATAAAACAGTTAAGAACGGCTATGACACTAATATTCCTACCTCATCCTTTGATGCGAGAATTCCTGGATAGTGCTCATAAAACGCGCCTTTCTACCAACAATGAAAACAACGGCGTGTGTGACACAACTGTACTTGTAAACTGTATGTCTGGTTTTCGAAGTGCGGTAAAAACGTAAAGAAAATCAATGTACTTGTAAACAAAGTTACAACACGTGAAACTGGGTCGAAATACTAAGAAATGTAGGTATATGTATGGACCAGAAACTTAAGATAAAACAAACGAACGAAAAGGCATATCAGATTTGTTACATTCAGATGACATTCTCTACACACTATTGATGTTCATACAGCTTCTACAAACTTACGAAATTATTTTTCTATCTACTTCGTGTTAGTTCAAACAAAGATTGCAGAAATAGTTTTATTACACATTTCTTTATAGCCACAAGAGGCATAGAGAAACCGAGGCGATAGTCAGCTGTTCAAAGCGGCTCGCTATATTCGATTCGATATTGTCGAATATCTCGAGAACGGCCGCTACCGCAAAAAAAGAGCTTTCCCCCCCCCCCCCCCCCCCCGGAGGGGATGACAAATTCATTTCTTTAGCCACCTTCAACCGTTATGGTCATATTGGAGGCTTTGAATGGAATACTTGATAATGCTTTTACTCACTGGACTTTTTTTGAGTCAGGTTACTGTAAGTTTCCACCATTGTTAACTTATTTTCACGTACACATACACATCCATACTTCCAAGCTCTCTGGAGGACTAAATAAAAATTCCCATCCTCGGCCGAGAATGGACCACGGAGGCACTCAAAAGGAGTTTTTTTTTTTTTTTTTTTTTTTTTAAATAAATTACGTACTGTAAAGAGATCTACATTTTTGTTTTAGTTTCATGTAACTATCTTAAATATATGGACTTGAATCAAATTCGTTAGTAATTTTTTGAGAAACTAAAAAATAGAAGATCTGATGCGTTGCCCTCATATGAGCTCCTTATTTTGATGTCAATCGAGATAAACATTTGCAGAAAGTATCTTATTGTCTATTTTTGTAGTTACAAGGGCAATATAGAATACAGTAGGCTTTAAGATATAATCGAGTCTTTTAAAACTGGTCGCTATGTGATGACTTTGAAATTGTTTTCTTTGCATGGTCAAGATATAAAAATGAATGACTACTTCCCATTTAAGTAAAGTAACAGTATTGCAAAATTCAACATATAACAAGGAATATCTCCGAAATGGTTCATTCCCAAAAAATGCATTTGATATAAATTGTGTGTGTTAACAAAGACCTACCTTTTTGTGTAGTAAGATTTTGTCTGTTTGTTATGGTTTACCAGTTAACCAAAGTCGTCTAGATTGCAGAGTACGTCTGAAGGCTGCCAGACGAATCAAGACATACATTTAATTTGTCATAAAAGTATCTAAAACATTAGTATTTAAATCAAAACCGTTAGCTATTTTTGAGAAACTCAAAATTTTTTAAAAATATTCCATATAAAGGGCAGCCTGGGTGTGGGGTTTTTCTTGAAAATTTTCGTATGGAAGATGAACTCAAATACTCGTTTGGTATTTAACCAACTTTTCGTTTTTAAGTTATGCTGTTCATAGAAGGGCACAAACACACGGACTTTTTCTAAAATCCTTTTTTGACGACTTGGGGGATCCCAAAATATGTATTTGCGGTGAAATCTCACTATAGAATTTTTGGTGGAATGCATTACATCCCCTATTTACTGCGTAGTAGGGAAAGTAAACAGAAGAAAGTTCTCGGACACTTAAATTAGTGGTCGTGATGTCACGAAATGGCAATACGACAGTCAGATGTTTATCTTTAAAAGGTACAGAGCTATGGGACAATCCCCGATTAAGAATTACTTAGGTCAAATTTCCTTTAGGTAAAATTTTGAATTTAATCGTGACTATATCTTATGGAATCTGTCTTTAAATGCCAATGTTTCTATAGCAAAGATTTTTACAACTACCATGTGAACTATTCATTGACTAATTTCGCTCAAGGTAGACATCTCACCACGTTCCATTTTGCATTCCCTTGGTGAGCCATAAGGCAATAAATATCGGTTAATGGTGCGAGTGCCTGATGGCCACGGGTTCGAGTTGCATTATTCATGGATGGATTTATGAGCTTGTCGGTAGTCTTGTGGCGTTCTGCATTATCTACGGTACGTTACCACAGTAATTGACCAAAATATTACCACACTAGCGTGATCAACTACATCAAATACCTTACTCACGCAATGCTTTAATAATAAACGACACACTATGCTTTATAATAGACATTAAACACTCAAGAAATATTAAACAAATGCCTACCAGTTAAAAACCATCAGCATAAAGTCTAAGTTGTGATAACCCGTCTCAGAATTGATCATACTAAAATTGTACCTGTTGAATGTAAGTGCCAAACAACGTAAAACACATCATATCGACATGTGCAGTATTCGAACAGCAGCGTAGATAGGATTCAAGGGGCCTCAAACCCAGGGTTGCTAGGTCTACTGCAGATTTGCTTTATTGCAAATCTACTGATCTACTGCTAAAAGGTGAATGCACTTCAAAATCTCCTGCTTTTTTAATGTATTTTCCATTTTTAAGCACTATTTTCCTTAACATGATATAATTCGCTCTTCCGAAAAAGATTTTCAGGCATTTCCCTCGTGTATAAAAACAAAAGATTGATATAATCACCTGTATACATAAACAGTATACCACATCTGTTGTTTCTGCATTGCGAACTATTCTTGACTGCTACATTAAACCAGAACATTTGAACTCCACTGAAATAGATAAAGTTGAATACAGCGATCCAAAAGTATTTCTTCCTGTGGAAAACATGTATTTTGGTGCCGAAGTTCTAATATCTCTGACAAAGTCATCCCTGCCCGACAAATATGTACAAGTTTTCTAATTTTTACGTTGAGTCAGTTCGCGACACACTAAGTCAGGGATCGGCAAACATGTACTCAATGAGGGGTGAGTATGACGTCTCATCATGCAACCCGCAATGCATATGACGTAATGTAGAACAGGGGATGGCATTGACCTTCGTTCAGTGTCAGTGCTGGACTCGCTCGCTACAGAGTACAATAAGAAATAGTACAAATACTTGAATCCAGCTACGAGTGGTCTACGATATTTTAGATAGGCCTAGATATTTGAGCAATATATTTCAATTCACTTCTAGTTGCAATGTACCTATCATGAAAATTTAGTGATATATCACAAGTAGCCACTCTCAGGATAGCACGCAAATTAACATCTGTTAATCGCGATACAAGATTTTTTTGGATTCAGTTTCTTTCCTTCTACATATTCCTTAAATGCTTGAGATAATTCTGTCCCTATTGTATGTTCCCTAAGTGGAATGACTTCAAGCATATATTCTTGTATCGAGAGGTTGTTAGTGACTCCACGAGTGAAAATTACCAATTGGGCTGTGTCAACGTTGTCAATGCTTTCATTCAACGCGAGAGAAACGGCTATAAATTCATGGACCTCGGTTTGTAGTCTTTTTTCGGTTATTTCTGCTATTTTATGTATCCTTCTCTGTATGGTTCGTGGTGATAATGCAATATTACTAAAAATATATTGTTCAGGGCAAATTATGTTGGCAACTTTACTCTCACATTTTTTATGAAATCTCCATCACTAAAACAGCTCAGTGACCGAGCAATCTCCAAAGCAACAGCATAACTGGCGTGAAGTTGTTTATCAGTTGTACTATTTGAATTAATATTAGGTGTATTATCTGAATATTGCTCTTTGAGCTGTTGCAGTTGGTTCGTCCGATCTAGATCTGAAAAAAAAAAATTAATAAACGACATTACATCAGAGTTATGCTACTTTAAATCGTGGTACAAATTTATGAATACATGCTTGTCTATAATTGTATGGTGATCTTATGACATGTATCATAATGCCGCTTGATGTTCCATTGATGAGTGCCTTTTTGAACTTTAGAGCACAACAAACACCTTACGTTCCTTACATGATGACAGAAGAAATAATCAAAGTGCTATTCTAGATATCAAATTTAATAGACCAGGAATAATTACATGCGCTCTAAAGCGCAGAAATTTATCTTTAAGTCTTAGTATTAAATTACTCTTTGACAGACATGTTTAGAAGTGCAGGTAAATACGAGAGGACAGTTTGCCCGTGATCGGTGTGTATGCAGTGCCAGTTAAGGCTGCGAGGGAGGGGGAGGGGGAGGCAGAATAAGCGCTGCCCCTGACACGTCATAGCTGCGAGGCCTCATTGAGTACATATTTGTCGATGCCTGCACTAAGTCGTTTTTCATCAAGTGATCCTCTTCTTACAATGTTGGAAGTGTTAGAACCAGCTAAAATCCAAACGATTCAGTCAATTGCACAGTCACTTACTTCTCCGTTTTCCTAATTTGGTGAAAGCAGAATAAATAGATACAGAAGGGAGGCTATTGCACAATACTGATATTGCAGGTGACAGTAACTCTACAGCGCAAGAATTTTGTAGTGATTTTTTTTATTTTTATTATATTATTATTACTATTATGTCAAATATGTGTACACTATGCAAAATTGTCGGTTAAAAATCCACTGTTTTCTCCAGATTTTTTCACTGCTTCTCCTTTGGCAGACATGGCAACACTGCTCAAACCCTGTATTTCCGATGACATCTGAACATCGAATTTTTGGATGGAGTACAAAACATCTCACACTTAGGTAGGTTTGCAATACTAAGACACACTTATGTTATAATGCAGATGATTCACCCGCCCTAGAGTTGTTTTCCCCTTGACTTTATACAACCTGCTAAGCTACTGTTGCTTGCATCCGTCTTCCACACCCGCTTAAATAAATCGTTTACGTACTGGCACATAAACATTACACTCCGATAACAAAATTCGGTTTGCACTCACATAACTTTCTCTACTCTTGTACTAACCATTCTTACAAACTCTTATTCCTATATCTTCTTCGTGTTAGTTGAGAAAAACATTTGCAGAAATTATCTTAGCAATATTTCCTTGTAGGTGCAAGGGGAATATTGGAATACAGCAAGCTTTGAAATTCCGTTCTCTTTGCACGCTTAACGTATAAAAATGAATAGCGATGTTCCATTTCACAGAAGTATAAATTCTTCAAAACTCAAACAAGTAACAAGAAATATCTCAGAAACGGTTCACTCTACAAAAAAAATTATTTGGAGATAACTTGTGTATTTTAGCAAGATCTACCTTTATTGTATAGTAAGATTTGGTCTATTTCTAACGGTTTACGAGTAACTCTAAAGTCACCAAGAGTAAACAGGACTACATAGGCTATAGCCAGAAAATTCAAAATATACATTCCATTTGCCACCATAAAAATGTCTTAAACATGTGTCATTTTAATCAAAATTGTTAGAGCCATTTTCAAGAAAATAAAAAGTTTCGAAAAATTTTCTGCGTAAAGGGTAGTTTAGGATGGAGTAATTTTCTTCAAGACCTTCGTATCGCATCCTTGAAACACATTAAACTTAAATACCAGCTTTGGTTTTTAACCGACTTTTCGTTTTTGAGTTATATGCTGCCCACAGACTGACAGACAGACAGACAGACAGACAGACACACACACACACACACACACACACACACACACACACACACACACACACACACACACACACACACACACACACACACACACACACACTCCGACCTTTTTCTAAATTTTTTTTTTATTTATTCAGGGGGTCTCAAAGCATAGTGTCACCGCGCCCGCCGCATCTAATTGCCGACAACAGCAGTGTTACCCATCGCATTATTGTCGGCACTACCGCAAAGGAGCCGAAGGAAAGAGATAGAGAATGGCCGCATTGTTGGGGCGCTTGCCGAAAGAGAGAAAAGGATAGAGGCTACTGGAATCTTCTACTTTGTATCTCACCGCAATAAGTGAACGTTCCTGAAGCTTCCAGAATAGTGCCTGGGAGATATAAATAGCGGTAAAGTGTGAGAAGAGTCAGTCAGACGTATGTGAAGCGTTGAGTAGTCGTGCCGACGGAGACGGACAGACGATGTGAAGAGTTGTGCCGACGGAGAAGAGTTAGTTCTTTGTGTTACGAGTTCGGAGCCGTGCTGTGGGAGAATCGAAAAAGACTTTCTTGTTGCAACGAGTGTACAAAGTTACTGTTTACGGAAATAAAAGTGTTTCTTTATCTCGACTACATCTGTCTTCTTTACTTCACACAAACCACCAAAAGTCACAATATATTTCCGGTGAAATCTCGACATCGAATTTTTGGGTGGGATACTACTTACTAGTAGAGAAAGTAAAAATTGTCTCAAGTACTAAGGAAATAATACATGCTTAAGTGATGGTGGGACAATCAAACTATACCTTTAAAACTGCATGTTCGCGCATTCCTTTATTAGAATCATTTGCAGCACAATTTATGACCATGTTTGTGTCGTGCGGCAGTTGCGCCGTAAAACAGCTGTTTGTCATTGTACTATCTGGTTTCTTCCTTTCACGGGAAGTGAGCGCGTAACAGTGGCGATGACCAGTATCCTATTACGTATTCTTGGGACCTACCTCAAGAGCACCGGTATTTAAATGCCTACTGGACAAGGATTTTAGACCGATACGTAGCAAGGGGTGAAAATTAGGTCCAATCTTTGGTAAAATCAACATATTTATCTATTTTATATATTATTTATTATCTATTTGATATTTTATTTATTTCATATCTTTCGTCTCTGCTTCATGCTAACATTTGCGCATTTACGCAAATACCGGAGAACAAAAGACTTACGAACAACCGCAACCTCTGCGGAGAGTTAAAACACCACACAGCCGGTACGTAAATGTTTTACTTTCCCGTTATAATTATGTACTAAATAATTAAAAAAAAACTTATGGGGACGTAAAAACACTTTTCAGTTGCAAATTCGATATCGAAATTTTGATTCGATTGCAATACATTCTCTACTTAAGTAAAACTTGTGTAAACTTTCTTATTTACTTTCTTACCACCTACCTGTACTAGTAAGTGGTACCGTACTCCACTCAAAAAATGGATGTCGATATTTTACAGAAAATATGCATTTCGAGGTTCTCTGGAAATTGTGTAATTTCCACTCCCCAACTGAAAGAGGAGGTGGGGAAGTAGCGGCTAATTACGTAAGCCTTTCCAAAAAGACAGGGTTGGATATCGCTGGTATAACGGGCAAACCATAAAATACATACAAAAGCTTATCACAGAAAAAAAGCTGATGTGTTGCACTCACATGACTTTCTCTACTCTTGTGCTAAACATTCTTACAAACTCTTATTCTTCTATCTTCTTCGTGTTAGTTGAGATAAAATGTGCAGAAATTATCGTATTGCTCGTTTTCTTGCACGTGCAACGGGAATATGGGAATACAGTAGACTTTGAGCGATAGTCAAATCTTTCAAACCTTTGAGATCCCTCTCTCTTTGCCCGTTTAACATTAAAAAAATGAATAGCGATGTCCCATTTGACAGAAGTATAAGTTCTCCAAAACTTACACAAATAACGAGGAATATCTCCGATATGATTCACTCTACAAACAATTTTACTTAGACATAAATTGTGTGTTTTAGCAAGATCTGGTCTATCTCTTACGGTTTATCAGTTATGCAAAAGTCATCCAGAGTAAATAGGACTACATGGGCTATAGACAGAAAATTCAAGATCTACATTTCATTTTTCATAAAAATATCTCAAACATATGGCATTTTAAGTAAAATCATTACAGCCATTTGCAAGAAAATCTAAATTTTCCATGTAAAGGGTAGTTTAGGGTGGAGCAATTTTCTTCAAAATCTTCGTGTCGCATCCTTGAAAGACATTAAACTTAAATACCAACTTTGGTTTTTAACCGACTTTCAATTTTTTAATTATGCTGCCCACAGACACACAGACATACAACCGGACCTTTTTTCTAAAAATGCTTTTTTTGGATTCAGGGGGTCTCAAAACATATATTTCCGGTGAAATCTCGACATCGAATTTTTGGATGGAATACAATACTTCCTCTACTTTACTATACGTAGTAGAGAAAATAAAAATGTAGAGCACAAAATTTCACATATTTTTATGTGATAAATGTACTTTTCAACAAGTTACTACTGGTTTGAATGTTTCCGTACTTTGTCATGTTTAAAAGACTATTCAGTTGTTTCTTGCGATGTCATGGAAACAGCTATATAGCGACAGTTGACTATCAATTAATTCTGTTTTCTGTTATCCCCTTCTACCCACGACGAATGTGCATGAAACTATTTCTCAAAGATTTATTTCGATACATATGAAGTACATAGAAAAATATTATTAGTTCGTAGTAGCCACATAAAAGTAAACCACACGCCTCTAATATACTCCATTGCCAAACGTTTCTCGACACGAGTTCCCTTTTTTTGGGTGCCTGCTGACAGCTTTGAGTACTTTCGTCATAAGGGGCGTAGTGTCAGCCATTTCAATGACAAGTGAAGCAGTTGAAGGGGAGTAAGCAGCAATGGCAGACCACATTACGAGGCTGTCTTCCATATTAGGTTCAAGTAGCAAGGATTTTCTCCCTCCAAGCCTCTTGTGACCCTTTGGCGAGGTGTCGATGAGATGGTAAACTGAGCAGTTTTTTTGCAATCGGAAAACTCAGCCATTCGCGCCAGAGCCTATGGCGACAGCAGAAATCGACTGCAGCATGTTCTGTTCTTCACACAGTCGGTCTGAACCGTTTTCTTTGACTAGGATTTGCTCAAGGGGCAATTTATATTATGATGAAGTTTCTGCCTTACCTAAGTTAGATAGAGGAATTACTACAATCTATATAAAAATCGATTGCTAAATTTTCCAGATATGGAACACATTTGAGTCCACTGAACGCAAGTAGGGTATATATGGGGACAAGAAAAAAAATTTGATGTGTTGCACTCGCATGACTTTCTTTACTCTTGTACTATCCATTCTTACAAACATTTGCAGATATTATCTTATTGCTTATTTCCAAGGGGAACATGGGAATACAGTAGGCTTTGAGCGATAGTCAAATCTTTTAAAGCACTCACATTCCGTTCTCTTTGCACGGTTAACATAAAAAATGAATAACGATGTTCCATTTGACAAAAGTTCTCCAAAACTCACACAAATAACAACGAATATCTCCGAAATGGTTCACTCTACAAAACAATTTATTCGGACATGGATTGTGTGTTTAAGCGAGATCTACATTTTGTGTAGTAAGATTTTGTCTATATCTTATGGTTTAAGAGTTATTCAAAAGTCATCCGTAGTAAATAGGACTACATACGATATAGACAGAAAACTCAAAATATAAATTTCATTTGTCACAAAAATATCTCAAACATGTGGCATTTTAATCAAAATCGTTGGAGCCATTTTCAAGAAAATTAAAATTTTCGAAAACTTTTCCACGTAAAGGGTAGTTTAGGGTTTAGGAATTTTTTTTTTTCAAAATCTTCGTGTCGCATTCTTGAAAGACAAACTTAAATGCTAACTTTGGTTTTAAACCGACTTTTCCTTTTTGAGTTATGCTGTCCACAGACGGACAGGCACACACGCGCGCGCAGACCTTTTTCTAAAAATGTTTTTTTCTAGATTCAGGGGGCCTCAAAACATATACTTCCAGTGAAATGTCGAAATCGAATTTTTGGGTGGAATACAATACTTCCTCTACTTTACTATATGTAGTAAAGAAAGTAAAAAAGAAAAGAAAAAAACCGTTCTTCGCCTCTGTTTCTGTGAATAGTAGGTACAACTTGTAAATAAAATTTCCTATAGCTATCAAATTTGAGTAAATTCTTACTGACACAATTAAAAAAACACCCTACACAAACATTAAAAAATCGTAATGTTTTTAGTCTCTCAAAAATGGATGAAACGACTTCAATAAATATAACGACTCGCTCTTTGGTCTGGTGGTTGTCATACTAACCTCAACCTCGGGTTCTTATTCAACGCATTTTAACTATGTTCACATAAAAAAATGCAGGTTTTATAATAAATGCGCTTATAGGAATATCAATTATCAGCCCAAAGTCTGATACTCCCCTGAGCTCAAACCCGGCCGCTTCGGTGAGAGGCGAGCGGTCTAACGACGCGGCCCCGGCGCCACCTTCAGGGGAGACTATAGGAAAAAACTGCCTTTCCCCCCCTTCCCAAATTAAAGTTTTATTTTTATGCAGTCTTATAAATTGGAATTTTCTCTTCATATATACACATACATAAATCACTGTGTCGGTCTGGTGGCTCAATTGCTTAGGCTCTGGCCAAGTGATCTCAGGGTTCAAACCCGGCCCGGACCGATGGCTTTTAACTGTGCTTAAAAGGGACAACCTGTCAGTAGATTTATTGGCATGCAAAAGAAACCTTGCGGGACAAAATTCCAGCATACCGGCGGCACTGATATCCTCGTAATTTACAGCGCCGTTAATAAACAAAATATAGTTTTTAATCATCATATGCAAAAATTGTACTGCACCGGGCACTTTATACTGTGAATTCTGTACCACTCCAAAGGGGGGGGGGGGGTATATAAATCCTAGACGCTTTGAAGTGAGAAACTGAAGTCCATCTTTCAGAAGAAGCTTTGCTATAAAATGTTTACTTATATTAAATATGGAAGCTCCTATGTGTTCAAGTCATGTGATTTGTTTTTAAAAATAAATGAGATTCTTTTCTGCATTTTGGCTTTGAACAGCTTTTTCTGTGATTTACAGTTTTTGGTACGAATGACCAATTTTCTCTAACTACTCAAGATAGCCAATTCACAGTTTAAGATGATAAAAGTGCCGTTGTGGATCCACTTTGCTCTCGATAAAATTTGCTGATTAATTGTAATCAAAGGATGGTATGATTGATCCTCCCTAACAAACTTACTAGATAAAAGTAAATCGGTGAACTGAGAAAGGATGCATACATATTCTAGGGCGATGAATGTAACAAATTTAACATGGTTGAAATAGTGATTTTTAACTCCCCTTGAGCACCTGAAAAGGAAACCACAATCAACTGTTTACAAAACAAATAGATGAATGTAACGACCATGGCCTCGTGGAAAACAATTGCCGGTTTCTCATATACTCACACTTTCATCCTACTTCCAAGGTTACACAGCTACTCTTAACACTTTCCCTGCTGCCAAAACGTGTCACTTGGTATGCCATTTAATTACTAAGTGTCCAACAACTTAAACAATATTTTGTTGCATATAATACATATTTTGCCTGTTTTGTAAATACGTGTTATACTGGGTCATTAAAATATATGGTAACCCATTCACGGGCTCTCTACACTGTGTGAGGCAGTGTGAGTAGTTAGGGACCTGATAACCGGCAGAGGTGCGCTAAAATCCTAAAAACAAACGTGTGCTGCAATTAACTATTCTTCCACACAATAGCCGTGAATAGGACAAGATTTTAAAGTGTAGAATGAGGCTGAAAAAATTCAATGCCATAGCTGGGATTTGAACCTGAAGATCCGTGGTTCAAATCCCTGCTATGGACTGAATTTGTCAGTCTCATTCTACCCTTTCAAGGTTTTTACGTTTAGTAACACAAGTTGGTAGATAACTGTCAACTGCAAGCTACTGAATTGAGTTTCATAGGAGGAAGGCTATCTATGGAGTCCTAACCTTCACATAGGAAACAAAAAGTTGCGGGGTTTGGACTATAGGATGTAGGAGGGGTAGGTAAGTCTGTCACATGATCACAGCACAGAGGGGGCAAGGTACAGTGAACGTAGGAACGTTGAAGATAGCTTTTGCATAACTTACATTCAATGTTGTCACCATTTGCAGTAAAATATTCACTCCCAAATTCTCGCACAAGTTCAGCAGTACGTGGATATTTCGATTTTCACACTGCAGGCATTTTACTGTGTGGAACTAATGAACACATTCGAGAGACACTTTGCGCTGCAGGCAGTGTGTTTTGTGCGGTCACTGTACCCGCACAATGACGTCACGTGGAGGTAACTTGTGATCACCTCATTTCGCCACCCAGCGAAACAAACGCATGCTGCTGCTGGGAAGATGAACTCAGTTATTTTCATTAAACTAAATCATGCAGACCATTTTATGTTAGTGCTGTTTCAAATATACCTATTGTTAAATACAGCTAGAAATAGTACTACTAAATACGTAAAGCTGATCAGTTTCAATAAAATTAATCGCACAAATCATATCTGTAATACAGGTTTTCCACAAGCAATAGACTTTATTTTGGTCTCAATTAAAAGGTCTCAATAAAGAAACCTGCAGGGTGTAATGGTTTTAAATACGGAGAGTGGTTATATTATAAAATATAGCTTGCATAAAAAATGGAAGAGGTTTGTCATTGTTGAACAACTGTTAGCATAAGCAGAAGATATCAAAATAATTGTACATAACACTCGTTATACGTTTATTGAAAAAAGATAAGAGGTTGTGACAGTTATTTCCGAGGCGTTTGTCTCCTTTGCAGAAAACAAAATATGTACGAAAATTATAACTAAAAGATTACGAAAAATAGAACGTACTTTATTTGATCAACAAACGAAGAGTTGTACCGATATTATTTGACTCTAAACCGGACAATTAAAAAAACATACATTGTTTATATTTTAGGATCTTTGATAGCGTTATCAGTGATAAACTATGGGAAAGTTTTAAGTAAAACATATCATTACATCTATACAAAGAATTAAAACGTCTATACATGAAAAATTAAAACAATTGACTTGACTCAATCCACAATTGTAAACAAAGGGATGGGACAGGTGTATAGCCTATCAAATGTGCTTTTCAATTTTTACATACACAAGTTCTAAAAACCAAGGAATTTTGACAAATATAAGTTTATTAATTTATTTATTACGCTATTTGCAGACGATTAGGTTACAGTTGTAAATGAAATGAGTATTTATATGAAGTGGAAAACATAGTCAAATCATTTGTTAGGAATATTGCCTCAAAAATTATATGTATGACTTTTTGGAAACCTTGCTAAAACAAGCAACACTGTTATGTATAGGGCTAGGAAGTCCATGCATTTGCATGTTTTTTCATAGGGGTTAAAAATGTATGCTTTTACATTATGTGCACGAATTACGGAATTTTCAGTTATTTGGACATGATTTTATGCTGCATAAAACAATCACCATCTGCAGATATTTTCTTGATTTTTGATAAATGCATGTTATTTCAATACTATAGCCCCTATATTGCATATTTTAATGATTGTTATGGCTTTTTATTACTTTTTTCTATCTGGATAATATGTTTTATATTGGCAGTACTGCACATGATGATGCAATTCACGAAGATTTCAATATTATTGCCCCTATATTGCATATTTTAATGATTGTTATGCTTTTTTTATTTTTTCATCTGTATAATATGTTTCATATTGGTAGCATTTCTGAGACAATGGTTCTTTCCCATTGGTAGATAGATGTGTGTCTAGTACGAAGATAATTTTTGATAAATCTCCTAAAAGAGTTAAGTTGTTTAGATCAACAGCACCTAATATCTGACTTCTTCCTGCACCAGTGTTAATCGATGGGGAACATGGGTCGATGCAGTTTTATATTATACTGAGCACATAGAAATAGTCGAAGAGGTTGTTAATTCATTGAACTCGAAAGATGCTTCATCAATAGAAACTGTGCAAAATATTCTGTCAGGCACTGGGTTAAAAGAGGATCTTAGTTTCATATCTGCCCATTTTTCTTTCTTACCAACAGCCATAACGGCATTGGAAGCTGTAGGATCTCCTTTGCATGAATCACTGTCTTTGAAAAAAAAAACAATATGTGATCTAAGTTTGGTTCCTGGTAGCATAGGTCAAAAAGTGAAAGAGAAAGTGAATTATGTAATTTCAAAACATTCTGGTTATAAACAGATGTGCGGTATTCGAGACATCCTCAAAAGAAAACCATGTCTCACCAAGGGACTTGACTCTCTCTCTCTCTCTCTCTCTCTCTCTCTCTCTCTCTCTCTCTCTCTCTCTCTCTCTCTCTCTCAAGCAGTTAGCATCATTTAAATATGCCCCAATAACATCTTGTGACGTGGAGAGAAGTTTTTCACGTTACAAAAGTGTTTTGCCAGACAACAGACGATGTTTTACAGTTGAAAATTTGTGCAAAGTGTTGGTTGTGAACTGCAATTTAGCAGTTAATACTAACAGCGGGACTACTTCTGCTTCAACCTCTAAAGAATAAGGTAACTTTATTTATTATTTATACTAACTCGTCTTGTCTACTGCAAAGGGACATTAATTGTTTTGATTAAATAGTGCATATTTCTTGGCATATTTTCAAGTTTTTAAGAGCATATTTGCATGCATATTTCAGTGTTTTTAGGGCATGATCTTCCGAGCCCTAGTTATGTATAACGTGATCATGTTATATAATTTGACTTTCTTTTTTGGTTGTATTATACTTTTGATAATGCCCATAAAAGGCAAGATAAATCATTAACATAACAATTAACACAAACACACACACACACACACACACGTGCGTTTTAAATGGAATGTAACCTCAAAGCTGCAGATGAAAGAAGACTCCAAACAGCAGAAATTACGTTTTGAAAAAATGCAGAAAGCATAAAAAGAACAGAAATAAATAAAAATATATAATGAGAAGTCGTTTAAATGTGGAGAGTATAAATGATACATTAATAAAACGAAGTGGTGGACTGATTTAAATCGACTGGATAGTAACAATATCAAAACAAAGAGTAAAATACAAACCAACCGGAAATAGAAACTTGGACGATAACGATAATCGAACCAGTTGAAGACGTAACACGTGACGTACATGATGACGATGTTGCCGCTTGTAGTTCAGTTATAAACAAAAGATCGATAAGGTTGTTATTTACTTTCCCTCGATGACGGTGACATATTAGTTCGTGCACAGTATAAGGGTCAATACACTTCTACCCCTTACTCGCAAGCACGCAATATTTATGTTATCCTTTTTAACGGTTTATTTTTCATTTGGGCACAACAGAGGGCGGGGGCAGTTTTCAACACTACTGAAAATACTACCCAGCAAAGTTGAGTGCTCAATATATCATCATTGAATACTATTTCCCCTGGAAATAAAATAAAATTACATATGTCCGTGAAAATGCACTTCCTCCATCACTTCTTTTCAGCTTTATGTTCATTTTATTTTCTCTAACCTCATCTGTTCAGAAAAGTTACCGGAGTTGCACTGTAAAATTCGCAATGGCGATTTCAACAAAATATGTGCAATACAACATCGCTCTGTAGGTTGACAAGCTTTTCTTCATCCATTAAATACATTCAGTTCAAAAGGTCTAATGCTGTCAATTATGTCTATAAATACTGGGTTCCCCGCTTAGATGTTGTTTACCATATTGCCTTTGATACTTCATATAATAATGACTACGTATTCTTCAAATAATTCCTATTAAAAAAGAGGACTTTACTAAGATCCACGTGCTCCAAATGGTCTAGACCAGCGATGTCCAAACTTTGCGAAAAGGGGGAGGTTGGATTTACCTGCTTCCACTATACGCGGCCTTTGTCCTTTTTAACCGCCAGACGTGCACTGTGTTGCAATGGCGGGTTAGTTACATGCACATTGCATTTGATTTACGAAAGCACTTTCAAATCTTATGCGACAAACATCTATTCATTAGTGACTTCTTTGGTGCTGCTTACGTTTAAGAAGTCTATCAATATTTGGCGACAAAGTCGAAGTGCATAACCTTAGAAGATACACCAAGTGATCGTCGCGTAACACATTGCGATACAGACTTTTAATATAGTTCAATTTGGAGAAACTGTTCACAAAGCTATATTCACTCTTATACACACTATTCTTGCAAATGCTTATTTCACTATCGATTACATTTTAATCGACACAAGCATTTTCAGAAATTAGCTTATTGCTAATTTTCTTACAGGTGCAAGGGGTATATGGGAATACACTTGGCCTTAAGCAATAGTGAAATGTTTTAAGAGCTGGTTATTATGCGATGCCTTTGAAACTCCTTTCTCTTTGCAGGCCAAGAGATAAATGAACAAATAACATATTCCTATTTGAGGAAAGTATTAGCAAATTCAAACAAATTATAATAATAAAGAATATCTCGGAAATGGTTCAAAGGAAACAAAAAGAAGTATTTGATATAAATTGCGTGTTTTAACGAGATCAAAATTTTTTATTTACTAAGCTTTTGTCTGTCTCTTACCGTTTACCATTTACGCAAAAATCATCTAGAATGAAGATGTTTTTTGAGGACATTGCTAGAAAATTCAGGTATTGACTTAAAAACTTCCATGGAATCGTCTATGTCCGTCACTGGATACTGACTGGTTGTGAGCTGATTCACCCTTCGAATGAAAGAGGTGAGGAATAGCAGCTAATTACGTAACCGTTTCCAAAGAGATAAGGTTGGAAATCGCTGAAATGGGAACACGCGATACGTTAGTACGACAGTCAAATGTAAAAAATTAAAAAATTATTTTGTTATTTAATGACGCTGTCAATTGCCAGGATCACATCAGCGTCGCCGGTGTGCCGGAATTTCGTCCCGCAGGAGTTCTTTTACATGCCAGTAAATCTACTGACATGGAGCTGTCGCTTTTAAGCACACTTAAAAACCATCGGCCTGGGCCGGGTTTGAACCCGCGACCTTGGGATTAGTAGGCCAGCGTCTAACCAACTGAGCCACCCAGACCGACACAGTCAAATGTACTGTACATACATACATTGCCGGGTTTTTATTCATTCGTTGCATAGCCAGACGAGAAATAAAAAACGGACTCATTTTAAAAATGTGTAGCATGAAATACTGAAAAGTTTCCACCAACATTACATATAAATGCCTCTGCGGTCGAGTGGTCAGCATTCTGGCATTTCAACTCACGGGTCTCGGGTTCGATTTCCGGCTGGAGTTGGGAATTTTTCTTTAACCAGAATAATTCCATATCCCCACAGAGTCTGGAAGCATGAACGTGGGAGCAAATGTAAGTTGTGGGTGATGATAAAAATAATAAAATCAACGTTAAGAAACCCTGCAGTTCAGCGAGTTGTTTCTCAAATCAAAGCTCCCATAAGACCAAAGAACTTAAAGAGGACTATACTAATAAAACACCCCACCAATGACGCCTGTAGTGGGCAGAGGTGGGGGACGCAGCGGCTGAGCGGCAAGCCTTGGCTCTTCATGGGCTGTTGCGCTAGGGGTTTATACAAGTAAAACAGTTAACAAAATAAAATAAAAGACCACTGAATGTCTCTTAAGAGGCTACAAAGCAACCAAAAAGGGCGATTTAACGTAAATAGTATGTTTATGAACTCTGCAGTTTTTCTAGATAAGTTTTTCTCTCTCTTATATTTTCACAGTTATTCAAAATCAGAAAATCCTGTTATTCATGGAAAATTCATTATATACATTGTCGTTCCTCATGTCAGTAAGTCAAACATATATTTTAATCAAAACTGTTTGAACCGTTTATGTGACACTAAAAAGTAACGATTCGTTTTTCAAGTAAAGGGAGTTTAGGGATATTGGAATTTGGTGAAAATCATGTCGTGCCCTTGGAAGATGCTCTTTAGCATCCTTTTGACTTTTCGTGTGCGAGTTAATACACCTACTACGTTTCCATGGCGAATTCAATACGTATCGAGTTCTCTTCCGGACTGAATACCGCATGGAGACGCCGATTGAAACAAAGGTCAACCACTGGATCCGATCCGCTCATTTCGTGGGATCGGGTCGGGTCGAAATTGTGTTGCATGGAAACACGGACCGATTTGAATCCACCAAAGATGCTAACTTCAACTATACTCGTTGGAACACGCTGAGTACTCGTCATTTAGTTTTCTTGGTGAAAGTTGTGTAATAAAAGAAAATAACAGCCACTTTTATTTTTTCTATAATCTCACAATATATTCTCCTCAAAAACATTCACAAACCTCAAAACATGGTTAAAGTACGCAGAAACCGCAGTTTTACAGGTTCGCCAACATAAAAGCTTGAATTATTTCTGTTTGAGCCTATCATATCCAAAGTGATCTCATTTCCGGATTGAATTCAACATGGAAACGTAATTGTTGGGAGGGAGGCAGGCAATGTTTTGATTACTGTATATTTGAAATACTGCAACAATGTAAATACAAGCTGTCGCTACAACACCTATGCGATTTTAAATAAGTTATTTTAAAAAATCTGATGTGTTGCACTCACATGACATTCCCTACTCTTGTACTAACCATTCTTATAAACTCTTATTCCTGTATCTTCGTGTTAGCTGAAATAAACATTTGCAAAAATTATCTTATCGTTTATTTCCTTGTAGGTGCAATGGAATATGGGAATTATTTGAGATTCCGTTCTCTTTGCACGGTTAACTAAAAAATGAAAAACTATGTTATATTTGACGAAGGTATGTTTTCCGAAACTGACATAAATAGCAAGGAATATCTCCGAAATGGTTCACTCTACAAAAAAATGTATTTGGACATAAATTGTGTGTTTTAGCGAGATCTACATTTTTGGTACAGTAAGATTTTGTCTATCTCTTACGGTTTACGAGTTGTTCAAAAGTCACCCAGAGTAAATAGGACTACATAGGTTATAGGCAGAAAATTCAAAATAACCATTTCATTTGTCGTACAATTATCTTAAATATATGACATTTCAATCAAAATCGTTAGCCATTTTCAAGAAAATAAAAATTTTCGAAAACTTTAAAATTTTTCATGTAAAGGGTAGTTTAGGGTGGGGCTGTTTTGTTCAAAAATCTTCGTGTCGCATCCTTAAAAGACATTAAACTTAAATATCAACTTTGGTTTTTAACAGACTTTTCGTTTTTGAGTTATGCTGTACATAGACTGACACACACATGGACCTTTTTCTAAAAATACTTTTTTTTGGATTCAAGAGGTCTCAAAACATATATTTCCGGTGAAATCTCGACATCGAATTTTTGGGTGGAATAAAACACTTGCTATACTTACTAATACTGAAAGTAAAAATACTTTTTATACCTACCACAGGTATGGACAACTAAACTTCTAATAGCTAAATTCATAAAAAGATTGTTTTTAAATCTATAAAGAAAAAACGACATGCAAAGCTGTGACAGTTTTCAATGTTTTTTTCTTTTAAAAATGTTATAGTGAATGTAAACTGTGCCAATTTTATGGCATTTTTTCGCCATATTTTCAGGATTAACTGAGCTCTTAACTAAGTTATTTTTGTGTAATTTCTGAAATTTAATTTAAATAGACAGAGAAATAATTTGTGGTTGTGAAAATCGAGGCACCTACTAGAAAATTAAGCTAATACGTACATAGTTTCTTCAGAACTTCTACTTCTTTTTCTCGTACATGCTACGTCTACTAATGCCGGGTTACAATGTACTTTATTTCACGTAATGTATGCTAAACTGGAAGCTCTCTTTAGGATCGCCTAATGTTATGGGGAATGATTCGGATTGTTTATTGTTACGCTCGGCAAACATGGCGGATATTGAAGTAGCTCTTTTTCTAATTATAGGTTATGTTTTTTCCAAAAATGAAAAGAAAGAACACGAAAATGTGGAACGACGTTTACAGCATGGAGTGGGCCATAACCTTCTTGTGGGGCAAACCAAAATAGAGAAAGAGTGTTAATGCAAATATACTCTGTTCATCAAGAGATTAGAGGAGATATAAACAAAGCACCGGTTTGTATCACTCCGCGGCCACGTGCTTTCACAATGACGCAACACGGTTACCTACCGCTACGCGTAGATATAATATGCATTTTACACTACTAAAAGGATATATTTACTTGATCCAACTAACATGTAGCACATGGTAATTAACTGCTACTTACGTCATCTCTGTCCACAATAATACTTTTTCATTTCCTGCTCACAATCTCGAAACCAATCTCCAGAAGCAGCTTGTGGAGGGAAGTTCGTTTTAAATCTGGAAGATCGGTTCAGAGTTAACTGCCAACAGCACTTTGTTTAAGGTGGAGGTTCATTGTTAACAAAAAATTGAACTTTTCGACGGATTGCAGATCTCACACTCACAAATTCGTCGCAAACTACATCCACCATTTATCTGGCACGTGGTCGCTTTTTGCCGGGATCTTCACCAACTGATGATTTTTCTTTGCGTGTGTCGTAAATACTTGCAACTGACACACCGGTAAACTCGGATGTTAATTTCGTCACGTCTTCTATAGCAAGTTCGGGATATTTCTCGCAGAACTTGTTAAACACGTTCAATATTATTGTCTTTTCAACACTTTGCAACGGTTTGCCACGCTTATGTTTTACAACACTCACTTATTCCGCCATGTTACTTTCATACTGAATAATGCGCGCGCAGATTGAATTAGGCTGGTTACAGATTCACTTAACTGCGTATTCCTACACTTTAACTATGCTTAGTACACTTAGTTCATGCTTTAGCAAACATTAAGTGACAATTCAGACCTCAGTAACAGTATTTCTTATAGGGACTATTTAGACGGCGAAAGCGTCAAGAGGGCGCGCTGTGGTCAAAACGCACGTGGCTTTGTTTACGTCTCCTCTAATCTCTAGATGAACAGAGTATAGGTACAGTGCATAGAGAATCAAAATTTATTACTCAATGGCATTACTTCTCATCGATTGGTTTAAATTAGTCACGTGACATCCAAACTTCACGTAACGCCAAGGAATAGTTCGGTATCCAAACTCTTAAATCGCGTTATTTTATTTATTTTTTTGAATTAACGTCCTCCAACACTGTGTCATATCGGACGAATGAATGAAATGAAATGGGTGAAATGATGCTCAAATGAGCCCGAGGTCCATGGACCTTTAAGTTACCCGGCATTCGTCTTCTCAGGGTAGGGAAAACCTCGGAAAAAAACCTTACCCTAAGCGAGATTCGAACTCGCGACCTCTTGAACGTGAGGCAGACACGCTACCGAGGCGGGCTAAATCACGTTAAGTCAACACTCGCTCCATGTGTTACACTTTTACGTTACGTCCCATCGCGTTAAGTCGTAATCCCGGCATAATACAAAGCCTGCCATTTTTTTCCTGTCAAAATACGGAACACCTGTGATCAATCATCATTGCTTTCTGAAAATCGTATTAACATAACATTGGAATGAAAGAAACATGATAGTGAATAAATAACTTTGAAACGGAGCAAATTTATTACTACCCTAAATGAAGGGCCTTTGCACATACTTTATATTACCAGAATTTGGTTTGTATTTTTCACCTGAGCGAATTTGATTTTAAAAGTTGTTTCAACAGCAGCAGAAGAGGCTAGCTTATGTTTATTTTATTTCTTATATTGAACAATAGTCGAGTTTCCACCATGTGTAATTGAACGTCATTTGCACTGCAAATTTAATAGTGAACTTACTAAGCTTTGTCTCTTCGAGGAAAAAGTATTTTTCCTTTATACTGGAAGCGATGGTGCACTTCCATTTAGGCATAATAGCTTAAATTCATCCAAGTAACAACACAGCACATCAAGTACCAAAACTAAACTAGGTAAACTTCGCCTGTCTACTGTTCACAGTATGCTAAACGACATAAGCACCAACTCAGCATTTCTCTCAACAAGAAATAGCAACAATATGTAATTAAGTTTTTTTATTTAGGAAGGCGGCATGCAGAAAAAACGGGACCTATTCGCATCCCTACAAAAATTATCGGGACGTGGGACATAGTAAAAACATCGTATGTGTTGCACTCACATGACCATCTACTCTTGTACTAACCGTTCTTACAAACTCTTATTCTTCTATCTTCTTCGCGTTAGTTTAGATAAACATTTGCAGAAGCTACCTCATTGCTCGTTTTCTTATGGGAATAGATCAGGCTTTCAAATCTTTCAAACTCCGTTCTCTTTGCAACGACTAACATAAAAAAAATGAATAGCGATGTTCCACTTGACAGAAGTATGTTCTCCAAAACTTACACAAATAGCGGGCGTATCTCCGAAATAGTTCACTCTACAAAAACTTTTATTTAGACATAAATTGTGTGTTTTAGCAAGTATTTGTATAATAAGACATGCTCTTACGGTTTACAGGTTATGCAGAAGTCATCCAGTAAATAGGACTTCATGGGCTATAGCCATAAAATTTAAGATATGCATTTCATTTGTCATAAAAATATCTCAAATATATGGTATTTTAATCAAAATCGTTAGTCATTTTCAAGAAAACCAAAATTTTCCATGTAAAGGGTAGTTTAGGGTGGGGAAATTTTCTTCAAAATCTTCGTGTCGCATCCTTGAAAGACATTAAACTTAAATACCAACTTTGGTTTTTAACAGACTTTTCGTTTTGAGTTATGATGTCCACAGACTGACAAAGACCAAGACACACACACACACACCTTTTTTTTTTTTTTGTTTAGGGGACCTCAAAACATATTTCCGGTGAAATCTCGACATTGAATTTTTGGGTGGAATACAATACTTCCTCTACTTTACTAAATGTAGTGGAGAAAGTAAAAGGGGGACTGTCTCGTTTTTTTATGGGACGAAAGGGTGGCTTACATAATACGAACTACTTAAACAGATAAGCTTTTCCTTTCCCAAAGAGGCGTCCATGAGAAGCCATTTATAATTACTAATAATAACATTTAAGTATATATTTCTACTCTGCATCATTTTACGTAAAAGGAGACATTTTAAACAGAAGTGAATTACTTCCATGGTAAGCAACCATTTGATGCAGTTGACGGTTCTGCAAAGCGTCAAATATCAATTGGCTAAGAGAAAAGAATTTAATTTTTACAGATCAAAGTTCTTATTTACCTGAACTTGTATTTTATTTATTTACACAAGTCCCCTTGAGCACATTGTTCAAGGTAGGAACTGCCTTTTTAATTTTATAATAGCTTTCGAAAATAAAGTATGAATTTATACTATGCCTGCAGCAAGTTCGTAATGCTAATTTACAAATTTGAACATCATTGAACAGGAATAATTAAGCCTTCAGGCTTCCCATTTAAAAATAAATTTGAATGTCTGAAATACACTTTTCAGTATAGCAAGTTTATTTTATTTTCTATTTGTTTTTGTATGTTTATCTTTACTCTTCGGGTTCTAAGCAGTTTTTGAAATTTCTAAAAGCAAAAGTTATGCCTTAGCATAGAGAAAAATAAACGAATCCTCGTCACTTTCTGTATGGTTATGTTAACAGTTTAAATGGTCAATCTTATGTAGCTTACAGTGTAGACACGTGCACTATCATTTGAGAACCTCAGCCAGGTCATCCTTTATGTTCGAGCAGCCGCTATTACGAGCACTCTTGACACACATGTAATAGGGGATGAGAAAGTAAATAAAAAAGAGCTTAATCCTGGTTAGTGGGTTCTTGCCGAGAGATCCTCAATTAAAAGTTGAAGGAAGACTAGTTTTCTTTTTTTCGCATTTGAAAAAAAGCGGGGCGGAAAGGTGTGGCCCCTGAGCAGAGTACATAATCTCCGTCTCGTTTCCTCGCTAGCAATCGATCGCTAGAGTCCGCCGCCCGGACGTCGACCGCTGCTGGAAGCTAGCCCGCCCGGGTTTACGGATCCCACCCATCCCACCAAAAACTCCCCTTCTCCACCCGCTATCCGATCATGCATTCCTAAACGTAAAATATTAACAGGGACAACTGCAGAAATCACTGTTAAAGAGATAGTTTCAAGTGTAACAGCGACAGTGAATGCTTTTAGCTTGATGGGGTACAGATAGCAGACTGCAAATATTGAACCGTGGTGTATGGAGGGGGTTGTGTGTGTATGTGGGAAAACGAGAGTTGGGAAGGGACGTTGTCATGGAAACCCAAGACCATAAGGCCGGGCACCTCCTACCCAAACACCCTCATCTTGGAGTAACAGTTGTAAAAACACCTAGTCCTCCACCAGCCACTTTCTTGGTGTAAATATAGCACATTTTATCTTCTGAAGAAATGTTTTCATTAACAGTGTAAACAAATAATTAGTGATCTTAACGTAACACTCCGTAAGCCGAAGGCTACTAAGACACTGAAATAAACACCAATATGTCTCATAAAATTACAAAGGCTTTCGGTGTTTCTCTGGTAATTTTAACCCTGTCAAATTTATATTTCGGAGTCCACATGGAAGTACTCAAAATTTTAAATAAATAAACCTTCAAGGTTCCCGTCAACAAATTACAGGCTTAAGCCTTAAAAATACCGCATTTGTACATATCTATTCCATAAAGTATGGCATGTGAGGCTAATAAAATATTGCGTAAATACTTACCACTGTTTCTGTCAATGAATCTCACTCATTACGCACACTTCTCACAGAACACACACTTTCACAATGCGGCTTACTCAGCGAACTGCCACAGACCTGGTCTGGAGAACGAGCGGCGCGTACAACTAACCAATCACAAGGCATGTAGTAAAACACGTGCTAAAGGTTACCACAAGATGGCAGTAAACTAGCGTCTCTTATAGCAACACTGTGCGTTTTGGGTATATAATTAAGGTTTGATATCAATTGTAAACGCTGCAATATCAGGCATTATTAAATAATATTAAATGCAATTACACCTACATTAATTAAACCAAACCCTTATGGCTATTTTGTTTATATAGCAGCTTATAGTACCCTTTACACAACATCCTCTGGTAGCTCAGTTGGTAGAGCGGTGGACTGTAGTGGTATCATAAAATCAGAAATCCATAGGTCGCTGGTTCAAATCCGGCCCGGAGGAGAATTTTTTTTTTTTCCTTCACGATGAGCTTTATTTTTCCTTTGTAATGTTTTTACTAATTGTATTCTGAAACAAATGGCTTGCGAGAGGATTTATTAATAGGAATCTTACAGAGGTGTTGGTGAGTTTTAGAGATAAATCATTCCACAACAATGCAACTTTAAAATTTTATAATGACATACAACTATATTCACATACTCTAACATTCCTTGTAGTAATAAAATATTGTATATTGCTAATTGCAGTAATTTCCAAAGTACAACACATTCACAAACAATAAAAACTTGGCCTGTCTGTGTACTTAATGATACATAAGAATGGTACCTACATATATGTGTGTACAAATTTTCCGGGATCCCTAAAATTGCTGTTAGACGTGAAGGATTAAATAGAAATTTAAATTCTTATTGGAGAATTGAGTTGTTGATTCACTCTAGTTTTACAGCATATAAAAGCAGTAATTTTAATATCTCTGTATTTGCTGAACTAGTGACGGTTGTTTGAAAATGAGAAGGAATTCTAAATCCTGAAGAATGTATAAAGTATTCGTTGTGTAATGAAATGAGTCAGGAAAGCAATGTATAATGAAACACTTAAGCAAGTTTGCCATGCATTTATACATTTATCCATAAAAGCAGTATAGCATTTAGAGGAATTCCACCATAATGTGAATGGTAAAAAGGAATGAAAGGAAACAAGATCAGAAAAGTTAGACAAAAACCACACATGTAAGTGTTTTTAAAATTTTTAATACTTTAACTGTTCCCTATATGACTAAAATTGAGAGCAAAAGTTTGACTAAAAAATTACAAAATAAACACATACAGTCTAAGGAATAGGATCAATCTCAGGTCCGCTATTGTAGGGTGAATGAGGGGTAAGAGGTCCAAAAAAGAGAGAGATTTCAGCTTTGAGGGACACTTTATAACATGAAAACTAGCAGTCTAACCTTTCAAAAATCAACAGGTTGTTTTGTTATTCAGTTTTATAGTTAAACCCATGGCACTACACTCCATATCGGACCAGGGCCTGCCAACCCAACTGCCACACCAACAAATTGTAATAACACACATAGTAAATTATAGTGCCAGGCCAACTAAACTGTTAAAAAAATATGAATATTGTGTCTCCGATAAAAGCTAAAAGATCAAAACTGATTTATTTGCTGGCATGTGGATTTATTTCTGGAAGTACAGAAGCACGAGTTTTATTATTTTTGTTTAAAGGTTGACTAATTCTTACTTCTTACGGATGCTAGAATTTATTTATCACTCAGCACTACATTTCTGGTAGCACTGCTTTTGAGACCCGGAAGAGACTGGAAGACACTGGAAAACCTTGTCCAGGGTGCAGTCAGCCTTGTTAGGTCCCTGAGTAGCCAATTGAGGAGCTGCTCGTTTGAGAAGTAGCGACTCCTGGTTGCAAAGACTGCAGATACACCGACTGGGAGGGACTTGAGCACTGACCATTTCCTGTCCTCTAGTACTACACCCCACTTATGACACATGGTGGGCTAAGGTGGTGGACACAGCCACCAGGCAGCAGGCCTTGGCCCAGAAAGGGCTGTTGTGTCATAGGCTTAGTTAGTACAACATACAAAGAGCATTTACATGGGTAACTAAACTTAATTTTTATGTGAAACTCTGCTTTAGTATATATGTATATGAAGCGTGTTTTTAATATGTGACCATGAAATTTGTGCTGGCTGAAAGTTTGGCTCTTAGCATAATTATCCTTCAAAACATTTGAAAATCTACAAATTTGGGACAAATGCTGTCACAATTTTTATTTCCAAAATGCGAAAATGTTCTGCAAAATTTGGGTTGGTTACCATATCCATAAATAGGAGCACCTAAGCTATTAAAATATGGATAAAGAATTACTTGAAGATTTAAGCAAATTAATAAAACCAATAATGAATGCTAATTAAAAATGCCTTTCACACATGCAGCAAAATTATGTAAAATCAAATATAAATAATATATACCTTGTCTATCCTAAATAAGTATTTAAAGGATGAATAAAATGGTTTACGAACTAAGATTATTTTCAAGTGTAAGAGGGTAAGCAAGCAAGCAATGATAAGCCTGAAAAGATTTTCTTAATGCAAGTGGACAGTAACTAATATTTTCAAGTCTAATTGCAATGCATGAAATAAAAGACATTAGATCCCTCAGGCTAGAGACAACGATGTTGCTATTTAAGGTAAAAATCTTACCAATACTGACTTAGGCATAGAAATTATGTGGCCTCACTTAACAATGAAAAATCTACCCATCCTGGAAAGGGTAAAAGCAAGATACATAAAGAAAGTACTAGGAGTGTCAAAAACAACAAAGTCAAGACTCGTATACCTGTTAGCAAAGGAAACATTCTTCATAGAGGAACTCAAGACAAGCATGCTCCTACCAAGCACCAGTGCTTCACAGAATCTCCTAGCAACACTGAAGAGGAAAAGAGAAGAAGTGCAACCAGAATTCTACTGCACAGGAGCCATGATGGACCATGCATGGACAAAGTAAAATATTGAAATGAGGCACGTTATCACCAGGTTGGTAGGTTGGTAGTCCACAGATTCCACCACATAATATGCAAGAACTACTACAAACCAAATATGGACTATGAACGTAGGCTATGTGAAAAGGCGTGTGACAGCTATCACATCAAACTATGTATAAGATGGACAAAGTCAATAAGGGCATATGCAAATATGTAACTCCACTTGACTATTTAGCCACAATTAATTGTATTATTATTATACATATTATTATATTTTCAAGTCTCCTAGTTACTGGTACAGATTTTCACCAACTAAAAGATTTAATTTAAAAGGGTGAATAGGAACTTTATCAGATCAATGTGAAGTTTATTTAAGGATGAATGAAATATGAACCAGAATGTTTTGTTAGTAACTAGATGACCTGGTGAACTTTGTACCACTTAAAATTGATTTGATTGCAACTCTTCATAAGTGATTATTAATCCTAATCAACCTTCCAACTTCAATTCATTGAGATTGATATTAGAGGCATTGTGTACGGTTTGAGTATTATTTGGTTATTAAATGAAACTTGTTTGTAATTCAAATGAATTTAATGTATTTTATTTACATGAAAGATAAATGGAGTTAATATTCAATGTGAAGCTTTCTGGCAGACTCTGTTCTTTGTTTTCTTCTCCTGTGTGTAAAAAAACAAAGATGATGGCTTTCCAACACGACATACAATTGTCCATTGAAAGTAATATTTCAGCTCGTCCTCTCCTTGGGATTGTAATGAACACTGTAAAATGACATAGAATTGTTGTCACAGTCACTCAAATTTGTTGAATTTACCTTGAGAACTTCACAATATTGAAATCCTCAAACTAATTCCTCGAGTCTCACTACAACAAACATGAATGAATTTTTTTGTTTATTTCTAAGTCTGCAAAGTCAATTTACCTTAATACAATAGCTAATCAAAATGAGTGTTAGCAAAATGTAATTAAATTTGATTTAATCAAATCTATTCTCAAAATCACTACCTTTTTTTTTTTAAATGTAATGGATGCAGCTGTCAAACAATAGGTCTGCCACAAATGCCACATACTGAAAATAATCCAAAGTGGCAATTCTCATACAAAATTACCAATTTCAATTTTTTAAACTTTCGGCTGTTCCTTTGATTACAGGATATGATTGTCTGGCAAAACATTTAAACAGAATTGGGATATACTCTTCACCACTCTGTCCTCTATGTGATCTGCAAAAGAAAATGGACCGAGACCACCTTCAAATATGCCCGGCCACTTCTAGCGCCCTATCCATCAGCGAAAAATATTGGAGAGCAAGAGGATTATTGACTTCACTGTCGGAAATCCAGCATTAGCTAACAACAACTTTTCTGCACAATCTCCTGATTTTGAAATACATTTTCCTCAATGAATTGACAGCTTTTTAATACCTTCTTGAAGAAAGAAGAGGATTCTGTGCATAAGCAGTTGTGCATGAGCTCCACTTGAAGACCGCTCAGAAAGCCACTAAAATGCAATCAAACAAGTGTGCATAGTATGTCTTTGGAAATTATCTTCTTGCACACGTGCAGTCACTTCGTTTTCCCTCTCCACCTTTCTCAGCAATGAATTCGAACTTTGAAGAATCCCATTTTCTGACTTAGTCCTCCTTAGTTCTTTCAAGCATGACTTTTAGTGCTACATAACATGGCAACACAATATATCATTATAAGTAAATAAAATTGTCTGTGTCAAAGTTTCATCACTTAACGATCGCACATAGACATTTTTCTAAATAAAATAAGTAAGTCAGTATGCATGACACATTTTTCACCCAATTAACAGATAATTTGAGAATAATGTATTCCAGCCAAAAATTCGATGCAGGGGTTTCACAGGAAATATTTGCTTGGAAGCCTGCTAGATCCAAAGGAAAGAGTTCCGTGTGTGTTTGTGTCAGTGTGTGAACAACATATCCCAAAAATAAATGTTGGTTAAGAACAAAACTTGGTATGAAAGTTCAGCATCTTTCACAGATACGACCTGAAGATTTTAAGACACCCTCCTCCAACTCTAAACTATCCTTTACATGCAAAATTTAGAACATTTTTATTTTCTTAAACATTAGTGCAATGATCTTTAATTGCCAGGGAATAGACTCTGAAGTCCTCTTTACTCTGCATGGCTGTTGGTAACTATAAAACCCTAAGTGATGCACAAAATCATACTATACAAAAAGGTAGATATCGTTAAAACACATGTATATTGTGTAATTAACCGTTTTCAAGGTATTCGTTGTTGCTGGTTTGAATTTTGAAATATTTATACCTTTCTCAAATGTCATTGTTCTTTTTTTCTCTCTTGGCAAGCAGAGAGAATGGAATTTCAACACCATTACATAGTGATTGGCCTTAAAACATTTGATTATTGCTTAAAGCCTACACTAATCCCATTGCACTTACATGGAAATATGTAATAAGACAATTTCTGCAAATGTTTATGTCAATTAACATAAAGTAAATAGAACAAGCATTTGTAAGAAAGAATAGTTTTACAAGAGTGAGTAGAGAAAGCTGTGCTAGAGTAACACATCTGCTTTTTAAACCCCCACCCCCATAAAATCTGGAGCTTCACCTAATGTTCAGTTATGGCTATGGGCCTGATAGTTAAAGAATGAAAACAACTTTGGCATTTCATATTAATATGGCGTAAATACAACATAAAATGTACTCAAGTTCTGTAGGGATAACAGAGAGTTGAACAAAATAAAATTCAGCAACGTAGGTGTGCGACCAGTGACTCTCCCCAAGCTGCAAGGACACTGTTCTCTCTTTGGCAGCAACCACACCATCCCCTTCTAATTGTCAGTTAATTAGCGGCACATTCTTTTGCCCTTTTTAAACACTGCCAGAACTATTTTGTGGGCTTCTTGTATACTTTGAATTTGTGTTCCTTCTCCATTGTTTAATTATTGTTAAATTCAGGAAACCTTCTATTGAGGATCTCCATCATTTTTATAACAGCTGCTATAGTTGCCTTCATGAACAAAGGCGGTTGTGCATAAGACAAATATCCAATGATGTCACAGTCATGTGTTTTCTGGCCAATCAGGCATAGTCTGTTTCAGAACATGTGTGAGAGTACTTGCCTACAGTTTAACAGTGAAATTAAATAATTCTGTGCAATAAGTGCACTCCATTGTATGATAGTAAGTTTGTAGAGAGTTCTGACGGTGGCAGAAGCAAAAAGAAATGTTGCATTATTCACAGCGAAGCCAGAGAAATAGTGTATAATGTGTACAAATGCTTTCTGAGAAAGATGGAAAACAGTTGCTACACAGCATTTTCCCTATTACCCGTACCTGTGCGTTAATGTAATTTACTGCCATCATTCCTGACAGCTACTCTAGATACTACTGGTTTAAGGAAAAGTGATCTGTAACATAGGATACATAGGTGGACCCAGGAAAGAGCTAAGAGGAGCTACAAAAAAAAAAATGATTTTGTTGTTTAACGACGCTGTCAATTGCCAGGATCACATCAGCGTCGCCGGTGTGCCGGAATTTTGTCCCGCAGGAGTTCTTTTACATGCCAGTAAATCTACTGACATGGAGCTGTCGTTTTTAAGCACACTTAAAAACCATCGGCCTGGGCCGGGTTTGAACCCGCGACCTTGGGATCAGTAGGCCAGCGTCTAACCAACTGAGCCACCCAGACCGATAAGAGGAGCTACAGCCCCTTCCCTTCAATTAACAAACATATATGACATTTATTATATTAAAATTATGGTGCTACTTTGGCAAAATCATAATTAACATTTTTATTTCTATCTTATTTACTTAAATCAGATGAGCATCTACTTGTTCAGTCAGTGAATGAATATATCGTAGCAGTGGACTTATCTTAAAAGATGTTTGAAACTCCAGAAGAAATAGAAACAGATAGGCCCATACAAATGTGCTTTACATTTACTAGTAAATAATGTCTAATAAGAATTAAACTCTGAAAAAATAGGAACACAAGCTTAGAGTAAAATTGAGTAATCAAACATTTAACATTTACGCTTAAAAGGTGTGTTTATTTAATAAATCCTTTTATAAATTTTCTCAAAATTTAAATTAATGTGTGCATCCAATATGATAGCTCTAAATGCTGTTGGGTTTCTAGTCAGGTAAATAGATGGTTTGAAGCTGACATTTCAAACCTGTTTTCAGAATAAACTGATGGAATAACTTTAAAAAATTGTACTTAAACTATTTACCTGGCTAGAGGCCTGAAAATATTTAGTTATGCTGTCAGGAAAGCTTTACCTTTTATTTCACTTATATGATGTTTGAAAATGTGTGTGTGTATCTATGCTCAAGAGTTAATAACAAAATCATTCTCCTTCTTGCTTCCCAATATTTTGGAAAACATTTTCATTTTCATTGAGCAGATTTCAGTTGTTTCTTTAGGGCACCACTTTTTAAGAGTTGGTAGTTGAATCACCCTTACTCAACCCCCAGAGTGTCTGGAGGACCACACCTGCAGTTAGTCGACAAGTCTCTCAGACTTGGCTGGGAGCCGGGAGATCAGTATACTGATCATCAACTTTTCCTCCTTTTGCCAATGGAGGACAGCATTGTGCCATCGCAGGTCAGCACATAGAGTAAAGAATTAGAAGATAAGTATATGAAATAAACCCTTAGGTGTCAAATGCTCTAATACCATAAGAGTTCAAAGAAAACAAGAGTTCAGTCAAGGAATACTGGATAGGAAAGGAGAAGGAGGGATTCTGGTAAGGAAAAGGAGGAATACCAGATTTGGTCTCATCAGGCTGACCAGTTCCATTTGATGAGCAGCCCCTCCCTTTAGTTCAACATGGATACTAACAGCTGCGCCACAAGAAGGTGAGCAATGGGATGTTAGGTAATTGTCCAGTTTGGGTCCTATAAACCTCTATTATAGAGAAATTAAAGGCTCCTCCTCTGTTGAAAGCAATCATCTTTTGCAGTCTGTTTGAAAATATAGAAAGGTAAACTGCTCTATTATTGACTGCATCCTGCTTATTGCTAAGATATTTTCCAAAATGTGTTAGTCCTGCCTTAGAGGAATCCTGGATCCACCTTTAATAGGATTTATACCCATTTTATAACAGGGAAAGCTGAAAATAAGAAGTAATTCAATAATTCTGGAATATCTTATATTCTGCTAAATTATAAATTCATTTTATTAACAATAATATTTTAGAAGAGACATAAACTGAAGTGATACAGTACAACTGCAAAGATTGCATTAGTTGAACATTTGGCATACTGAACAAAGACATTCAAAATCTTCAGGGTAATCACAATAACAATGCAACTGTCAGGCAGAGTCTCATTTATCTACAATTTGTACCATTCCTGATCTTAAAGTCAGCAAGGTTAAGATCACATCACATCACAAAGTAAACTCCTCAGTCACAAACAACATATTTGCTTCAGACACCCGAGTAAAAAGTGTGGGTATAAATTGTTCATTATAAAACACTACCTATGTATACATAGGGTAAATAAACACTTAACTGCCAACCAAACATCATAATTTTGGTTGCTTTCACATGTTACAATAAAATGTGTGCAGCCCACTGTTCTACATTGAATCACTATCAGAAAAAATATATGAGTTGGTGTTCACTTCCATTACTTTTCTACAATTTATACAACTACACTGGATTTCAGTTTAAGCTACCCAGCAGTATTCTGAGTGTTGCTGTATCTTCTATAAAATGGAACAAAAGCTTTTTAAACTACCTCATGACATACATCTATATAATTCTTTTACAAAAGTGCATTAAGACACTGGCTTCCTGTCAGTTTAAATAATTAGTTATTTGTTTGTAACCTTTAAGTCAGTGTTATAGAGGAACCTGATAGTATTTTCATTCTAACAATCTTTAGCTGCAAAAAACAGAGTTATTCAACCTTTAGTTATATACGATAACAGGCACAAATGTTTGGGAAATCTTAGTATTTAAGCAGAAGCAACAGCAAACAAATTGCAAACTCAGTGATGTCTTTCCAGTGAGATGCATCCAATCAATCTGAAAAAGAGAGGTTTAATCTGCAACATGAAATGCATTCCTTATATTGTTGGAATGTGGGTTATATGTATGTTTGCTCTGTGCACTGTGTATTGCACTGGTAAGTTTTCCATTCTAATATCCCTGCGTTGTGTGATAGTAATGTGTACTATATTTAGTATTAACCTTGCTATAAGCTGTATTGAAAATGGTGTCCATCTGCATTGAGACATTCCTTGCATCTTTGAATGAAACTTCTATTCACATGCACAAGTTCTTCATTTTCACAATGTCTGCTCTTACATAGTCCTTAAGTTTGTCCTAAGGGCATCATTTCATGATACATGAAATAAAATGATGTGCAAAGGAAATGTTCTAGGCCTTCCCAGCATTTGCTAGCTATGAGGACCATGAAAACCTAGAAAAAACTCGTCAAGGAGGATGGTCTAGTGGGATTTGAACTGCTGTTGGACAGTTCTTGCCGTAATAATCTTGGCTATCTGATTTTTGAACCTTCTTTTTTTAATTTATGGATGCTCTTTAACTGCTATGGTTCTTAGCATTCCATTCTATATTGGGCATGAAAAGTCTGCTTACTTTTGCTCAGAGGCCTGTTTATCAGGCTTGAGGTTCTTTCACGTGCTATAAATCTATGACACAGCTTTATTTCCCTTCTTAAGGAAGCCATGTTAAGGATTTTTACACCTAAAAAAAATCCACTGCCCTCCACCAGGTTTGAACTCATGACCTCGGGTACCCAAGGTCAACATGTTGCCCCTAAACCACGTAGGGTGACTTGGCTACCTGTGTTGGTACATTTCAACTCAGTCCTAACCTTAGGTTCAAATATCTGCAAGTGATGAAAATTATGAATAGTAGGATAAATTATGTTTCAAAACAAAGAAATATGTGAATAAAGTTGTACGTTAAGCAGGTGAGAAGATATTACATGTTCCTCACTATAAAGTTTGAGGAAATAGGAAATGTATACAGATAAAGTAATATCAGAACTATGGGAAGAACGGATGCAATGCTTTGATAAAATACTATTCGATGAGAAACTTGAAAAGAAATAGTTTTTAAATAAAACAGTTCAAAATAGCATGATGACTGCATATGTTTTGATGAAAGGTTAAGATGAAGATTAAAATGTGTAAACTTCATGCATAGATGTCAATGGATGTTTTCCTGACCTGCTTCCACCTGAAAGCCATTTGATACTGACTCGACTGCTAACTGGGCTACCCACAAACAGCTTGAATAGGACACATTATACATTGCGTACTTTATTTTTTTGTACTGTTTAACGCCCACTTTTACTACATACGGCACTGCAGGAGGTGACACTGATGATACATGGAATGAAGATGGAGCACTGGTGGAATGAGATGGCAGGGGAAACTGGAGAACCTGCCCCAGTGCCACTTTGTCCACCACAAATCCCACATACACCTGCCTGGGATTGAACCTGGGCCACTTTGGTATACATTGCATTCAATTCTAATTTTGTTATTGTTAAAAAAGCAATTCTACTTTTTAGCTGTTCTCTTAGCAATTTTGAGCCTTTTAAACTACAGGTTAAAGAGAAGAAAGAATGGCAGGGGATCTAGGTACTGGAATGACACCACTGTGCAAATCTCTATATTCGTGCTCAATAAAAGATTAAGCATTAGCATTAACAATTCTGGAATCACACAAACAGCAATAATACATTTTTAACAATTTTTGACAAGCACATCTTCAAGTGGGCAGCAAATTATGGCATACAATTTGATAAGCATTTTGCACAAAATTTGACTTTCATTGTTATAAGTTACAAAATATGAAACATACTCAGTACAGAATTGCATCATGTGTGTATTTTTGACTGCTGCCTGCATAAAAGGAGACATGGGTATGATCCCAGATACTCTCATGGGATTTTGCTCATGCTGGTCCCCTGGTTACTGTTCTTTTATCCACAATGTTCTGGATGGATGGAGACAGAGGATACAAGCTTTATGTAGTTGTTAGCTAAACTTGAGGGATGTTGTGGTGCAAAGTTAAATTTTCATTTAGCGTATAAGTTTATGCTTTTGCTTCCTTTGTAGGTAAAGTAGATATGTTTTCATTAAAAAAATTCTCTTTGCAACACAATGTTTAAATCTTACAAAGGAGAAAAGCCTATATAGAGAGGTATGTTGTGTTTGCCCACTTATCGGCATACTGATCTATAACTTGGCAGCAAAAGCATTACATAGCTGATAGAAACAATCTTACAATCAACAAAGCTGTTATAGAATTACAAGTCTTTATAGCCTGCGCTTTACTCTTTCAAAGAGTTTTATGAAGAGCACTTTCTTCTGCCCTTATATGCAATGTACAGCTTATAACCAAACCTTTTAATAGTGACATTCAGGTAGAATAGCATTGAAAACATACATGCTAGGGGCATTCTCTTCCACAGGTTCTGGTTTTAAAGAAAGCAGATATTGATTATTAATTTGTTTATATATTAATTTAGTTATATATTCCCTTTGCACTAATAATGCATGGCAATGTCATTGAAGTATTCTTTAGGCCAGCAACATATGTCCTAGCCAATCATACAGGTTTGAAATGGTTTATTCACTTGTAACATTTTGCTGTTCTTAAAATATTCATGCTTCTTAATATCAATAATCCATCCAAATGTTAACAACTCATAAAATCACAAAGATGCATGTTATATATTCATATACACTGGAATCTTGATAACTTGTTCTAATGACTGAGGGTATCAAGTTACTGAAATGTCTAGTTTTAAGGAATAAGGGTCCTGTTATTAACAACTCATAACATGATACCACGAATTGCATAGATGCATAGCATAAGAAACAAAAAGGATTAACATATCCTTAAATTTACTATGTATTAATGTGTTTCTCTTTGTCCAATCTCTTTAACGCATCCAGCTTAATTTCCATTGTCATGTTAACTTGTCTTTTCTTCTCGTTCAACATTTTCACTGGCACAAACATAACACTAACAGTAAGCCTGAAATCTGAGAAACTGTACTATAACCAGAAATTTGTAGCTGAAAGATTACCTTACTGCATACCAACTGGGTAAAGCAGCAAATCTTTAAACCTTCCAAACAAGTGTTTGTGTTGTGTATTCACATTATTAGAAACAAGCGTTTGATTCTGTGACAATAGTCTGTTGGCTGCTTATGTTCTGACTGGATATTGAAGGCCAATACATGGTCAGTTCTTTTGTTACTGTGAGCAAGAATGCGGTAAGTTGTATATGTACACTAATTAAAAATTACCTTTACTGTTTATACTACATAGCGATTATAGAAATTATTACAGTCAAGTGCACACATTGCACCTATGCTTGAATCAATTGCTGCTTTATGGCCTGTGCCATTTTTTAAAATATGACAAATGTGGTCAATGCAGACAAATACATACAGAAAGCATCTGGCTTTAAGGAAAAAACAGCTTATACAGAGTCCACAAAAAATGTGTACTTTAAGGAACTAAAACAATTTATTATGTTTTTGTTTACATTTAAATACTGGTCATGCAAGTAGTACTGTCTTCAGTTAAGCATATGGTTACTGCAAGTACCATCACAATAACCATTAGGGCAAGTACCCTTCTCTTAAGTGGAAAAAGGGAAAGCGCTGGTTAGAGAACTAATGAATACAACTTTAGGTGTCCAGAAACATGCTTCATGGGTGTGTAGTAGGAAGATATTCGGAAGAAAATAGTTTTTTCTTGAAATTTTAACTAATATTAGAAATTGTTGGAGTAAAATTTGCTCAGAAAGGGTGCCAGAAAAATACAACATGGTCACTATGGTGTCCATGGGTGCCATGGTGGACAGTGGTGCTTTAGATGTTCAAAATGTTTGACACATATGGAAGGACAAGCAGTCGCTGCAGCTATGTCAATGCATGAAAATGTTATTTTAGTACCACTAATAAACGTGCAATATTTTCTTATTTGTTGATTATTAGTAGCAGCACAGAGAGAGATAATCATGATGATAGCCGCCCTAGCTAGGGTTTCCCAAAAGGATCGGCCTAGTAAAATGTAATTAAACATTTGAATGTATTAACAGAATGGAAAGCATAATATTAAGTGAATTTAAAATGAATATAGAAAACAATTTTAGGAGAGTTTGAAAAGTGAATCTAAATCATTCAAGTTTCATTTAAAAGCAAATATTTTAATCTTTACCAGCTTAAATGCAGTCATATTTCATAGTTTTGGCACACAGAAACCCTTATTAATATAGTGACAATTGGCATCTCAAATTACGTTATATGCTTGCAAATTAATTTACTTCTACTCAACCAGAGCCTATGGAATGAATGCTTTACTTTTAATGCAGGTTCACCCATAAATTTTCTGTATTCTCAAACATTGGTATGAAAGGTCTTATTATTTAGCCATAAATTCCTTTTCTTAAGTGTAATGAATGTCAAAATAAATGAATGGATTTCAATTGGCTCCACTCACTCCATAAAAAAGTTCCATATTTTTCTCTAAGGTCAGGTATCTTTCATGAATAGTATTTAAAGCATAGAAAAACACAAACATTGATATAAAGAGAATTAAGCTACTACTGTTTAATAAAACAAGGCTTCTAATAATGATATTGCAATTATTTCCCTTTTTTGCATTTAAGTGAAGCAAGAAAACACTACAATTTACCTGAGAATTTTTCTTATATGTTTAGTCTATAGCAACTTATTTATCCTACAGTAATTGAAGTGCTGCAGCCAAACAATGGCTAAGCACTCAAAGGTAGCTGAGACAATAAGTGACATCTTGTTGAGTAGATATAAAATGTTTTTAAGCAAAATTCTTTGCCACTGGCCTTAAATACTCAACAATAAAAGTGTTGGAAACAAGAGAGGTAAACATTTTGTTATGCTTCAGCACTTCATTTGTTGTTTTACATATTATACTTGACCTTGAGGGAACATTCACAATGAAAATCAATCATTAACATAATGACAAAAAATTTAGGCATCAACTTAATGCAATATGCTGTCATTCACATTCACAAATCCAAACAGAATCAGCAGCCAATTGCAAGAGAGCATTAATAAGGCAGCCTGCAAGGTGACTGACTAAAGAGGTTATATTCATGTATCAAAATGAACAAGAGTTCTACCCAGTTAAAGGATGTTAAACTCACAAAAATGCATCACCTACAGTTACAATTTGTTTTACTGCAATTTTTGTGTGCTTAGTGAACACATGGTGATGGAAAATTTGGTGGGAGATGGCAGAATAATCACATGATAAGAGTTGTTGATTGGCCAATTTCTTAAGTTTAACGTAGACATAAACTTGAAGGCTTGAGCTTGTAAGCTTCTAAATTTACGAGGTAGAACTGGTACTTAAAAAATTCAATGCCACAACTGGGATTTGAATTTTTTAAGTACCAGTTCTACCTCTTAAACTTTGCCCACACACGGCTTGTGTGTTTAAAAACACCAACAGTAAGTTTGTTGGCATAAATAAATAATAATTCTAAATTTACATTTAACTCAAGGATTGTTTTATGTTTACATGATTTATTGTGAATGATCCTATTACAATCATCTGTTTTTAAGTTTACATTATGCTTTCCATTGTGAATGGAACCTAATACTGATAACTGTGTGTTTAACACAACAGAACAAAACATACATCCTTTGTATTGAGCTAAGCTGCATTAAAATGCCTCTCTACGTATTCAGCAATCCAAGTTTTGGTATGCTGGTTAGTTTTAAAACTAAAATAGTATGCAAAATGTATCTGAACATTCTGTGTCACTTTTACTTTTCCAAAATCACATTTCCCTATCTCCTTATAATACCTTGCTGTGTAGTTAAAAGACAGAAAGCAATTTTTCATTAATGCTTCACACATCTTCAGTCCGCTAGGCCACAAATGTAATTCTGATTACAACCTAAATGCTTTTGTTCTGAAATAGTGTCCTACGTATACCAGCAATCCGCAGAAAGCTCAGCTCTTTTACACACCACTAACAAAATTTTATGCATATTAAAAGCATATGAATTTTCCTGTTGATGCCTGTACAAGATTTGTTTTATAAAAATATTGCAGCTTTCATCACATTAAACTATCTTGCAAAATAGCTTTACCTCAAGTTTTCAATCTGCTATATACAGACACACACCAAATTATGACTGCTCTATCACAAAAGTGTTTTCTATTACTTTAGAGGTATTATAATAGGTGCAATGTTTAAAACATATAGAGCTGTCACCATTTGTAATCCTTCATAACTGGTTCCTATAAGTCTTCAAACATAAGATTTCTATGTGCTATACATTTTCTCATTCCATTGTTTTAAAGAAAGGAAGCAGTAAGGGAACAGAATGCAAATTTATCTTGTAGAACAAATTTATTATCCTAAAATACCTTTTATACGCAACATGCATCATCCATAAAGATCTTAATGGAACATCCTTCATTAAAAATAAAGTTTACATGAAGTAATAAAAACATGATTTACAAGCTGTATACCATAAATCATTAGGCAGACCATTTCAAATAAAATAAATAGTAATAAAAACAAATAAACAGCCTAAAATGTTGGTAACCATTTATAAAGTTGATCAATTAATGAATAATTGATTGTTTTAGACACACAAGTGGTGTGTGTGCAATGTTTGAGAGAAGAATCAGCCCTGAAAAATTCAATGCCATGGACAGCTTAAAAATGTGCTTGAGATAGACATTTTATGAGTATTTCCATTTATTGGTTTTTGTGGCAATGTATGCATTATTATATAGGGGTGGAAATGAATGTAACTTCAGTGTATTCCATATCTATTCGTATTTGAGCAATTACATTATTTAGATCTTGGAATGAGTCAAGAAACTCTTTTTTGTTCCCAAAAACACATAGTAAATCTTAACAAACATTGGAATTACACAATACAGTAATTCAATTAAATGGAAAAAGTCTTCATTAATGGCATGCCTTTTAAAGAACTAAATACTAGAGGCTTTCCCATGATTATTTTTGGTATGGCACAAACCTGAGTACACTTTCTCTTGAACCTTGTTTGCTCTATGCTACTCTGCAACAAGCAAAGGAGCTGAGGTTGCAAGCTGAGCAAAGTGAGAGTGCATGCACACTGAACACACAAAGCTATGGATCCCATATTTTAGAAATAAAAAAAGCACTTAGGGGATTCTAGTTGCATAGACCTACACAAATTCTGAGCTTTCATGCTTATTTGAAATATGTTCTGTAGGAAAAATAATTTTTCTTTCTAATACAAATTTCACTTTACATTCCTTGAAATTTCTAAAAGAAGGCAATTTTTAATTTAATTCTAGAATGTGATATGTCTAGTTTCATTTATAGCTTGTATTTTCAATACCTAACTTACTGCATTATCGACTAAACCCACCAAACAGAAAAGTTAGGAATTTATGATCTGATGGCTAAATTAGTAAACGTGCATAGTAGCTTGCAAAGATTGGGACCACCTACAGATGAAATACAGAAACAAACTGTGTTAACTCAACAAAAACCTTCTTCTCAACATGTGGTGTTAAAATACTAGTATAACTGCTTTAGGCAGTCATAAGCTGTCTTAAAATGTATAAAATAGGTCTTTGAAAGCAGTGCGCTGAATTCATCAAAGATGAGAGAAGCAAACAGTCATACAAATATAAAAAGGCCTAAAGTATAGTATAGAGAGGGACCAAAAGTTTTAAACTTTATAATTTCCCTTACCAGCCTCTCCCCACTTTTGTCCCCAGGACTTTTAAATGACACTGGGATCCCCAATGACCAAATCACTTAAGCCTGCCAGATTGTGCAATATTTGCTTGGACTGCTGCACTGATGTGTGTTTGACATTGGAGCAAATTCTTTTCTCTTACCACTAAATTCACCATACAAATATTGTTCTATATTGGTGTCTCATCACATCATTATTTGGATATCAGATAATGAGTATGTGTTAATATATAGGATGCTAAAAAAGAAAGAGAGGAAAATGGTGATCTGTACCATGTGACAAGGAAGAGCAAGTGATCAAGTGAGATGTGTTCATGGTTGGTAGGAAGGAGGGAAGGAAAAGTTTAGGGATAAAGTCAAGTAGATATTATAAGTGAAAGTTAAGTGAGGAAAAGAAGTCAAAGTGAAAGGGATAAGAAGAAAGTGAATCCATGGGGCGTGTAAAATTATTAGTAAACGATCTGAGTTTGCCAAGAGTAGCAGAGTACTATGGTCACACCACTGATGATGTTCGACGCAGCTTCGAACAAAACGTCTTGTAAGATTTTCCACCAGACCAGGCCCACAAGCCCGGATATTCATTCTGTATTTTAATGTATAATGTAGATACAACATAAGATGGGCTGTCCAGTTGAGCAGTAATCAACGTCGTTTCAATGGGCAGTCCAATACATGTGTAATGCCTTAATACTTCAGCAAATTATTATAATAAAAAACAACCCTACATGTGAGAGAGCATTACACCATCACCCCAAATTTTATCCTTTCTTGATTTATCCTCATACTCAGGGTCACTGTTATCCCACAACTCGGGATGCATTTGCACAGCTGCAATAAGTTCATTACTGTTGAAACAAACAATTGCATTGTGTCTATTCATTGGTATTTTACCTTGATGTACAGTATTGTGACTTTTGTTGGTGGGTGTGAAGTAAAGTAGACAGATGTAGTCGAGATAAAGAAACACTTTTATTTCCGTAAACAGTAACTTTGTACACTCGTTGCAACAGCAAGAAAGTCTTTCGATTCTCCAACAGCACGGCTCCGAACTCGTAACACAAAGAACTAACTCTTCTCCGTCGGCACGACTCCTCAACCTTCACATACGTCTGACTGCCCCTTCTCACACTTTACCGCTATTTATATCTCCCAGGCACTATTCTGGAAGCTTCAGGAACGTTCACTTATTGCGGTGAGATACAAAGTAGAAGATTCCAGTAGCCTCTATCCTTTTCTCTCTTTCGGCAAGCGCCCCAACAATGCGGTCATTCTCTATCTCTTTCCTTCGGCTCCTTTGCGGTAGTGCCGACAATAATGCGATGGGTGACACTGATGTTGTCGGCAATTAGATGCGGCGGGCGCGGTGACACTGCTCCCTCCTCAGAGCTGGTCGTCCCGACCAGCACTATCACTGCGGCATCCCTCTTGCGCCCCGGTGGACTAACCCATCGAACCTCTTCTCCAGGAGGCACGATCCTAGGTATCGCTGTTGGATAGTGTCCCTTGGTCCGGGTAGGACGATGTATGCCATCCTGCTTCGAAATTCTGCAACAGTACCGCCGGTCTTGACGGTTCCTCGTCCAGTTGCCCTTCTTCCTGGTGTGTTGACGGGCCATCCTGCGCACTTGGAAACGGTTCACTGAGTACCATGTCCGCCGACCTCTCTGGCGCACCTTCGCAGCCACCTTGCTTCCGATGGGTCCGGCAACAAACCCCACCACATCCGCGCGAGTCGCGTCCACCGCTGCACTCGTGTTCACTCGTGCTCGGCACGGCCTCTCCTGTATCCTGCCGTCCAAGATGATGTCCACCATTCTTCCGTTCACGGCACTATGTGTCAGGTGATTGGATGGCTCCGACGGTCCCCCCATGTCACACGCCAAGTCGGTTCTCGCGTGTTGCTCGTTTGCTTGTGCGCTTCCCTGCTGATTGTCCTCCACGTCATATCCTGGTTGGTTACGTACCCGACACACTCCTCCAGAGGATCCTCGACGACGTCCCTGAACTGCCCCTTTGTCTTCCCCGAGACGTACACTTTCGTTATCTGAAACGGGCGCAACTGTCGCCTCGGCCACTAGGTGCTCCCTCCCCGGGTCTGTGCTATTCCGTCTGCCCCTGGCATCCAGTACTTTGACGCTCTCGTCAACTCTTACTACCAGGGCGCCAAGACGTTCCCCGTCGTCCTCCACGACGTCCACGTGCTGGCAGAGGTCTTCCCACCTTTTCGCCGAGTTCTTCCACGTCTTCCGTCACGCCAATCAGTTCGCCGTCAATTTTCGCCGATAGCTCCGTCATCTCTTTCAGCTCGGCAGCGAGGTTGTCGTTTCTCGTCTTCATTTTACGAGGTTGTCATTTCTCGTCTTCATTTTGGCAGCGAGGTTGTCGTTTGCCGTCTTCATCTCTTTCAGCTCGGCAGCGAGGTTGTTTCTCCTCTTTATTTCGGCAACGAGGTTGTCGTTTGCCGTCTTCATCTTGGACATTTCTGTCTTCATTTCGGCGAATAATTCTTTCATCATTGCCATCATCCTGGTTTCCGAATCTCCCTCCATCTTGGTTCTAACGTTGCAACTTCTAACGACGATGTAACGAAACTAGAAGCAATTCGACGGATCCCACTTCTGACACCAGTGTGACTTTTGTTGGTGGGTGTGAAGTAAAGTAGACAGATGTAGTCGAGATAAAGAAACACTTTTATTTCCGTAAACAGTAACTTTGTACACTCGTTGCAACAGCAAGAAAGTCTTTTTCGATTCTCCAACAGCACGGCTCCGAACTCGTAACACAAAGAACTAACTCTTCTCCGTCGGCACGACTCCTCAACCTTCACGTACGTCTGACTGCCCCTTCTCACACTTTACCGCTATTTATATCTCCCAGGCACTATTCTGGAAGCTTCAGGAACGTTCACTTATTGCGGTGAGATACAAAGTAGAAGATTCCAGTAGCCTCTATCCTTTTCTCTCTTTCGGCAAGCGCCCCAACAATGCGGTCATTCTCTATCTCTTTCCTTCGGCTCCTTTGCGGTAGTGCCGACAATAATGCGATGGGTGACACTGATGTTGTCGGCAATTAGATGCGGCGGGCGCGGTGACACTATTAACAAGGCAGCAGAATGAAATGTGTGAATGATCTTGTGTTGTGCAATTCTACCTCAGCTACCTTCACACAGGGCAAGTATCAAGCAACCAAACTTTCCAAGTAACTAAACATTCAGTATCATCTACCTGTATCATTATGTAAATGACTTCTCTTCACCTCTGTCTCCTTTACACATATGTGTACCGCATACCAATCTTTTGTGCTTGAATATGGCCTTACAATATAGGTAATTTCCACATTTGATTCTGCTTTCTATTTTTGTGCATTTTCTGTTCAGTAGAGCCGTTGTTATCAGAGCCTCAAGCAACTGAGTTCCAGGTTAACTGAGGTCCCATTTTACGAAGTGTGCCCTGCAAAGTATCTAGTGTACAAATAGAAATGGTGCAGCTAGCTCAAAGATTGGCAGAGGAACTGAAAATTATGTAGTTGAGTGGAGCAACGCAGTCAAACATTTGGAGGTGACTGATCAGATGATGATAGAAGCAGTGTATGTAGAGGCTGAAGAAAGTGAAAGTGACAATGAAGACATTGAAATGGAGAACAAGAAAATCAACTACAGTGAAGGATGCAAAGCTATAGAAAAGGCCATCAAGTACCTAGATCAGCAGTCAAAGACAACTTCAACAGACCTACTGCTAGGATGATTGCGTGAAATGGTGGCAAACAGATCAACGAGTTCTGTTGAAAACACTTAAGACTTCCGGAAGAAATGACCTTTTCTTTTTTTAACTGGAACTGGAACATGTAAATGTATGTGCTGCAGTTTTTTTTTCCACTTTATATTTTTAGTTTATTTTTATTAGAATGTACATCACTTTTTTCATTTGGTAATACAGCAGATACCTTTTTTCTTCACATCTTTGACCACATTTTCGTTCATTTCACCATCTGCCTCTTGATTTTTGACAGAGTACGTGTTACCTGAGTTTTTGATTATTCAAGGTACTGTCCATCCTTCTTATCTCAGATAATTGAGGCTCTAGTGTATTAAATTTTCAAGCAAGATTAATATACTCAAATATTATGTACAGGAAAATTGATCATTACATGAAATAGTTTTCAGCGTAACAGTACATATGAAGAGTATGTTCAATTCTCCCTCCCCCCCACCCCATTAGATGGCCCGACAATTTTTGCTAATATCAGCGACAATGTCCTTAATCTTCATAAATATAACTGTGGCCTGTTGGGACAAGAAATTTTCTTCATACTGAGACAGAATATTAGAAGACCCCAAAAGAAAATCGTTCATGTAAATGTTTGTTAAAAGTGTAATTCGTTTTTTGATGTTGGTATGAGATAATTAAATGACGAAAACATGTTGATAAGGTTCATTGTTACGAACAACTAAGTTTGCACAAAGACGTCATAAATCTTTCCATATTTGATTTTAATATATGTGTATAAATATTAGAATTGTTTGTGTTCCATAATAAAAGTAGGGGAGGATGATTAGAGATTGCTTCCCTAACGAGAAAGAACTATTTCATGGACACATGCGCGGATGAATATGAAAAAGGCGGTGTCGCGTCAAAACGATGCCAAAAAACTGTTCACTAGCGTGTGTATCTTCGAGGTGAAAAGACATTTTTTATGTAGTGTGAACATGGAACTTTCACCAAACTTTCATCAAGCATAAATTCTACTAAATTAAAAAGGTATAAAGGTTTTTAAGCATTTAACATGCTGCTGATAGTGTAAAGTATCGATGAAGTGTTAATAAATTAATACATTGTGATAAAGAAACATTGTGTGATATTTCATTCCATCCGTTACCAAGCCCTGAGATCAAAAAGATCTCATTAGCTTAAAGACACAGCGTCGTTAATAAATGCAAAAACAGCACCAATACTTAACAAAATGCATTAAAAAGAAATGTATTAGAGTCCAGAATTGATTCTCAACTGGTGATTGTAAGTCTACAAAATGTGTCTATGTGAGACTAAAGTTTAGTGCTTAGAATAGCTGGTGAGGTATTTCTCACAGAATTGAATGTGATGTAAAAGCATTCTCACAATTGTGATTTGCATCACACATTAAATTGATTCTAGTGATACTCATATTTTGTAAAGAGCAAACAAAATAACTCTAGTACCAGTACAATGAGATTCTCTTCAGCTAAATAATAGCGCTTTCTGATAAATATGTAACTTACGCTGTTGCACTGAAATTTATTGCCACCTTAAATGCATTATTAGCAAGTTCATAAAAAACACTGTAATATGTAAACAAAGTTCTTCCCAATATGAAGATTGGACCCTCTTATAAAATTGCACAAGATTGACTAGCTGGAAAGTTCTTTCATTTCTTGGCAGTCAAAGGTACAACGACCAAATGAACACCTTTATTGCTTTGAAGTGCAGTGTATTAACCTCAATTACACAAATTAAATCTCAAATGTGGCAGAAACTAATGAATAATTCAATGGTAGTTTTATGAATAATTTGATAGTTTATATTTGGAATACCCATCACTACCTTCATCTGTAACTCAGTGTGTGTGTGTGAGTGGGGTTCAAGGGCCCATCAACAGCTAGGTCATTAGGGCCTGTAGCTCAAGAGTGGTCATCCTTACTGGACAGAGAATTTCTTTTTATAGCTTTGAATAAGTTTCAAAATAAGCAATGCACAAAAAGAAATTGTCAGTGGTTGCTTAGAATATAAAATTATATGAAAGTTTCATATTATCCAAGCACAGTGGAACAAAACTGAAATTTAATTTAGGAGAATGTTCTATAATGGAGTTTCCTTTGTTTTTGTAAGCAATCAGCAAAACTCTATTACCAAACACTGAAAGGAACAAATTACTTAACCCATATATCATACTGGACTTAATGTTAGACAATGATTTTTAACTTAAAACTTGCTTTTAAAAACTGTTGTCTCGTTATATGCACAGCCTAATATTTAAAGTGACACATTTTTGTTAAGGATTATACTGGCTTCAGTAGTGGCAGTCAAAAAATGCATTGCAAATGAGCTTAATGCTACAAGTAAACCAGAATTTATCAGGCTGTAATGATTACTTTTGATGTAATGTATTGCTGCTTGGTGCCGTTGCATAACGCATTCAGTTCTGGTCAATGTTACAGTCAAAACAAATGGTGCAGAAAGGAGTGTGTCCTCATTGCATCAGTAGAATAAAGGATAGACAGGATGTCATGAATTGAACTTCAACCACAGGTTTTATGCAAGGCAATACATACTAATAACTTACAATTTGTGATGCAGGTTGATGTTTCCAATGCAATGTACAATGTTAGCAGAAAGTTGGAGAAATGATAGCAAGTCAAGGAAAGCATTCAGAGAACCAAAGACAAGGACATTTCATAAAATTGATATATCTCTTACACAATTTGTGCAAGAGAAATCAAACCTGGGGTTTTCCTATATATTTTCTAACAGCATTTGATATTTAATTAATCAAATCAATTGCTGCAGGTGCAATGGACTAGAGGCACTGTATTCAAACAGGGCAATGCTGAAGGAATTACTTGTGAGAGGCCAAAACTGGATTATGACTAGGGCAACAACGGAGTCATTGCATTTGTAGAGAGGTGCCCTGTAGTCGATTGTTTACAAGAGGGTTACCCATATGGGTGAGTCACAGTATATCGCCACATGTGAATACTATTCTACGAATTTTGATGCTGTTAAGCACATGGTGCAGACTTTGTTATTAAACCTCAATAGACACACATTGCCTCAAAATTTAGTTCTTCCCTCTGCAATTTAAGCATTAGAAAAGTCTGGAGAACTGGTAAAACAAATGACTGTCATGAGAGGAGTTATAGACAAGCTGAATGCTCTGGAAGATACATGGGAAAAACAATAGATGTGAAACTGCAAAATCTTCTACACAAATTGGATACCATAAACTGCATAACATTGCCGACGTAATTGCAAACGAAAACAGTGTTTTAAAATACCCAGATGTAGACAGAAAGTGTGTAAGATGTTACATATGCACCTGTGGCTTCAGCAGATGTGGAACGCCGCTTTCCTGCCTATAAGTCAGTATTATTGGCAAGGAGACAGTCATTTTCATCCGAAAACCTGAAAATGTAGGTTGTAATTCATTGCTAAAGAGACATAGAAGTCCATTCATGTGCACAGTGTGAATTAACGTTTGCATTAATTATTTAATAAGGATGTTTCAGTTATATAAGTTAGCAGAAATTATATAAACAGTATTTCAGAAATAAAATATTCACAAAAAATGTGTAGTTCTTCCAGAATAGTCATTTGGACACTACTGCACAGTGTCAGTGCCAGCTCTTATCGCTACACCCTGACCCACCTATTCTATAAGCTTTCCTCACATTGCGACTCTGATGTCGCAGCCCTAATTATGATGCAAACTTTCAGCAAGTAGAGATGGAGCTGTCATTACATGACCATAAATAAACAATAATGTATGTTTTCATAACAATTTAATTTACATAACGTCTCTTTTTCCACACAAGTGCAAAGAATAATATAATTTTCCTGAAGTGCTGTTTATCACTGATTACTTACTGGCTATGACCTATGACAATTTCTTTGAACTGCAACATTACTTTTATCTCTGTCAATTGATTTTTTTTTTTACATGATATACATCATTAACCTCTTAGCATAATTCTGTATGTTTTGGCTTCTTATGAGTGAAATTTTGATGTGAGCAGGTGATTATTCTAATTGTATATCTCAACCATTCCCTGTAGGTTAACCTTCCCGCAGTTGCATAGCATTCAATAGCAGACAGCATTAGTTTTTCATGTACTGCTTTTTGGCATTCGCTTTTGAAAGGTGAATGATCTCATCTTCCTGTCTAATGAAATAAAATTTAAAAAGCCTTCATTATACTGATACTTGCAGAGAAAATTCAGTTTTGGTATACTTTTAAATTCATGGAAAACTAGAATATTTTTATGTAAGCAAATCTAGAAATCTAGAGTATCTAGCACATGTCAAGTATATTGGAAATGTTGAAGCTTTCAAAACACTATACAAAATATTGATGTAGACTTTTTGAATGCATGTTGAACTGATGAACATTGTGTTAAAAACACAACTATGAAAACTATGTACCATACTTCTCTGAACAAAAGATGATCTCAAATGCACGACAACCCTCTGTTTTTCCTGAATTTGATTTAGGAATTTATCATGATACATAATATACCAGGTGAGTGAGCCACCCCTTATTTTTTGGAAGGTAGGCCACCCATCAAACGCCATGTGTGCTTTCGTCCAGTTTTGCGCTTACTAAAACTTATTACCTGACATTCTTAGAGAGAGGAATGCACAAAACTCAGAGGAACAGCAGTTTAAGAGACAACGTACTCCTTGCTAAAGTACACCTAAAAAACATACGACTTATTTACTGAGAGCGAATTCCAGTTCCTAGCCGATTTTACAAACTTTTTATTAGAGCATACATAGCAGCATAATTCAGTAAACGTCTGATAAAAAGCACCTATCATATGAGTACACTAACACCACCAAATAAAAAGAAAATGGTGGGCACTGGTACTTAGAGCAGGGGTTGGCTGCAAAAAATTAGGCAAAAATTAAGGACACGCCTCATCTACCATGGACACATACAGTCAAAATGCACATAATATTAAATAATGGTTTATTTAAATTTTTACGTAAACTACGTATTGTACATCTCAAGTAACAGGCATAATGGCTTTTGCCATCTAAGTACTAAAATTAAAACGCCCAGCAAAGGATTAAAATTGTCTCAAAAGGCTAAATCAAGCACAAAAACTTGCGAAGTGGCAATGACATAACGGCTGGCATACAAGTCGTACTATTGAACGCTAAATGTGCTTTCAGTCAAGTCTCGAAATAGCTGAGGAGAATTATGACTGTAACTAGAGCACTACCGCCCCCCCCCCCCCCCCCTCGTGCAATTTTTTTATGCTCATCAAAACTTGGAAACCAAATTCACAATAATCTAATTACAAAGTCCCTGAGAGTTTAGGAGATTATAACTGAAATCGTTTTTGGTTGTCTACATTTCGTAGTAGAACAGGTATAATGACTTATGCCCTATTGGACTGGCATGGTGTAGTGTATTATTATGAATGCTGACTCCCTTCATTCTCCATGCGAAAGTTGTTGCACGATATTTTGTGCCATTCCTTCACCACGTATTCCTCAGACGAGTACATTGATATGCTTTTGATCTATGGAGAAATAAGGGCCCATACACAAGCAGCTCAGCATCTATACCAGGAGAGATATGCTAAAAGACAATACCACAAGATGGAAATAAAACAATTACCAATTAAAATAATAACAGCTTTTAACATAATAATTGTTCAGCCAATGTTATTTGTGAATATTACACGATTAAAAAAAAAAATCAGCAGATGGAGGGGAGTCGAACCACATCTACACCAGGCGGATTACTTACGAATTGGGTGCTCGTTCCAACTGAGCTACCTAGTAACATGAGAGACAAACATTCCATTTAATATGCATGGTAGTATTCGCTTGTCCCAATGAACATCTGCCGAGGTGCAAATGTCAACTGTCCAATTACAAGTATATTAAAAGATGGTGCTCTAGCATCTATAGTAGTACCTAATAATTTCATCGAGTGTGTAACTAAAGACATCCATATTAAATACTTGGGTAGAACCTAGCATTGGGGCCGAAGTTTTCATGTTAGAGTATAAAATGCAGATTGCATAAAACTGGAGAATAAGGGGCAGCTGACTCACCTAGTATATACAAAAAAAAAAGGGGAGACAATAGCTAATTTTTTTAAACAAATTGGTTCTAATGAATAAAGACAAAGTTGAAGCAATATAAATCAACAAATATATCAAAATACTTGAGAGACTAAAACTTTGCTTATCTTTTGTAGTTGTGAATTATTTCAGATAATTACACCACTCTAGTTATCTGAAATAATTCAGAAGTATCAAAGATACGTAAAGCTTTATCTCTAAATATTTAATATATAGAAGTAATCAAATGTTCTGGAGCTCTTGATTTGTCATCTATAATATTTAATATATTATTTGTTATATTTACATATGTTTTTGTATATATTAAGTTGATGCAGTGGCACGATGATGGCAGTTTTGTCTTCTTATAATATTGTCACACTGGAACCAGAAAGAGACAACAATGAAGACAACAGTTTTAGTTATTAGTACAGAGGTATGTTTTAGATGTGGCAAATAACCTTACCAGGATCTGCACAAGCAACATCATGCAAACTCCCTGCATGCACCTAGTTTCCCTAAACATAAAGCACTGAAGTCTGAAGGTTCTTTTCTTTCACTATCTGATACATATACATCATAATGGCAAAATGACCTGTAGTTCTCAACATGAATATTTTAGAAAACAGCTTTTCCATTCAGAGAAACGCAGTAAAGAACTAAAGTGTAAAAATTTCAACTCAAGAATATTTTATTATCATTAGAACTAGCTCACGGTTTCAGATGAACAGCTTGGTAAATTCTGTAATAGAAGAGCTTTATAATGGTGGTACTGATGCAAATGATTTTCAACTTGGTCTGTCGCATAACATCCAGAATGCTTTTGTCAAGAAAAAAAAATGTTTGCGCTTCATTTGCACGGTTTCTGCAAACTGTACATTTCTAGCAGTGCACTTGCTTGCACATTGAGTATTTGTCATTACTGTTGTATGTGCAGACAAATCAATAGATATCACTGGAAATCCCCAGTCATCTAGATGCCAGGTGATAAGACCGAGATGCAACATGGAAGGTTATGGAGAATTTTCCATTTGTTTAAAAACTTAAATTAAAAAATCTTAATTTTAAAAATTACAAAATCATATTTTGTACTTGTTTGACTGCCTTACAATTTATGGTATTTCCTCTTTGTATTTCTATTTTATTCCATGCCAAACTCATTGCATGTAAGAACTGATACCTGATTTTGATTGCTGTCATACGGAATACAGAAAGTATAAGAGTAACTTGGATTGGAATGTGGTTATTATGTTAACAAAGTGGTTTAAGAAAGATGAATATTACATTTACATTTTTGTGACTAGCAACTCATACAATTCCTATCACACAATTTTGTTCACAGTTAACAAACAGTAACTGATATCGGTGTTCCATTCAGCACTCCTGACCAGCAGTGAATGGGTTTAAGGCATCTCTTTGGGTGAAACAAAAACCAGAAATATTACTTCTATACTGTAAATTGTTAAACTTTTATTAATTCCTTCAAGGTAAGCTCACACATACTTCAGAGATCTTTACATGTGTATATACTTTTTCTATGGCAGTGTATTCTTTCAGAAGCAAGAATGCATCAAACAAATAAAATAATATTGCTGTTGCTGTAAATGCTTTCTAAAATTCTATGAAGTGCATATTTTTTAAATAATTTGAGAAAACAAAGCCAAAGTCAACTTTTTATTCCTAAGACAAAGCACAAAATTAAATAATGACTTTTAAAAATATATTTACTATACATTCTGCAGTAGATACAGAGAGGTGTAAGAAATAAGGAGCAGCAAGAGAAAAGGATTCAAAATTCAATTAAAATACTGATTAGACCTCAGGAAAACACTAGAATGAAAAAGTGAGTGCAGTATATTTCAATGTAAATAAAGCTCAAGCATACCAACTTTTAATATTTGCAAAATACATTTTTCCCAAAAGTTTCTAGTATTTATAAAAGCAGCTCTTAGTAAAAATGCTTTATCAAACTCATGCCCATCTTAATGCCTATCTACAAGAACAGAACAGGATATAACTGAAGAAAAACAAGCACGTACAAAGTACAGAAATGTAAACATTTAACAGATTAATTTAAAGACTGCAGTTTTTGGCTGCAAACTCATTAAAATCTTGGTAATGACTAGTGAACAAAACAAGGTTACTTAATAAAATTTAAGGTAACACTTTTGATGAAATATAATGGGGAGAAATGCAATAGTTCTTTAAACAATGATAGTACATATCTATTTTTTTTCTTTGTGGGGAAGTAAATAAGTTCATTGTTGCTGTTCTAGTGGTGTTTGCATATATTGCACATACAAATATTTAGCTTATAAAAATACACAAAGCTACTTTAGCAGCAAACTAGCACTGGTTACCATATTTTCACACTTATTTTTTGCACTTGCATAACCTATGCAATTTAAATTATCAAATTTTTTGTTTCATTCTTTATTTTTGTAGGGAGTGGTTGAAAAACTGAATCACAGTTGGCTGAATACCCTGTGTCTTCACAAGGTGAAGGTACCTAATTTATTTGCTAATAACAGTGAAAACAAAAGCGGGATGGACTGACAAGGCAGATGAGCGAACCAGCTTCCAGTCTTGGCACTGCAATTGTCCTTGAATTGCTGATGGGAAAAAGGGATACCTTTATGATCAAGGTCAGTGCTTTCTCCAGTTTTCACTCCATTAGGCCAATCAAATTTCCAGTTTGGTTACAGATTTGATCCATTCGCCATTCTGGAAGTATACAGTGATTACCATGTCAACCACCTGCTGCTTAAGTACAAAAGATGAATAATTGGCAAGTAAAGTTTAATGGTTACAAAGCTTACAATGCACCTTTTAAAATATGCGTAATTTAATGCACTTCTAAAATTATTTATGCAAGTCATTTTTGGTCTACAAAATACAAAAAAAAAAAAAAAAAAAAAAAAAAATTATATGTGAAAATATGGCAACATCTCTTCATTTTCTTTCTTGAAATTTTTATAAGTATTTAGTGACTATGCTGAAGTCAATATAAAAGGCCATCTAATTTTAGCTTGCTGAATACTAAACCAATCTGTTGAAACAGCAAAATGGCTATCACGATCATCTTTTAAGGTAAACACAGTAGGGCATTAAAATGACTACAGTTAAAAGGGCATTATATAAATATAAATCTGTATATCTACCTAATGTCTTCAATGTAAAGTTAATAAATATATATATAGAACAATATTCGAAACAATACGTTTTTATTTTACACTATAAACAGCAAATATAATTATGACTAAACTCCCTGATTTCTAAAAAGTGACCTTACATATGGGTTTTTTGTTCCATTAGTGACCTTGTAAAGCTTCCATTACATGCACTTACTAAAAAGACTAGAACAAAAAGAAATGCATTTTAAAGAGAGTTAAGCATAAACTTAAAATAAAAAGAGATTTTGTTTTTGCAGCTAAAACAGCATTTAATCTTGAGTAACACTTTTGATGTAACATGTATTCAGTATGAGCTCACCATGAAAGCATGTTAATAACGTTGCTCTTAATGTGTAATTTTGAACTATTACTTTAAAATCTTGTGGCATAAACATCAGAAATTGTTACCATTCAGTAATTACACACGAGAGATTTCTTAGCATTTATAACTCTTTTTTGTGGGGTTATTTTAACATTTATATGCACATGTTTATTACTCTAAAGTCGGCGAGAGCTAACCTGGCACTTGACAGCTAGCTGATTTGCTCACCTGTGAAAAAGGCTAGCCCTATCTCATGTTCATAACACGATTGGACGAGATAGGGCTAGCCTTGTTTGCAGGTGAGTGAATCAGGTAGCTGTCAAGTGCCAGCTTAGCTCTTGCCGACTCTACTTTTGTCAATGAGACTGATGATGGAAATAACAGTCTCTGAAACATGTCCCCATAAGTTCTGGGAGAGAAAGTGCAGTTACGAGTAATTAAACATGTACATTTTTGCATATAAATCTCTTAGCATGATTATACAGTAAGTTTACCACAAAACTTGGCTGGCATGCATGCAGCCTGTGTGATCTTCACTACATCTCCGTGCATGCGTGTGCTAATCATCACATGTGTATCAGTCTTACTTCTGTTAGTGTTTTCATAATGAATCGACTGCAGTATATAGGACAATAAAGAGTGTTTAGGTATGATACATAAGTGCTAGCAGAGAAGTTGTAAGGCAATTTGAAACTAAATTTCATGGCGTGCGTGTCCCAAGCAGAGACCACTTGTTTGTTTGTAAATCAATTCAGGGAGACAGGATCAATTTGAGATAGGAAAAGAAAGCTAAAACAGTGTGTACTTATGGAGCAAAATTACACAAAATCAAAGAAAGGTTACAATGGTCACCTCGAAAATCTCTTAGGTGCCTTGCACAAGACAAAATTAAAGCAAAATATCAGGAAATAAATTAACGCTATTTCGGAAGCTGAACTAATGCCTGTGAATGAAAATTTCCTCAGTAGATTCCATAGATGTATTGATGTAGATGGATGGCATTTCCAACATATATGATAAGCCATGTTTTGTGTTTACTCTGGTAATTTTTAATGTGATTCAAGATTTGATGTGACGTGCATGTGTGACTGGGAGACAGGCCGTGCGACTGCCAGCTAAGTTTTGTAGTCAACCTACTGTATCATACTGGTGCAAGCGTAATTACTTGAACAAATTCTTTTTCTACTTTCTTGGTTTTGTTAGCACTTACTTATATACAAGTATATAAGACAATGTACTTGAAAAACACAGATATGGGAATGAAATTCTTAGATTCTTGTCTTTATATATTACCAAATAAAATGGAAATCAAGCAGCTTATACTTTCATTTAGGTATATAAGTCCCTATATGTGATCTTCAGAAATATGAGTATCAATTCATGACTCATTATCTTTCTGAAATTGTTCTAAGCCACAAAACTTTAAACTTATTTTTATTTTGTATTTTTAAGTGAAAAAGTTTTATTTCTTAATCACAGAAAATGAGATCTGATCTTATAGTATTGTATCTCTTGAAGGTATACAGTATGCCACTTCATTATTGCTGTTTGCAGGTTTTGGGAGAAGATGAGACAGCTGGGTTGAGGTACTGTATATCCAAAATGTTAGCTGTAATCACACACATGATTCTGTAATCTCAGTTGCATTTTCTGAGCTGCTTTCCTTTGTAGGCTCACTGACACTCTCAGTTTCCTCAACAACTGCTGTCTTTTTCTCGGGCGAGCTGCTTGTCTGTTCTGTCTTGGTGCACTTATCACTGGATTCCTACGAGAAAAAAATTCAATATTATTCCTCTTCGTATTTTTCAATGGGACAAAAGAAATGTTCTATAAAACTGGAATAATATAAGCTGGATATGATTTTCTTGTAAAATTATACTTGTAGAAAAAAATTAACATTAAATTAAATACTGTAATTAAATGTTCTTCCACACAACAGTAGCTGTTTGTAGGACAAGATTTGAAAAGGTAGAATGAGACTGAAAACTTTAATGCTATAGTTGGGATTTCATCACGGATCTTCTGGTCTCCATCCAGCTGTTTTAACCACTAAGCTACCATAGCCAACATGCCAATGCAACTTTAAATTCTCCAACTCACTCACATTTTTCCTGGTAAACCACACAAGGAGATCTCAAATTATATGAGACAACATACCTTAATGGCAACTTACAATATTTTAAGTACTTAAGTCCCGGGCTTCTAGTTTAACCAACTATAAGTCAATTAATGTAATTAATGTTCTTCCACAAAACAGCCATATGTAGGACAAGGTTTGAAAGGGTAGAGTGAGACTTAAATAACAAAATAAATGTAACATATACTACACAAATTGACATAATATACACAATAAATATCAGCATGAATCAACATCTATTTCTGTTTCCCCTGAATTAAATATTCTGAGCTTACAATTTCTCCTACAAATGTTTGAAGACATGGTTTTATTACATGTTTCCTTATAGTTACATTGGGAATAAGAGAAGATATTGGGCTTGTGAGATAGTCAAGTATTTAAAGATTTTATTTTGTTTATTCTAATATTATGTCTGAAACTATTTGGTACAGTAATATGGGGGCATGGCCGACATGAAGAAAAACAATCATTGCTAGACTTTGTAACCAACGTGAATCTTTTTCAATGCATTTCTGATCTTAATGTCGTGTACGAAAGAAGTAAAATTGTACACAATCAGTGTTACATGAGTGTCGCTATAAAAAAGAAAATGCATAAATAATCCTAGAACAATAAGTAGAAAGAGTGAATAATTTGCTAGTGATTGATTATAACGGGTATCAATGGACATTAGAAAAGTGAAAATATAGTTCGCCATGAAAGTGATGTGCACTTAGACTTTGGGCTAGAAGCTGTTAAAAAATCTTTGCTGTGGGGAATGATCTGAATGGTTCTGGATGGTAACCTCAGGAGCTTGTTAAATAGTGAATTGATTGTCATAGATTTCTATTTAAACTTAAATGAAGTAAATTTTGGAGAAATCTGCACTTTATTGGAAGAAAATCCTTGCCCATGCAATTTAGTTGAACTTTAACTGTTGTCTACTACATATGACCCTGTAAATAACGTGAAATCTCTCATAGAAATTAAACTTTGCAATGACATTTTAACATTAAATTGTGACTAAATTAATTTGAATTAAGGTAGAAATGCATTAAAGCATTATTCACAAAATGTTTGCACGACAGTTAGTGAAATAATAAGTTATTTACATCCATTCGTCAAGAAGCTAGATGGCTCCAAATATTTGACACAAATTATTATTATTTTTTTTTTTGGTGAAAAGGTTCTTTATTACACGGGATGCACTCAGCCTTGTTAGGTCCCGGGGGTACCAATTGAGGAGCTACTTGATGGAGAAGTAACGGTCCCAGGTCGAGAAGGCCGCATAACTGGCTGGGAGGGCTCGGGGCTGCCCACGTCCCACCCTCCAGTACTGCACCCTACCAATGACACCTGTAGTGGCATTCTCAATTTTTACACCACTCCTCCAACGCCACACCCCCAAATATTCAAACCAAAGAAGTGATTTTAGACAAGATTCAGTCAATAAAACTGTAAAGTGAAATACAACATAGAAGCAACCTAGCTTAATTGTTGGCATGATCTACATTAACAACTTCATCTCTTTTATGCCAACCAACTTACTGACAGTTTTTTAAACACACAGCCATGTGTGGGTAATGTTTGAGAGGTAGAATCAGGACTGGAATATTCAATGCCATAGCCAGGATCTGAACCATGGCCTACTACTTCATGTGTGACTGCTCTAACCACTGAGCTACAATGGCAGCTTGTCACTACGACAAATTCCCCGACTATATTTTCCCGGTACACCACTAGGGAGTCTCACAACTGAGATAAGTATCCCAAGAGCGACTTACACTTGTATGTATATTATGTTCCGAGCTTTTAATTAAATAACCTTTAGATGGTTCAAATCCCGGCTATGGCATTGAATTTTTCAGTCCTGATTCTACCTTTCAAACTTCATTTCTACTGATGATGCTGGCAATTGCAATATGCAGCAAATTTCAAATAAAACTCACTGTTATAAAATACTATTTCTATGAGAGGTAGAACTGGAACTTAAAAATTCAATGCCACAAATTGGATCTGAACCACAGACCTTCCGCTTACCAGGCGACTGCTCTAACCATTGAGCTATTATGACAAACTGCCAGAATGGTATTAAATTCTCAAACCAGCCCACACATGGCTTGTGTGTGTCGGTCTGGGTGGCTCAGTTGGTTCGACGCTGGCCTACTGTTCCCAAGGTCGTGGGTTCAAACCCAGCCCAGGCTGATGGTTTTTAAGTGTGCTTAAAAACGACAGCTCCATGTCAGTAGATTTACTGGCATGAAAAAGAACTTCTGTGGGACAAAATTCCGGCACACAGACGACGCTGATGTGATCCTGGCAATTGACAGCGTCGTTAAACAGCAAAATAATTTTAAAAAAACGGCTTATGTGTTTAAAAACCCAGCAGTAACTTTGTTGGCATAAATAAATAATAATTACTATTTCTATGCTTTTTTATGGTAGGTCATCACTTTAATCACTTTAATATAAACTGAAATTTCACTGTCTTCAAACTTAATAATGAAACTGTAGAAAATTAACTGCATTTTAAATGAATTCTGATTTTAAAATTCAGTTAACTCTTTAGGAGCCCAACCAGAAGGCTATTATTAGAATGCACAATGCTTACCCAATTTTCTCTTTCCCTTGGGCTGGAGATTGGTGCTTCATCATCAGAATAATGATCCAATTCTCCAGCTTCAGTTTCTGTGGCTACAGAACGTTTGGTTGTGGGCTGTAATGTAGAATAATTACGACCACCTCGAGTAAAATTATCTGTGGCAATCTTCTCATTTCCTGTAGGACTGGGACTGGTAGGAGATGTAACACTCACTGAACCTGTAAATTCCAATTGTACACTTTTTAAATTTCAAAACTTATCTTTCAGATGGTATGTTGGTTAATATTAACTGTCTGTGACAGACATTTAAATCTCAGTGCTATTAGTATACTATGGTGCTGAATATCAGTAAAAATCATCATTGGCAATTTAAATTTACCCATGTTCATGAAAATAGAATCAACTCCAGTATTTTTCAATACAGTTTGGTGAAAACAAAACATATAATGTGCAAAAATGTACATATTATTGCAAAAGTATATGTTGCTATAATCGGCGCAGTTTATCAGCAGTCCCCAGGAGTTCAAAATGGCCGACATTACACTAAACAGCTGACGGAAGAATCACAAAAAGCAGTCCTGCCGACGTACATAATAAAGCCACTTCTAACCTCAAATATCAGTGTTAAAGTAACATGCTTTCAAACGATAATAATGCTTGAACATCGCTACCACATAACACATGATGAACGTACTCACCTTTGCAAATCTTGTTCTGCAATAACAACACTAACTATAATAGCATATACGCTCTAAAACAATTCAAAACAAAATCATGCAAAAACGAGCATTACGTCCACTGATTGATTAATTAATTAATATGGCGTGTTAATAGAATCTTGTTTTAAAATCTATTGGTTGGCCTCTCTGCAACACGTTCATAAACTGGCAACATAACAGACGCAATAACACCAACTATGGCTATAGCTGTACCATGGTTATATGTTACAAACAGTTGGTGGCACTAATGCAACCCAATGGATGGGATATCACCAAATATAACCAGACTGCACCATAATGGGGGGAAAATGTCAAGGTTGTTTTTAGGGGCATCTTAATAAGCTGTGCCGACTAAATTATGCTTTTAATTCTACATAAGCTCTAATTTACTTTTACACAAAATACTGTGGTTTACCTTAGCATACTATACAGCAATTTGCTTTAATATTTGATATACCCGATTTAAGGACTAATATGCTTTACGCAAGCACAAACCTAAAAGGAATTTAAATACGAGTAGTATGATGCAGAAGCTTTCGGAAGCACTTTCGCTTCCAACAAATACTCCAAGTTTTAAGAAGAATCTTATGAGCGCCAAAGAACTCGAATTAGTGAAATTTGCAACACTAAGTTTCTGACATGACGCGCATGAGTATGTGCGAAAGATATAAAAATAAAATAGAAATTAAAATAAAAATGTAAGTAAACAAATTTGTCAGTAGTGTTCACGCCCACAGTCACAGGCTAACCATTATTTACGTGGTAGCTTTGGAAACAAAAATGGTTGTACTTTTAATAACCAACATTTATTAGTAGTAAAAAGTACGCAATGACATTGGGATTAATTTGAAATAAGAGATTAGAGCAAGTATTCAATACCTCTAGTCAGACTTTGCATCTTTTGCAGCTTCGACAAAAAAACAATTGCATGCGATTAAGTGAATATTGTGTGTGATCTACACATATATGCAAAGAAAATAAACAGAGCTGATGCAATGTTGCCAGTTCTACCAGACATAAGAAAACAACTAATTGTGGGTTTTTTAAATTTAATTTACACAAAAACCATTGAATCTATTGAAGTACACCAAAGGAAAAAGTTGTCATTTATTCAATTATCTATGAATATAGCCATAAATCAAGAACCTTTAATCAATAATAATTCAGCCAGGTGATGATGAATTTTTTTGATAAAAATATTTTTTTCTAGAAAACTAACTTTTCAGTCTTTTGGTACTATAGTTATTCACAAGAGAAATTTGCTGTTCAAGTCTGGTGGATTACTTCATTTCCACCCTGTATAAGAAAGAAACATATTTTGTACTTCACTTCTTCATGGGTGAAGCTAGACAAAAATGAAAACTTAGCTGCAGTGCTTCAAAACCAGGCATAGAAATTCTTAGCACAAACCATACAGAAGAACCCAGATAACTCGACATTCTGTATAACCTGATGCCTTTTTTATTTCAATATTTTTACTTTTTAATGTTAAACCTGACTGTAATAGTTTTTATAATCCACTATGCTGCATAAACTGTCTAGGTAAATTTTAATTAGTGTGTGTATACAACCTACGGCATTCTCCCTCACAGGCCCAAATTACCTTGTTGTCGATGGGCCATAAACCCCACTCACAGTAACAAATTACCTTCGATACCTAATACATAAGCAGCTGGCAGACCGCTGTCACAAAATTAACCATCTGGACCACACAGATTTCTGACTTTTAAGTTTCGAAAACATCCACCCTTGTTAAAATTAACGACCTAAGGGGACAAATATGCCTTCGAAATGCCCACTCCAAGAATCCTGGCTGTTTATCTTCGAGCATATGGTTTTTGGGAGAAGCTTCCGTTACAAAAAGCTTGCAGCTAATAATGTGGATAAATAGCACAAACACTTGTTTGGAAGATTTGAAAGTTTATTGCTTTACCCAGTATGTGCGTGGTATGCTAAACTTTCAGTTACATATTTCTGGTTACAGTATGCTTTCTCAGGTTTCAGGCTTACTGTTAGTGTTGTGTTGAATTATTTGTGCCAGTAAAAATGTCCAACGAGAAGGAAAGACAAGTTAACATGACAAGGGAAATTAAACTGGATGTGTTGGAGAGCGGACAAAGGGGAACATATTAATATGTAACACACTTTAGGATGTCATACTTTCCTGTTTCCCATATTGTGCTAAAATATGAATTTATGTAATTTGCAGTGTATTTCTTACGAGTTGTGAACAATAGACTCTTTATTCCATAAAATTACATATTTTGGTAACTTGACACACTCTAAGTCCAAGTTAGATTGAGTTACCAGGATTCTACTGTATCCATACAAAGAATACAAACAATAGTGTCCGAGGGTCACTGATGGCAGGTAAGCATGGTTGGTGAGTGCTGTCTTGTAAGCCCCCCAACAAACTGTATGTTGCATGGGGGAGAGGCCTGCGACACCCCTATCTAAAGTCCATTAACAGTTCAACTTCATTTCCTTTCATCCTTGCTTTAATGTTTAGAAATTCCTATGCTGCTCATAACAATGATAGCAAAGTAAATGTTAATATGTTACACTTGTCATTCTCAGCTACAGATCAAGATATAAGAACCCTTACTTGAACTAATAGAGTATCAGCTGAACTGATAATTTGGGAGAAAATACATATAATGAAGAATGTTCACATAGCCATGAATTTTGAAATGTCACAAGCAGACAGCAGCACAGTCACAAGCACAACAGACGTTCCCCCTACAACTGCCAGTCAAGAAACTGTTGACAATGAAGACACTTGTCTTTGAAACGTGTCTGGATAAAAGTAAGTTTACATAAAACTATAAGTGTCTATAGGTCGACTCATATACTTAAAAAAATAGCTTGCTATGAATTCATTCCTGTGTGATTGACTGTGCAATAGGAGAGTGAAAAGAAGGGGAGCATCATTTTCCAAAGGTCATGAGATCAAGAATACCTTGCTGTGAAAGAACCCAAGTGAGCAAGTAAGTAACATGGTCCATGAGTGTTTTGCCATTATGATTACATGCAAATAGTAAATACTCATGAATGAATTGACTATTATTTAGAACTTTTAAGCAGAACAATTAGTAAAAAATAGCCAGTTTTCAACCTCTATAAAACTATTATGTTGTAGACTTACTTTGATGACTGAGTTCCTCTTGAGATTTGCTGGAGCGTGTAAAGGCTGGCATGCGACAAACCCAGTGCTCGAGTCCACCAGATCCTGACGAGCTTGTTGAGGCAGCTGAACTATAGCTGGAACCAAGCCCACGTCTCTGGTAGAACAAGATGTAGGCAGCAGCAGTCACCAAGCTTGTGTCTGCTACAGGTTCTACTCTTGTATCATCAAAGCAGTACCACTGTGTATCGTAAGGATTACGACAGTATGCTGATAGAAACAAAAGACAATTAGATAAAAGTCAGGAATATTACAATCATCTTTTATTCTCTTGAGATTTAAAAATTTACTTACTACCCTTGGGCTAGTAAAAATTTACTAACATTTTTAAAGAACATGGAATAATTTTAGTTTCTCAAAATAAATATAATATAAAAAATTTTCAAAGCTTTTCTTAAGAGGGCAACTTTTCAAATTATAAAAAATCTGGCATTTATCAACTGAGATGTTAAGATTGTGACAGGGTTTATATTTGTAAGACTAAACATCATTTGGAAACCAGAATAAAAGAACATTTTAGAAACGCTAAATATAAACAGATTGAGAAATCAGCTGCAACAGATCAATGTAGGTCATTTAATCACAAAATACATCCAGAGGTTAAATTATTATAACAATTAAATGGACCCATAGATTTAATGGTTTGGGAAAATATATTTTGAAGAATAAGAATCGCATAATGAATTTTGAAATAGTACTGATTGATTCTGTCAAATTTGTTTTGCTTCCAGTAGTTGGTAATACAATAGGAAAGAATCTATCACCAATAGTACCAATAAAAAAAATCAAGCCACAGATGATGCAAATGATTGATTTGCGAAACATGTCTGGAAATGGAACATTATACATTAATTATGAGACAGGATATTGTAAGACCCCCAAAAAAAATCATTTATGTGAATATTTGTTAAGAGTGTAATTTGTTTTTGGTGTTGGTACGAGTTGGTTGAATGACGAAAACGTGTTGCTATTGTTCATTGTTACAAACAATTAAGTTTGTTTAAAGACGTCATAAATATTTCCATATTTAAATTTAATATATATGTATAAATAAAATAATTATGTGTGTTCAATATTGAAAGCGAAGGGAGAATAGATAAAGATCACTTCCCTAACAATATGGGAACTATTTGATGAACACACACGCGGATGTACACAAAAAGAAGGTAGCATCATGTGAAGAAGCGGCAATTGTTTAGTTAATAGTGTCCGTGTCTTTGGTATGAAAAGACGTGTTTTTATAGTGCTCTTGGATGTGAGTAGAAAATTGACTAAACTTTCATGAAGCTTTTGTTCTAAAGTTGTTAAAAAACTGGAAAGACTATCTATATAATATAAATTGGTGCGACGAAAGGAAATTTAAGTGTAGAGCCGAGAAAAAGTGTTAATAAAGTAATATAGTGAAATAAACGTCGAGTGTTTGTTCATTCCATCTAGTACCACGACCTGGGGTGGAAAAGGAGTCTCATAGCTTAGCACATTTTTATAATAATATTATAAAAACAGCACCAATTACAAAAGATAGGTGATATTCTAGTCACTAATATTATTAATATTTATTGATCAGTACATTGACTTGACAGCCAGATAAGTGTTTTAACTTTATCACACAGAGCAAACCTAATTAGTGTGAGCCTGTGAGAATGTAATATTAATCTACAAATATAATAACAATGTTTAAATGTATTTAGTTTTCAGCACATAGAACGTTTTGGCATCCAGCATCTTAGCGTTTTTTTTTTCTTTCCAAAATCAGCATGAAGTCAGGTGGGATCAGTTATATTTATACAATATTAGTTATAATATGCACAAATAAACATAAATAGCATACTATTTTTTAAATTTTAAAGCAAGTTTTAAACTCAAATCGACCCAAACTATTCTGCATGGGAAGGGTTTAGGGAATAAAGGTACCTGTATAATGACCACCCTGAAGATCCTGCCCATGGTGATTGCAAATGGCATAGAGATCATATACGTTGTCATCATGCCTATGTGCAGTTCGACGTGGCCTCTTCCAAGGCGACCATCCCAAACCTCCCAGTACTCCTCCACCAGGGGGCGAGTTCAGCATACCTGGAGGTACCGAGTTGCTGGTAGGATTTGGTCGGTTAGCGAGATGTGGGCTCATATCGAAACCATACAGAGGAAAATCCACCAGTGTTGTCAATTTTGCTGGAGCTCTCTGTTTTGATGACTGCTGCGGGAAACAAGCTCATGTTTCACTCACGTAAAGATTTTGCCATAAGTATGCCATACTATAGAGAGAGTTGGTCTACACATGCTTGGGGGGGGGAAAAAAAAACATAGTGGAAGAGCCCTCTGCCAGAAGGGAGGAAGAGCTCAGAATGCAAAGTAGGGGGTAGGGGAGCCATTTATAGTGACTCCTGTCTCCAACTTTCTTTATAATGTGGCAAACCTATAGCTGTCAACTGCAAACAGTAGTCAGTACATGGAAATGTGCCAATACCTTTGTTTCCTAAAGTGCTTTTCTTTAGTTAATGTTGCTATAGAATTTCTTAACATTGATTTTTTTTTAACTCTTTAACATCTATGTTCTGCACCAGTCCCAGATGAACCTGACTCACTTGCATTAGTCTATGAACAAAGTTAGGATGTCAGAACCAAGAAGTATGGAAACATTTCACTTGAATGGCTGGAAGGCATGCTTCACGACAATGGTCCACACTAGTTTCTGAATGAGATATTCTCATACAGATTTGATGTCAACCGTATGGCACTCAAACATTAACCAATGAGCACGAGTGGGGTTCCAGCTCAAGAGCAAAAGGAAAACGGGGTAGTAAGAACATATCAATGTCGGTGCCAACCAAGAAAGGGATTGACAGTTTGCAGTGAGGGAGAGGTGACATTGCCGCTTATGGCAACCACGTGGAGAGCGGTATGATCATGTGTACGAAGAATATTGGATTGCAGCAGGAAAGCTGAGTGCGTATTATTTATATTCACATGCAAAGACAACAGTAAAATAATATTGTATCTACATTCAAAGGATAGAATATGCAATTATATATCAGTCTAAATAGTGTTAACAAAAGAAACATACCTGTGAAATATTGATGCTTATTCTGATGGGAAAATGCCACTGATATCCCTATTGCTCTTCTTCTTACCGATTCCTACAGCACGCAACGTCCTATCAATTACCTTAGAGATTGGAATAAGAAGTCCCCCGATCAATTTCTCCTCTTCGAAATATTCTCTTACAGAGCATATTATTTCCTGTGCTTGTCCTTTAATTGGTATATGTTTACCAAACACATTATGCGGTTCGTGAGGACGTTTACATTTTCTTTTGGCAGCTCTATTTTTGTCACTATTTTTTGACATTGTTAAAAACACTTAAAAGGGTTGACACAGTTGCAAAAGCTCACAACACATGCACAGATATACAGACTCAGACACACAAGGCAAATAACCGTCTATATAGAATGATGCAAACAAACTTCTCAACACACAGGCAATCTCAAACTGACGCAAGCATTGCAAACTCGGGCTGCAGCACTATTTGTTTATATGCAGTGATAGCAGAACATAACTGGCTTGAGAATTTAATGCCATTCTGGCAGTTTGTCACAATAGCTCAGTGGTTAGAGCGTCCGCCCGGCAAGCGGAAGGTCTGTGGTTCAAATCCCGGTTGTGGCATTGAATTTTTAAGTTCCGGTTCTACCTCTTAAACTTTGCCCACACACGACTTGTGTGTTTAAAAACACCAACAGTAAGTTTGTTGGCATAAATAAATAATAACAAAAGCAGTTTATGTTACTGCTAGGTTCCTCATGAGCCACATGCTAATCACGTGTTACATATTGGCAACAGGGTCCTTGTGTGTACCGTTTCTATGGAAACACTATTATAATGCCTTAGCTCTAATTGGTCCTTCTTTTCTTTGCTATGACAACTGCTAAGACACATCCATCCCATTCCGTTCATTTATGCTTTTCCACCATGTGATTAACATCTGTCAATCCCCTTCCTAATTGACGCCGAGTATAACTGAAGTACTAGTACAGCCACGGAAAAAATGACTGAGCACATTAGGAGAGCAGAATATTTCCAGGTCCCATGTGGTGTTGCAGCATGGTTTACACAAGTCAAATATTTCTAACATGCAACTAAGTTTATTGATAGTCTGTTCCATATGTTATTGTTTGTCAGATTCACAAATAGGCTCGCTCTTTCTATTTATGTGTCAGACAGATGATGATAAGATATGGAACAGAGATTATCAATAAACTCAGCTGCATACTGGAAATATCGACTTGTGTAAATTGCGCTGCAACATGACTTGGGACTTAGAAATATTCTGCTCTCCTAATGCGCTCACTCATTTTTTCCATGACTGTACCACATAAGGGGTGAGAGATGAGCACAGCAAGGGTGGTTAGTTTAGTATTTCTTTATCAATATAAACCACCATGCATTATATTTGCATGATTCCATGCACTTGACTATATACTGATTAGCAATAACTGAAATCTTTTAAGAAAGAAATTTGATCTGCAACAGTCAGTCACATGACATTTTTAATGAATATGATTTACAACTGAGAAATAAATCACCTCAACCATCTAGCCTTGCAACCTGAACAAAACGTTACTTTCAAAATAGCACGGTATGGCTTCTGAAGGGTAAAACACAAAGTTTACCAGGGTCAGATTTTGATTGAGAAAAATATACTCAGCCAATGTTATATTAAACAAATGTTATGAAAGCTGTCACTTACCTGCCTGAATCTCTTGAGATGAATAACTAGAATATCTGGCAAAGACCAAAGTCCCAACTTCTTAACAACTTCCTGCTTTCTATTGCAGTTAGGACAATGCCATGCATCTTCAGCACCAAGGACCTCTGCTCTTGTGTATAGCTATGAAACATGCAAAATTTATGCCCAGTTACAACTAGAAACTACATCTTTATACTTAGCAATTACTATTCTTTTTAATTTTTTTTAAAATATTCAGTATGCTTTAATAAGAATACTGAAAAAAAAAAGCATTTGTCTTCAAAATTGCAAATTATGATTGGAAACAAAATGTGTGGGCTATGATTGTTTCTTGTGCTACTTATATCTTATATCTTATGCTACTTATATCATTGATTCTAAGTTACTGAGCAATCTAGAAAGTCACAACATGAACTTGGTTGTAGCTGATAGTTAACAACTTAAGGAACATTCAAATGAAGAAGACATCATAGTCTCATTAGCTTCCTTGTTATATTCAGCAATCTCTACACTGCTTCCTAACTTAGGTAATATTATTATGGTAGACACAAAATTTAATGGTGGTTGATAGCTGACTGTTACTACTCTCTTTCTTATTGGGCAAATAAATTTTGTGGGTGTAAATAATATTTATATCACTGGCTTTACAGTGTGATTTCACAGCATGTTTAAATATACATCACAAGGATGATTAGATGTATACTCTGTTCATCAAGAGATTATAGAGGAGATGTAAACAAAGCATCGGTTTGTATCACTCCACAGCCATGTGCATTCGCAATGACCCAACACAATTACCGCTACGCGTAGGTATAATATGCATTTTACACTACTAAAAGGATATATTTACTTGATCCGAATAACATGTAGCACATGGAAATTAACTGCTACTTACGTCATCTCTGTCCACAATAACACTTTTTCATTTCCTGCTCACAATCTCGAAACCAATCTCCAGAAGCAGCTTGTGCAGGGAAGTTCGTTTTAAATCTAGAAGATTGGGATCAGAGTCAACTGCCTACGGCACTTTGCTTAAGGTGGGGGTTCATTGTTAACAAAGAACTGGTGATTGCAGATCTCACAAATTCATCGCAAACTACAACCACCATTTATGGGCGCGTGGTCGCTTTTTGCCGGGATCTTTACCAACTGACGATTTTTCTTTGCGTGTGCTGTAAATACTTACAACTGACACACCGGTAAACTTGGATGTTAATTTCATCACGTCTTCGAAGTTTGGGATATTTCTTGCAGAACTTGTTAAAAACGTTCAATATTGTTGTCTTTTCACCACTTTGCAATGGCTTGCCACACTTATGTTTCACAACTCACTTGTTCCGCCATGTTACTTTCATACTGAATACTGCATGTGCAGAATGACTTAGGCTGGATATAGATTCACTTAACTGCGTGTTCTTACCCTTTAACTATGCTTAGTACACTTAGTTCATGCTTTAGCAAACATTAAGTGACATTTCTGACCTTAGTAACAGTATTTCTTCAAGGGACTATTTACACGGCGAAAGCGTCAAGAGGGCACGCGGTGGTCAAAACGCATGTGGCTTTGTTTATGTCTCCTCTAATCTCTTGATGAACAGAGTATGGTATCTAACCACCTGCCATTAAAATTTGCGTCAGTCTTAGTATCATATAATGTTAACATTATTTTCATGAGGTTGTTTCCTTAAAATGGTGGTAGCATTGCTGGTTACCAAGTGGGGTACCCAGGTTCAACTCATTCATGGAACTCCTGAAATGGGCATGCATAGCAGAGAAAAATGATACAATAACCAAAGAAGTTGAACGCAAAATCTGGAAAGTGTGTGTCAGTGGGAAACATTTCGAGATATGAACCCCCCCCCCAAAAAAAAAAAAGAAGAAGCAGATGATTTGGTCCAAATTGAGTCCTTTTCTTTTACAGGTTCCAACACAAGTTATTTAAGAGATATCCCGCCGGTTGTTGATAAGACAATGCAGGAGACTTTGTTCTTGTGCAGTTTTTCATTGAGAAGAATCAGAGATTTTATGCTACAGAAATTTTGAATTGAGAAAAAATTCTGGGAAACAATTCTCTTGTGTTTCCAGATGAGGATGAGTGTAACATGCAGAAGACTCAGCTTGTAAAGGAACAGCAATCATCCCTTCGTATAACACATGGAAGGTTTATTTTCAGAAATATTACAGACAAATGACATCTTTTAAAACAAATCTTGGGTATCCCTAAGAAATGACCAAACTGATAAATAAGTTTATTTTAAAACCAATTTTGGTGCAAAATTATTTTCTTGTGTGATGATGCTTTAAAGAAAAGAAAATACAATTTTTAGTACTAAATTTCTTTAATTTTTTAATGCAACCCTTGTTCCAAGACAAGTACAGTATCAAACAATGCATTTCTAGTGGCCAAAGCAAACATAGGCAAGTGAAACTTTGTTTTTCCACTATATTTTTTTTGTAGCCGAAGTTAGCTTGTTTTCTAGGAAATTGTGGTCACATTTCAATAGTTTACATAACAACAACAATAACAATAATAATTTCAACAAATTTTACCGCACGCAACAACATCACGCTCAGTTAGACCCGTCTAGGCTGGTGATTAATCTAACGGAACGGCCATTAGACCATCCAACTACTTCAGTTTTGGCGAGAGGACTCAATTTCGCCCCGGCACCCAGATCCATACCAACCAAGGATTTCATCAGTGGCACTGAGCAGGCACTAATTAGTCTTCAGGCAGACGTAGCTGAAGAAATACGCACCGAAGTCAGCCTTACATTAGCAAGAGCCAAGAAACCCAGGGCCAATATTTCATCTGCTGAATTTAGAGCGCTGAAAGCACTGCGACAAGACGTGACTCTAACTGTGCTTCCTGCTGATAAGGGCAGTGCCACGGTTATCATGGAGACCATGGATTATCATCAGAAAATTACGAAAGTTCTTGAAGATCCCTCTTTTAAGGAACTGGATAAGGATCCGACGACCAAGATCACCAGAATAACTACAAGTCTCATAAAAAACTCCAGCCTAACCACTGCAGTACAGAAAAACACCATTCCACACGCAGCAGCTCCACCTAGACTCTACGGACTGCCAAAGATTCACAAGAATGAAGTACCCCTTCGACCCATTGTGAATGCCATAGGCTCACCTACTTACCTGCTTGCCAAACATCTTACCACTCTACTGAATCCGCTGGTGGGTGACTGTCAACATCATATTGCAAATTCCAGCCACTTTATACAGAAAATTTCAGTGCTGAAAGTGGACCTGGATGATATTTTGGTGAGCTTTGATGTGGAATCCTTGTTCACCAGAGTGCCGCTAGAGGACTCACTACAGCTCCTATCTGAACGGTTTCCGGAAGACATCACCCAGCTTTTCAGACACACGCTCACTTCCACATACTTAAATTACAATGGCCAGTTCTTTGAACAGACGGATGGGGTAGCCATGGGTTCACCGTTATCACCTGCTATTGCCAACTTTTTCATGGAGAGCTTGGGTCATACTGCCCTGGATACCACCACAGACAAACCAAAGGCATTCTTCAGATACGTGGATGATACCTTTGTTATCTGGCCACATGGAAAAGGAAAACTTTCCGCCTTCTTAGACCACCTCAACAACCTACATGCGAACATCAAGTTTACCATGGAAGTTGAGAACGATGCTCACTCCCCTTCCTAGATGTTCTGGTCTACAAGAAGCCGGACGGCAGCCTAGGTCACACGGTATACAGGAAACCAACACATACCAACCGCTACTTGGACGCCTCCAGTCACCACCATCCTACTCAAAAGAAGACAGTGATCTCCACCTTGTTTCACCGGGCTTTCGATATTGCGGATGAAGACCACATTAAGCAGGAACTTAAATACCTACGAGACACATTGCTAAAAAATGGATACAGTGATAACGACATCAAAAAGGCACGCAAGAAGGTTGAAAACAATCGAAACAACCCCCAACGCCTCACTCAAAGGATGGATAGCTGGCCGAACAAAGCCTACATACCATTCTACGGTTCCGTCTCAAACAAGATCTCCCGCATACTCGCCAGGTATAACATCAAGACCTTCTTCACGCCTCCAAAGAAGATCCAAGAATACCTTAGGCCGGTAAAAGAACCACTTCGACTCAAGGTCCCAGGAGTGTACAGGATTCCTTGCGAATGTGTTAAAGTGTATGTAGGCCAAACAGGACGCACAATAGAAGAAAGGTGTAAAGAACATCAATGCAATATCAGGCTCCTACAACCAGATAAGTCAGCAGTGGCCAAGCATTGTATAGAGTATGTCCACAAAATAAACTTTGAAGACGTCAAAGTTCTGGAGCATACGGATAAATACTGGGACAGAGTCATTAAGGAAGCCATTCAAATCAAACTACATCCAAACAATTTTACAACAGAGACCGTGGACTTCAGCTAAGCCCTGCCTGGACAATAGCCATGAAACACATTCACAACAGCAACTACAGTGATTCTGGACCAAGTACTGACCCTCAAGAAAACACTGTGGCCGGTGACAAACATAGCCCGAAACAGCAGGCCCAATCACAAATCGTCACCCGCTCATTGGCCAGGGCAACGCAACCCCCTCCCACCTAACATTGTATATATATGGGGAGCGGAAAACTAACGATCATTTTCATTCTGACGAAGGCCATGGAGTTTAGAATGGCCGAAAGCTCAATATTTTTAAATCTCACACGGCTGATCGCCCATGAAACTGTAATAAATAACGTGCGCCGTGAAAGCTTTAAATCTTACAATAATAATAATAATAATAGTTTTATTTATCAACAGGTTTACAATGTGAGATCACATCTTCCTGTATCCAAAGTGTTTAAGTACATATCTTCTTCCTCCATTCTTCTCTTATTTCCCAATCCTGCTCTTCTAAATTCTTCTCCTTCATACTACTCCTTATATCATCTATCCAGGTTTTCCGCGGTCTTCCCCTCTTTCCTCTCCCTGGTGGAATCCATTCCAAAACTTGTCTCGGCAATCTTGTTTCCATCATTCTACGTGTATGACCATACCATTCCAATTGCTTGTATTTTACAAAATCTAATAATGTATCATTAACATTCATTTTTTGTCTAATAGTTGTATTTCTAATTTTCTCTAATTTAGAATGCCTAGTGGATCTTCTAAAACAATCCATTTCAGTAGAAAGCAATTTTAATTTCAGGTTTGTGTTTAGGTGCCATGTTTCCGCTCCATAAGTTATAGTGCTTCTTATTATAGATTTGTAGATTTGTAATTTTGTATCCACTACTAATGCCTTATCCTACAAAATTCCGTTCAACATAGCTATTGTTGATCTGCCTTTCTGGATTCTATATTTTATGTCATTTTCCTGACTGCAGTTTGAATTTATTTTAACCCCCAAATATTCACATTCTTCTCGTCCTTTGATACGTCCCATTCCATCTTCCAAAATCAAGTCTTTCCTTTCATCCCCACAAGACATATATAGTGTTTTCTCCAAATTTATTTTTAAACCCCATTTAGTGTATTCTTCCATAAGTTTTCTAGTCATATATTCTATGTCATCATAATCTTGAGCTATAACCAATTGATCATCAGCAAATAACAGTGTATAAATTGTGGAGTTATTAATAGTATTCCCATATTTTTACATTTCTTCTTCCAATTGGATAAAGCTTGCTGTATATATATATATATCTTAAATAATGTTGGAGACAGGCAACACCCTTGGCGTAATCCTTTTAAGGATTAAGCTGCTGCCTTGCAGTGAGGCGTTGGTTCGTCAAAGGCTAGAGGAAGAACACCTCAATAAAAGATTCCTGGTCCTCCAGGTTGGGGTTGATGCATTAGGCCAGGCATTATTATTATTATTAATAACAACAACAACAACAACAACAACAATAATAATAATAATAATAATAATAATAATAATAATAATAATAATAATAATAATAATAATAATAATAATACACATAGAAATTATTTTCTGTATGATAAAGGCACAACAGAAGCCAGGGAACTTTCTCAAGTTTAATTAGGAATTTTAATCAACATCTTCAAACCAAAATTGGCAACAATGACCAAAGTTAACCCATTTTACAGTAATTTGCAATGACGAATTGGCCAGAAGGTTAACAAATGCTATTGCAACACTTCATGACAATTACTTCCCTTCGTTGCGACATTCTTTTGAAGAAATTCTCTCCCATAATTACCAACGAAAACATCATATCCATCATACTTTCTTGACGATTAGTGGTTTTACCTATAAATTCTGTAGCATACTGGGACACATTTGCTAACCTTCTCACTGATTTAGACTGTCCTCTGACCAGTTTGAAAGTGCTTTTGTTACAAAACATAACTTAACACCAGTCCTCTGATGTCTAATACTTGAATGTGTAGCAGAAACTTAATCTTTTCTTCTTCATAGCTACAGTTAGAAGAAGCTTCTTGGTATCATGTGGACTTGGTAAACCTGCAGTGTTTCTCTCATGAGGATGTGGCTGTAAGGAATGTCTTGACAGCAACAACTTGGCGTTATCAGAGAAAAATTACGGCTAAGATTTTCAACTTATCAACATGCTCTTGTGCTAACAATGTTAGATACTAGCTTTATGCAATGTATTTAATGGAGAGAACAGATTTACTTATGAAGACATTGTGAGCTGCCATGTGGAACCATCCCCCACTCCAACTCCTCCAGAGGGTAGAACACCCCGCACAAGTTTTCTCATCAGAGCTCTAGCAATGTTTTTGAAGCCAATGTCTTCTTTAACCCTGCTACTGTAATCCATAAATTAGCCAACACTTCAGATTTTAAAAACTCATCAGTCCTTGGTGTTGTCTTCTTATTATAACCTGAGATGATGTGATAACATGTTGCACTGTTATTTTTTAGGTCAGTATATAGCTGTCTAGAAACCTTTAGATTGGTGGCCATGCAAATTACAGATGCGCCCATCCCCATTAAGTCAAAGGCTGAGTCTCCTCAGCGGTGAGCTTCTTGTCTTCCATTTTTTATCAGCAACTGAAATAAACAGCTCCAAAACAGTACTCTGAATAAAAAATATGGATGTCCGTAACAATATGTAAATGATACTCTCTGTACAAATGCCATAAGCATACTGAGAGCTGGCCTGCTAATGATAGCAAGCTGCTGCTGTGCAGTTGAAAGTCACGTGATTTCTAGTGTGGAATGCTGCTTTGGATGGTGGTGGGAGAGGTTCAAACTAATTGCATTATTCAGGTAAAGACTTTGCTTGTGTAAAAACTGTAAAGATTTCAACTGAGGTGCCTGTATTTCTGTGGTCAGAGGTCTAAAGCCTGTCATCTATGTGCACCTCACTTCAGAGTTTAGGTGTATTTTTACCGTTCACTTATGCTCAACACACAAGTTGTAATCGACATAACCTGTATATCAACTTTTTAATGGTAATGTTCAGCTTATGCTGGACAGAAAAAACCAATATTATGCATCTCTGCATATTCTTCTTAAGAGTTTCTATACCACTGCCACAGTTCATATACATACATCTATTTGAGTTCTAGTCTAATGCTGAAAGCATGCTTTTTCTATTAAGGTTGAAACAGTAATTCTGATTGCATAAAAACAAATTGTTAATGCAAATACCACGAGGTAAAGTGGACCGACAGTACCTTGGATAATTGAAAACTTGAATAACACAGACTGTCAAAAATCGAGAGGGAAGTGTATCATAAACTGGTGAAATGAATGAAAACGGGTCAAAGATGTGAAGAAAAGAATCTACTGTGTTATCAAATAAAAAAAGACCTACAGTGTATGTATAGTAAGTACATGTTCCAGTTAAAAAAAGAGTTATTTCTTCAAGAAATCCATAAGTGTTTTCTGTTTAATGGAACTCGCACATTTCTTTACTGCTATTTCACGTAATTGTTGTAGCAGTAGAAGGTATGTTGAAGTTGTCTATGATTGTTGGTTTAGGTACTTAAGGTCTTTTCTATCACTTTGTATCGTTCACTGTGGCTGATTTTCTGATTCTTCATTTTAATGTCACCTCCTGCCCTTACATTTCTTTGTGTGCCATTTCTATTTTTACACTAAGCACAAAGTACTTTTGCAGCACACCCCATAAAATGGGATCTTGGTTAGTTGGGGCTCTATTGTACTGAAGGAAATATGGCTATTAATTCAGGAGGAATTTAAACAAATTCTTTAATACTTTTCTCCCAGACAAAATAAAAATTATAACACTGGAAAGCCCATGAAGAACTCTAAAGAATCTTCCTAAAAAAGGGGCAAATGGTTGTATAATTTCATTATACATTCAAACATGGCAGTGGGGAGCCCACATGACTCCTTTGTATTTCAAAAGTACAAGCTCCAGTTCTCAACATAGGGTAATATGTCTTCAACGATCAGGAAGTTACTGCTGAATATTTGAAGGGACACCAATGACATGATAGCTTTCCATAGCAGAAAGAAATTCTGCCAAATGGGAAAGATTTAAATCTGTATAGACGTGTACAGTGTGCAGAAGTTATGAAGGCTGCCAGTGAGTTTCATATAGTGGGTAATTTTGGAAAGGACCTCACTTGCAACCAAGCAATCGTCAGAGTAACTTGCTCCCTCACAGATTTGAAAAAAGGTGATGCCGATATATACAGTTTTAATAATTAGGTCATGCAACACAGTGAAAATTAAGAAAAAAACAAAGTATACCACATGTGCAGGACATAAAGTGTTAAGTGAATTAATTTATTAGTGTTATAATCCAAGTGATTTAACTACATGCAATAAATTGGCAAACTTGTGTTAAAATAAGAAACTGTGCAGCAAAAGAACTGTGACTGAGCAGTAAGATATAGATCACAATCAGTTAAGGGAATGCACCAGAAAATTAGCCCCGACTTCATTGACTTGCACAAATGTAAAGTGCAGGAAATTCAAGTGCAAACTAGAATCTTGCAGGAAATTCTGTGCATAAATGATATGGTGAAACTTAAGAAATCAGGGTTATTCCTGTGAATACTCCAAACATGTTCACCCTCTTTCCCACACTTGGGATTCCAATCCAACCATTACAGCTAGCCAAATCAGCTACACTTGGATTGACTGAGACCATTTGAAATGAATTCAGGTCCACCATGTCGTGATCACACAAGGTAAGAGGTCGTCTCGATGTCAGGCAAAGCAAAACAGAATCACAATCTCAAGAATCTTGCAGAGAAAGTGGTAAGGATACCGCTTCTAGGTCACAAAAATCTTCTCACCCTGCCATAACCACTGTAATATGTGTTGTTGTTCATCTAATATGCAGGATTTTGATCCATGAATTTTTTTAAAGACAGTCACTTCAAAATGTTGTTGTTGTTGTTTTCTAGTGCCTTGCATCTGGCAATGAAGCCATTAGCATTCGTGCTTTCCAATACTTTTGAACTGTAGTTTCTTCTGATCTTAATGCTTCACAGGTCTTCAAGTGTTCTTCATTCATTTCTGCTGGATCGTTACACAGGACACATATCGGTGAGGCTGAGATACCTATTCTGTAGAGATGACTTGCCAAGCAGTCAATAGTCAATTTGTCAATAGTCGGAAGGCTGCAACAGCTGTTTTCCTTGGTCTCTGGGGGATTATATCTGGATTGGAAAGTAGTGTAATCCATTTTTTATCTTTGGCATTTGTTTCTATTTCTTGTAGGTATGAATGACAAAAATTTTTAATGATCAAGCGTTTTATTGAGGAATATGAGAAATTGAATTTAGACTTTTGTGTTATTGTTGTGGCTTTCTTTGCAAGTGAGTCTGCAGCTTCGACTTCAAAATGTTATGACAATCTTTTGTTACAAATAAGTTAGAGATAAAAATCCTATTTTTTTTACTTTGAGCAAAGAGTCAAAATTACTTGTCTAGCAATTCTGTTACATTCATTTAATAAATTAAACAGATTCTTACCTCAAAACATTCTTCAAGGGTGACTGCACCACCTTGTTCAGTGTTCATCTTCAGCTGTTTTACACTGGCATGCTCCTCCATCTGATCACTGTCATCAGCAATTGTGCTGTGAAATAATGAAAGTCATCTCTAAAATACACTGTTCAATCCTACTGTATTTTAAAGGTTTTCCTAGAAAAAAAAATTGTACATTATATTAATACAATGGAGGTATTAATCTAAGGAGGTAGAACTCCAAGGCAGTGGCATATTTCATGACATGACAAGTTCTGTATAAAAATTTTAACAAGTCACTAAATATTAGCAACAACCATCACAGGTATAGTAGAATCCTGTTACGTAATCAACTCTTGATAACTTGGCCACTTTTATTTTAATTTTTTTATATCTTTTACTGTTAAACTTGACTATAAGGTGGCACCATGGCTGAGCAGTTAAGACCATTCACCCTACCACCTAGGCGGCCCAGGTTCGATCCTAGGGACCTGCATGTGGTATTCATGGTAAACGAAGTGGCATCTGGGTGGGTTTTCTCTGAGTTCTCCAGTTTCCTCCGCCACTCATTCCACCAATTGCTCCATCATCACCTTTCCAACCATTGATTTCACCTGCATTTCATATCATCCTCTTCCTCACCGTAATACTTGGTGGTTCCTGTGCTCCCCTACAGGCGTCTGACCCTAGGCACTGTCTTGTAAGTCCTAGGGAGTGTACGTCCTATGTAAGGAGAGGGTAATCAGGTACAGAAAAGGAAAAGAAAAAGAAAAAAGATTTCTGGATGAATATTGTTTAGACAGTTTCTGAGTACAAAGTTTAACTAGAAATACAGAGTGCTTTAAAACATAACTGGAAGAAAACACATTACAGTTGGTTTTGTGCCTAATGACACATATGGGTCAATCCACGTCAAATCGCACACCCGTCAAACACGACTTTTTTGTAGGAGGTTCAAATTTTTTTTTATGAATAATACGCATCAAATAAGGAGACCCGTATTTTTTTATTTCCGTATTTTAAAATTATTTGCTTACTTATGGCTATTAGAAACTAAGCAATTTCTGCCCTCACCGTAATATAAAATCACTTGTTACTCTAAGGCCATATAGAGTTGAGAGTTGGGGTTTGACGCGCTGGAAAGAGTAAATACAACACTTTTAACAACTTTCAATCAATCATTATTACACACAAATTTTGGACTGGTTTTTGATGCTACATTTTGTAAAACCAAAAATAGAATTTAAATCAATGTGTTAAAAATCTAAAAAAAAAAATATAAACGTATTCCCTGACATTTTATCTATAAAATAAGACATTAAAAACTATGGAGTGAGCATAAGTGCATTTGCTACAATTTTTTTTCTGGAGGCCTGCAAGTGCTCACGGACGACATGAAGTACAGCTGGATTTGCCGTTCTTGGCCCCTGGAGGAAGTAAATGTAAAGCTTGAAAGTAAGTACCAAGCCACGTGACTGTAGACAGCATGCGAATTGGTGTGTCAGCTTCATATGCTCCTCACATAACTTCTTCTTACTAAGGCAGTACAGTCCATGCAGAAAAATGTCTCCACAATGCACCTTCTTTCTGATACTCCTGTAGCACCTGATACGTGCTTTTGAACTTTTTGAATTGTTTTCAATTTTTTTGAAAAAATCTTCTGATGTAAGCAGTTCTTTGCGTTTAGCTTCTTTCATCATGTTCACACATACATTTGAAACAATTTCTGTACTCTGACTGTGTAATGCTTTGGTTCCTAATTTAGAATGTACAGGTGGCATAATTGATTTACCTATGATCAATGTCTCACAAATCCACTATATTCACTCCTTATCGCAAAGATCTATGTCTTCAACTGCACTAAAAAGCACCTGTGAATTAGCAAGGACTGTCTCAGATCATGCAGACATCACTACTTTCCACTCCCTCACCATGTTGTGCATGGTTTCATTTGCAGAATTATACAATATGAGCTGATGAAACAGACAAAAGCTATGGGTTTGTCTACAAGACTACCAGTCAAGGTGAGGGGCCAAGAACGATGGATCCAGCTATGCTTTAAAATTACACTCCTTTATTCCTTTGTGAAAAACTGAAGCTTTAGTGAAACAATTTTCTTTCGAACAAAGAGGTAGACGAGTAGAAATTTAAAGTTTTGTGTTGTACTTTAACATTAGTTTAAAATACATATTTTAAAAACATTTTGAGGATGCTAATAGTGTCAGCTAGCAGTGCTCTCCTTACTGTACTGTTGTAACGTTCATGGAACCTCAAGCAGTGAACAGTTGCTGTAATGGAAGGTGCCAATTGTGCGAGGTTATGGTAGCCGTCACTGCTGTCACACGAGTCCGCTGCACTGATTTGTAAGTTAATTACAACTGAACTATTAGAGACTCCATTCTGATTTTTTCTGAGAATATTGAATAAACTTCAGTGTATTTTTAGCTTTTTTCTTCAGATTTTTAAATGGTCGAGTTTGTTTTATTATCTAACTTTAAAACTTTAATTGTACAAAATATAATATTAATAATAATTAATAAAATTTTCTAATAAATACCTCAAGAAATATTGCGATTTATCTTTAATTTGAGCCAAAGATCAAGTAATTTGCTTGATTACAGATGGAGGTATGATTAGTCGAAGGGTGAGGAGCACGCGATTTTTGGGACATTTCAAAAATTAATATCTGCCAAAATAAATTTTTTTTATAAAACAAAGAAACACGGGTCAAATGCACTTTGTCCAAAACACCAAAAAAAAATTTCAAGAAAATCTGAGATATTACAGTCAATTTTTACCATATTTTGTGTGATTTGACGTAGAATGACTCATATGCTTAGATTTGTATTTAAAAAAGAAGAGGTAAACTATTCTATATAATTTAATCTATCCAAAATGCTAAGTGGTAAGTAATAGATCGCACAGGGTTTAAAAGGCATACTTGACAAATTCCTGAAACTGAAACCTTTCATCCAGCAGAGCATTATAATTTTGGAATGGTATGAAATTTACCAATGTTCAGTGCAGTATGTGTACAAAAATTACACTACAATAAATGGGAATTCCATTTTATAAGATTCTTTCTGTCACACATTCTGAAATTCTTCCTGGTACCACAATGAAACATATTAAAGCAAAGAACACCATTTCTGGGCTATAAACAAAAATGGTCACAAATAATGGTAAATTTACATTCTATAGCCATAGATTGTGAATAAGAGAAACAATTTACATGGAGTCCATTTTACAATTCACATAGTTCATTACTGAATATTGACAACCATTAAGTACCTGTTACTAGAGGTACACCCAAATTTTAAATCTGCACACTATGCATTTTGTTTCAGCCAGGTGAGAAGGGACCATGATTGTGATGAAGGATACACACAAGTAAGCTCTAGTCTATCGCAGAATGGTATAACAATTAGTGCAATACATTCTGTCCATAACCTTCAGTTCAATATAAAGCAATAGAATTTCATGCTTTGTCATTTCCAGGGTGATAATCTGTAACATGATGAATTGCTCACTGAGCTGTAAAAATGTACCCTTTGCTGTAAAATTGTGATTATAAATTACCAGTAAACTGTGGGCAGGTATGTACATGCAATCCTTAGATTTGGCTTACTTTAATATTTAGATTAGTGATCTGTATTTTCGAATTTATTATTTAAATTGCTCTCAGTTAACATAAAAATCTGCCTGTCATTGGTTCTCTGTACGTGAATGTGTAGTGTTACCTTTCTTTGGCTTGTAAATCCCACTCCAACACAAGTTTGAGATGAGGTGGTCCAGCATCTTCTTCACACAAGGCCAGAGCCTGTTCAACTGCCTCCATGTAGAGAGGATGGTCCAATGTGGGATCCAAGTATGTAGCTGCACCATCACCCAAACCATCTACTATGCGCATACGGAACAGTGGTATCTGAAACATTTAACATGTCATTTATTCTCTCTGGCTTGTTGTAATTAAATGTCTGTAAAGCATCAACAACATAAAGGTTTGGTTTAAGGCAGCGTCATAGCGGATAGAAGAGATAGTGTGAGCTCTTCGGGAGTTACTATGGTTCGCTCGCAAGATGGCACTGGTGTTGCGGTCGCTTTACTTTAGTTCATGAATGCATGGTGAAAATAAGTTTCATATTATCAGTTAGCATTTTAAATACCTAAAATCGTAAGCAGGAATATTGGAAATACTGTTTTGAAACATCGTCTTTCCTTGACACATAATATAGGATGGTATTTTACAATAATGGGTATTATAATTAACGAAGAACAGTGGGAAATATCTGCTTACATGATTTTACGCTGAAAAATTAAACCATAATCAAATTATGTATTTTTTAAGCATTGTATCTAGAACCAGCTTTTGTTTTTTACTTAAATAATTTAAATTGCGTTTATGTTCGCAACAATTAGTAGCAAATTTCTTTTCTACTATTTTTAATTTGGCCCTCTCTTTAGATAGCAGGATTTTAGTTCTAACTAAATTTCTATTGAGGTTTCTAATTCTTTTCTTCAGTGTAGCAATTTCATTATGACACTTGTGTTTGTGACCTTGGAGGAATTAGAACTGTTTTCTGTGAATTCCTCATTGTTGAAGGACGGCGCATTTGAAATAAGAACTGGTTGACTGGATCCTGCATCTGGTAATTTACTGATTGTTGAATATTGCTTTTTCAGTAATTTTTTGTCTCTGTTTTGTGGAGATTTTCGGGATTTATGCACTGTAGTTAAGTACCTGGGTAAATTAGGAAATATACAGGGAATTGCCCCTGGCTTTAACTGCCATTTAATTCTAGGGATTTCAACTAGTTTTCCATGCACAACGAATGAATCAACTTTCACTAAAAAGTCCTCTGGAAAATGTTTGTCACAAATACTAGATTTAACAGATAATTTAGTGTCTTTCCTAGGAATAGACTTTTCCCATTTATAAAACAGATTTTTATCTTTAGGAGGAGTAAAAAAATGTCTAGCTTCTGAGCAGTTTGTGTATCCTGAACGACACCCGGGTACAAAACAAGTTGGCATTTTTAATCAATTATTGATGTTGCTTGAAACTTACGTTTTGAAGAACACACACACATTTATGCACAAAATTGGAAGCAATTTCACAAGTTATGTACCTAATTACTCACAACATGCAACGCATACGTATAAAATTGTCTGTACTTCCGAATCACATACTAGGCAGTTCGGCCGCATTTTAAGGCGACTGCGATCGCCACGCCGCAGTTTCGGTCAGTTGCCACGGGACCACGGATCATGCAGTGAACTAGCGGGAGACCTCACACTTTCTCTTCTATCCGCTATGGCAGCGTATTGTGAAAAATCCTAAAATCTAGTTTTCATCTAATATAAAGGCAATATACAATATTCAAATTAGCAATTCAACTAATTTCTGAGACATTAAAATGTATTTTTAATCTAGAAACTTCTTATATGTTAAAAATCCTTTAGATGTTAAGCTGTTTATTACATTTTGCTTAACATTTTATTTTTGTCCTACAACACTCTTATAAAAACATTCACATAAATTTTCTTGAAATTCTGATTCTGTAATCAAATAAGGATCATCGAAGCAAGTTTCCCTATTTCTAACACCAATGATTTTCTGGTGATAAGAAAGTAACATTCTTTCCCTTCAGAGCAAATGGCTCCAGTTCAGTGGTATTCAACCTTTTTTCTCCGGGAACCCCAAAGACAATTTTCCATTTCAGCCTGTACCCCTAGGCCAAACCCTAGAGTTATCCTTAATTCAAATTATACATAATCATGTCTAAAATAGATTATAACATTTATAACTAAGAAGGATTAAATTAAATATTATTGTTGTTAGCTAATGCTGGATTTCTGACAATGAAGCCATTAATCCTCTTGCTCTCCAATATTATGATATTGAAGAGAGCAATAGCAACCGCTTTTTAGAGAGCACCATATTTTTATGTTTTGGCGATCACATCGCTCTCTCACAACCCCCAGAATTTCTGGAGGACCACACCTGTCGTTGGTTTACGGGTCTCACCGACCTGACCGGGAGAGTTATGAAAATAAATTCACCGACCATGTCCTCTGATTACCAATCAGAGGACGTATTACATGCCATGACAGGTCAGCATGTTAGGGGTTAAGATTTTATAGAGGAATTAGAGAAATATTATATACCCACTAAGAAGTCTTTGTGTATTCCAGGTTGAATATCACTGCTCTAGTTAATGGTATATTGTAGAGAAAGTATGTATTGAATTTTTATGAACAGCCATTGAAGCCTTCAAGCAATAAACCATAAGATACAAGACAAAACCTACTGCAGGAAAATGTAACTCTGATTATATTATAAGGTTTATGTGGAATTGGATTTTCTGAATTATTTTGTAACTATATGTTTAAATTATCCCAAATTTTAGAAATACACATATAAATGTACATTACTTTTTCTATCAAGCTATGATTGGCATGTTAACTTTGCTTCATTAACTGTTAGTCTGCTGCAAACACTGATGTATAATGCAGTGGCATACCATTCTAACTAATGCAAAATGGACAGAAAGAGTGTCTGATGTGATGCATTCATACAACTTTCTCTTTCAATGACAAATTCCCATAATACAGAGCCTCCATTTTGATGCATGGCCATGTTACACAGAACTGCAACCAAATATTTCTAAATGGCTCTATTCCAGTGGCAAGGTCTTTGGTCGTTGACAAATGTGGTGATCGCCAAAGAAAGTAGGAAAACTAATAAAAAGATATCCTTTAATAATCTTATAATACCACTACTTCTTCAACTTCCCTGTTTTACCACTATCATGGCGTCAGGGGTTTACCTCGTATCCAAGACTCACATTTTCCTTTTGAATCCAACTCTTACTTAAGATGAGAGTTTAGCCCAACACTTAAGGTAAGGTCCGTGTTTTATCCCCAGGGTGCTTGGGTAGATCTTCAGTTCTTGAGGTAGGGATTGGGCATTTCCTCCCAACCCCAAAGGGTTCTAGTTTTCCCGCCAATGCTCGGGAGGCTGTTTGCAGTGGTTTCCCACTGGGCAATGGGGTTGCCACTTACCTACGCTAAATCTTATAGAGTGTGGGGCTAAGTTAAGTCAGAAAGAAGTCATGTGAGCATAACAAGTCAAAAGGCTGTGGAATATCCAAGAAGTCGGTAAAAGATTTGATAGTTCCAGTGCATCGAAAAGTATGTGTATTGGCCTACCCCATCTTGGATTTTCCCCTCTACAGGTAATGCATTTAAACTAGCCAGTGTTGTTGCTGTTTATTTATTTATTTTCTTTATTTTATATAATGTTTATATAAATTATTCGTATTATATGTATGCACTGTCAACAATAACAAAACCAACAGAAATTGTAAAAGAAACTTGAGATCTGAATTTAGAAAGTATAAATAAATTTACAGATAGCCTAATGTTACTGAATTGGGAAGCAATACTTTGTGATACTCTGGGCTCAGCTGGAACACTGTTTGAGGTATTCTTTGCAAAATTTGATCATTTATTTAATAGTTCTTGCTGAAAAAAAAAAAAAAACATACATAAAAATAGAAGAAATAATACATAAAAGTGGTATAACTTGGAGTTTAAAAGAATGAAAAATAAATTAATAATTCTAAAGGAAATGTATAAGGAAGCACCAAATGAATTATTTGCAGGTTTCAGTGCATCTGTCAAGCTATGTGTGCAACTGACTGCCTTCGGTCTTTATTGGCATTCATGCCACCAAAACTCAACCTAGGATGCATTCCCGCCTAACGCCTGTTGGTCACACGTAAATCGCTGCAGGATTATTTAATAATGCTATTGTATACTTTTTATTAGTGTTATTGGACACTGTTGTTAGCTAATGCTGGATTTCTGACAAAGAAATCATTAATCCTCTTGCTCTCCAATATTTTTCACTGATAGATGGGGCACTAGAAGTGGCCGGGCATATTTGAAGGTGGTCTTGGTCTATTTCCTCTTGCAGATCACATAGAGGACAGAGTGGTGGGGAATATATCCCAATTCTCGAAAGTTTTGCCAGACAATCATGTTTTGCAATCAACCTGAAGGTTGTAGCTGCTGTACACAAAAGAATTAGCAGTAACAGTAACCGCTTTTTAGAAAGCACAATATTTTTATGTTTTAGCAGTTACATCACTCTCTCACAACCCCCAGAATGTCTGGAGGACCACAACTGTCATTAGCTTACACGTCTCACTGACCTGACCGGAAAGGATTATCAAAATAAATTCACCGACCATATCCTCTGATTACCAATCAGAGAACATATTACATGCCATGACAGGTCAGCATGTTAGGGGTTAAGAGGTTATAGAGAAATTAGAGAAATGGAAAGGTTGGAAAAACAAAGACTCTCTTGCCCTCGGGAACCCTAATAGCATTGGGGTCAGAAGAGAACAAGAGATGACCAAGTTAAGGTCATAAGGTCGGATAGAAAAGCTACAGTGAGAAGCAAAACACCAGTAAGTGGAAATAATGTTCTGCTCAGCTTGGGTACCTTGTGGTCACCATCCACATATCCCCTAGGCGGGGACCCCAGAGGGGTATTAGACACTGTAGTTGATAAGTATGTTTCTCTTTTTCCACTGAGTTGTCAGTGCTATATTTTACATAAGTATTGCTACTGCAGAATATGCAATAGGATGATGGAAGAGGGACGAGATATTACACTTCTGTTACAACAAAAACTATTTAGTTTTGCTGCATTTGAAGAAAAGCTTCTCCTTATTCAGTTACTTTTATTTTAAGTAATAAAAGTTAATGCGTTCTACTTGAAATTAATGGAATAAAGGTCTTTGTCTGAGAGATCAACTTTGGCATTTGCTAAATCTTGCGATGACTGCACAAAAATATGATACCCTGCCACTGTTCTATTCCTTCTTCATGTGGTGGCTAATCAGCTGATGCAAGTTTGTGCTTTACCGAGGCTGATAAGTTGTGAGACCATGTGTTTCAGTGTTATAGTGTGCTAGTGCTGTTGTACTGTCAAAAATTCCAGTAAACAGGTTTCAGTGAGTGACACACAAAAGTGCCTTCAGTGATTCTAAACTTGCCTTCTCGACTATGACTGCAGTATGTAAGATTCTTAGTGGCAGAGAAGAGAAATCGCTTTTGAAAAACTTAATCTACCTAAACTTGCACCAGCAACTTCCAGTGACGTGGAGGCGTAATTTTCTGTATACAAAAATTATACATCATGCAAATAAAAATTAAATTAATATTACATATTTTAAAACTTATGTAATAGTACATATTTTACGTAATAATATTACATAAATGTGTACATATTCTACATGTTGATATTACATAAAAATGCCAGCCTTAGTTATCAGCATTCAAACCATTTTCACTAAAGGTTTCTTTGTGGTATAATGGTTTGGTAGTAGACTTGAGGCCAACTGCTTAAGAATTCCTTTGTCTGGTAATAATGCTCCATGGAGCACTCGCAGATATGCTATGATGAATAATTGGTACAGAAAGTCACTGTATGTTACACATACAATTTTTATATCACCACCCATCCAAAATTTCAGATGGCTAAGTTTAGAACTTTGATGACAATGGTCTCTTTGGCTTGATGTAATCGGACATTTAATTCAAAATTTTACTTCTGGAGATGAGAAAGCCCTAGTGGTTCTGTAGGCATTCCTGCAACACATTACACTTTTGTTTCTCAATAAACATGAAAAGTAATTATTCAGATTGAAATAATGGATATAAAAAGTTGAACTTACATCTTGGGAGTTTACGAGAATGTCATCATGAAGAATGGCATTCATCTCTTTCAAGATGAGCTTTTGCAGATCTTCATATGATGTCTCACGTCCAACTTGCATCGTGTAAGGGCTGCAAAACCTTGCACAATGATCATCCACTATAAGAAGATTTACCCAGCATAGCAAAATGTATGCTCCACCAACACCGTCTTCAGCTGCCTCTTTCAGTTGCGGCATTTCTAAACAATATACAGGATCAGTCTCCTTGATACATGACACTGGCTGCGAGTCTGAAACATAAATCAGAGATGCAAATAATGACATTCACCAGCACCCTATTAACATTACAGCATGCAGTTAATGAGGCATCAAATACAGTGTGATCCATATAAACATGAACCACTTTAATGGGCCATAACTTTTGAATCAATAATAGGACACCTGATCAGTAGGGTGGTCCTTAATTTTAAATTATAGAAATTTTATGTGGCACCCCTTAGTTACATTCCATTAAGGATAAAAATATTTAAAAAGTCTTCATTCCCTGATTACCCTCCCCTTATGTAGGACTTACACCCCCTAGGACTTACAAGCCAGTGCCTAGGGTCAGACGCCTGTCGGGGAGCAGAGGGACCTCTGGCCCAGAGTGAAGACCTGGAAGCGGGTGATCAGCCCAGCACCAGGTATGATAGTGATGAAGAGGATGGTATGATATGCAGGCGAAATGGATGACTGGAAGGGTGATAATGGAGCAACTGGTGGAATGAATGGCAGGGGAAACCTGAGAACCTGGAGAAAACCTGCCCAGATGCCGCTTCGTCTACCACGAATACCATATGCGGGTCCTGCCTAGGTGGTAGGCGAGCGGTTAATTAAAAAGAAATTAGACAAATCGGTGAATAATGCACTGTCTACAATTGTATCAAAGAAAATGGGGCCAACGTCCAGCAGCTGACACTGTGCACCATGCAGTGATGTTTCGTGGATGATATAGGAGTTTACAGCAGCCCAGTGTCTGCTGTTTTTTGATGTAGCCTGACAGATGAAATCATGCTACAGGAATTGAACCCACGACCTCCCAAAGGCGAACTACACACGTTACCACAGAGCCATCTTGCTCAGTGTAGAAAAAGCCTTTGTAAGAAGAGTGAACAGAGAAAGCCATGAAAGTACAAAATGTCAGATTTTTAAAAATTCTTTTCATTTCATTTTAGCACTGTATAAAATGAGTTTACACTATAAGCAACTTGCACAAAAATTGCCCTTAAAAACTTAGCTGGAAAGCCAATGATTTACTGGAAGCACATACCTGCAAATGTTCTGTGGAAGCCCAGATCATCAACCTCTGTAAGTAGCATATGCGGCTCTGCTATACCCGTATCAGAAGCTAACAGCTCCCTCAGTTCTCGAATTTCTGCATGAATTGGAAGCGACAGACCTATTTTTACCTGAAAAAATAAAAATTTGTTTCATGTTTAAAAAGCCTATTAAAATTTTGTTTGATAAAATTTCATACATATTTTAAAGAAATAAATTTGTACCCTTGTAAAGCCTCTGTGATTAAATATGAACATTTAAATTTATATTTCTTACATCTCAAAATGCCTTCTTTATGCATGTCTTGGAAAGTATGCTATAAATGAGGTGCTAGTTGTTAGATTAGAGACCATGGGCCTTGGTGAGCATTTCCAGCATTTTATCTGAACCAGACTTTACAGTATATGCTCTGAAGGACAGTATATCCTCAATAACCCTGGATATCTAATACACTCACACTTGAGGCATCAATGTTTCTTTTACATCAACACTTTGCATTAATGTGAAAATTTAGAATGAATTTTTACACAAAAGAATTGCCAACTTGATATATTTTTCATTATATGATTTCTCTCTAAGCTTATGTCTACATCTGGGATGCTGAACCTTTTAGATTTGAGATCTATCACCTTCAGAATTTTTGGCTGAATAATGGAACTGGGATAATTCTTTCTTTCTTTACCTGATTACCGTCATGTAGGACTTACACCCCCTAGGTCTTACAAGCCTGTGCCTAAGGTCAGATGCCTGTCGAGGAGCAGAAGAACCTATGGACCAGACAGAATGAAGACCTGGAAGCGGGTGGTCAGTCCAGTACTAAGGTATGATAGTGAGGAAGAGGATGATATGAAATGCAGGCAAAATTGATGACTAGAAAGATCATAGATCAGATCATATTTGACTAGAAAGGTGATTTTGGAGCAATTAGTGGAATGAGTGGTGGGAGAAAATGGAGAACCCTGAGAAAACCTGCCCAGATACGGCTTCATCCATCATGAAAACCACATGCGGGTCCCTGGGATCATACCCGGGTCACATAGGTGATAGTTGAATGCTCTAACCACTTGGCCACAGTGCTGCCTCGAATAATTCAAGTTTATAATTTGAAATCATCGCCAATTTGAAGATTTTTCTTGATCCCTTGAATTTTGTATTAAAGCAATGTAAAAAAATCACATGTAATTCAATTTCATGTTTCTAAATTCAAAGCTTTTATTAAGAAATGTTGTTGTTGTTGTTGTTGTTTTCTAGTGCCTTGCATCTGGCAATGAAGCCATTAGCATTCGTGCTTTCCAATACTTTTGAACTGTAGTTTCTTCTGATCTTAATGCTTCACAGGTCTTCAAGTGTTCTTCATTCATTTCGTGGCTTTCATGTAACTGTTTTCTTAACGGGCACCACCTTTGCGTAATATTATAATGGATAACTTGCACAGTATTTTAGTCAATGTACGATGGGAATAAAGCAGTACAGTTGGCTACCTGTATCTTATTTAATTCGAAATTTGAGATCATTGTGGTGAACGTTCTGTGAAATCGTAACGACAGCAGAGCGAAAGTAAATCTCGTAAAGCTTCAAATAATATTCTTGTATTTGTAAAACCCGCAAGATTTGAAAGACGTGCAAGAGCATATGAGCAGTAAGAAGAAAGTAAATCTGTTGTCACAAGGCCATTGGTAAGTACCTATAATGTATGTATTAAATAAACCATGACATAACCTGATTTGTAATGTACCTGCATTACTTGTTCATTTATTTTCAATATAGACCTCACTAATATTACTTTTTGCAAATCAACTGTAGTTCGAATCTAGTCTGCTTATGTATGAGAATAATAATAAACAGTTTGTAACCAGATAGTTCTTAATACTAGTAAACAACAAAAGTGCATTTGGAGTAAGTTCACTTTTTGCATTCTCTGAATTTCAGAACTGTATACGTTGTAAACTGGACCACTGCAGTGCTGAACACCTACAGAAGTGGAAATTAATCTAAATGTGGAACTTTTATATGATAACTTTGTCCCTGTGTTTCTGCAAAAGAAGTCATCGCTTTGTGGGGAGTCAAATAGCTTCCCTAGCTGCAGACCTTGAGCTTCTATACCTGCTACCGCATCTCCTTGTTTAAAACACGTGTGCCTTTAGCTGTCGCTTGAGCTTCCTAGTGTTCAGTGTGTTACAAATCAATGCCACTAAGTCTCTTAGTAAACCTTGTGTCCAGAGCAAGTGTAACTTTTGCTGAAAAAGTCGCTGTCATTTGAGAAGTTGAAAAAGGTTTGAGGAAAAAATCTGAAATAGTGAAAGAATATGGAATACCACCAAACACTTCGTAAACTTATCTGAAGAATAAGGACAAAATGTTAAGCAATACCTTGAGTGAAAATACAGAGAACGGAAAAAGTGAGACAACTGGAAAATCCTGATGTCAAAGAGTGCGTATCAATTAGGACTGTGCCAGTACTGCTGAATTGTCAATTTTAGATATAACTTTTGTAATTCTAATTTTTGGATATTTCAAATTTTTTTCTTGTCCCTTCTGCTTTAAATTATCCCAGTTCTGCTGTACTACGACTGCTGATTATAACTGACAGTCAGAGAAACAGATTGGCTTTTCATAAAGTTAGCAAGTTTATTATAATATTCTGATGAAAAAATTCTAAAATTCAAATTCTCAAAATCTTTGAGGTGAGACTCATCTAATTTGTTTGTTCACTTCCTATAAGGGTTAGTTGTTTAGGGATAACGTGCTAGCTTCTGGTTCCTGAGGCTGCAGGTTCAAACCTGGTCGAGAGCAACCAATTTTTTTCAGACGTAAAAATTATTACATGGCTTTGTTCGGAAGGGAAATAAAGCCAATAGTCCCATGTTGTAGATTTACAGTATGTTAAGAGCCTCCAGCCTGATAAAGAGGTCTCTGAGAAAATTAAGTGATATTTCATGTCCAATGTAGAGTGGTTTGCTGAGAATCATAGTGGTTAAAGTGTCTATAAATAAAAAGTCAATTTCAGTTTCATTTACAAGGGACGAAAAGACCCATTATCTTGAAATCTCTGCTATACATTTGTAGGCTTAATTCACATCATATCTATTAGTGATATACAAATATTCATCTGCCCTTTTGAACGTAAAGCATCCACAATCGCTAACAGGAAAATATGTACAGTATCCTCCACCACTTTGAACATTTTCTGAGAAATGTAATTTTTATTTCACATTGGGTATGGCTAAAGTTATGTGTGTTGCTGGTCATTTTGTCTCACGATGATTGATGTCAAGGGATGTCCAGCAACCACAGCCTGCCATGTTTGGTAATATTGGAGCAGCAATTATGTGATCACTTGTTAATAAGCAGCTGAGTTTTGGTATCTGGAAGTTTCACATACATTTTTAACATGAGTGCTCTCAGTTCTCTTTTTTCTTTTTCTTTTTTTAATTATGGCATTTTTTATAGTGGCTTTAACTTAAAGTCATATTGTGACTTTACAATTTGTATATTTAACATTGAAATTAGAACAAAATATTATATATCTTATACATATTGATACTTTTGAAGAACTGAATTAACTTGAGGCAATCAGTTCAGATTCTCAGTGCTGATTGAAATTCACTGGGTAATATGATTTAGGGTCAGTAGTGCTTTACTGTTGGCAGATTGGTGGTTGGTCCTGTTTCAAAAGGTAGCTGTGGGTAATTTTGAAGTACCCTAGTGTTAATTGGTATATTAAAACTTGATCGTGTCTTGAAAGATTTTTCACAGGCAGTTGCACTATAGAACTCAACATTATATTTTGCAGTTTCCTTTGCAAGGTGTCAAATCACCTCATCCTTGAAGTATCCTTTTTTAGCATGTGATAATGTCACTGCATGATGTAAGAATTGATGGATCGCTAAAGGGAATCTTTGTAGTTTCTTTTGCTGCCCGGTCGGCTGATTCATTACCCTCAATTCTGGAATGTGAAGGGATTAGATTTCAAAATCCTCATTACCAAAAATGTTGATGTACAGGCATGGAAAAAATTACTGAGTGCATTAGGAGAGAAGAATGTTTCAAGTTTCACGTCGTGTGACAGGGCAGTTTACACAAATCCAACATGCAGCTGAGTTTATTGATTGTCTCTGATTCATATTTTATCGTCTATTGGATCCTCAATTAGGCTGTGTGTTGAATTGCGGCTTGCATGTATATTTACGAGTATGTTTGCGAATGTGAGTGGTGATTCAAGAGACAGCCTAACTGTATGTCTGACAGATGATAAAACATGGATTAAAAACTGAGCTGTATGTCGGAATATCAATTTCTGTAAACCGCACTGTAACATGACGTGGAACTTAAAAATATTCTTTTCTCTTAAAGCACTCAATCATTTTTTCCATGGGTGTACACAGAGAGTTACACTCAAAAAATGTTAGAAACACGAGATAATCTATACTCATTATGCTCCAAAAGCTATTATCTTTGCATTCTGATTTTCATTATCTGGTTCAATTATTTTGCTTCCAAATTATGACTTATTTTATTTAAACCATTTTCCAGATTTATTTACACAGTATCTCAGCCTTCCTTTTTATCCAAATGACTCATTAAAAATGTAGATCAATTATACTAAAGATCGACTTGAGCTATGGCATTCAACTGATACTGATACCTGCAATCTCCTCCACTATGTTTACTTAAATTTAAACACAATTCTCATACAATTTTATTTGAAATAAGTTACCTGGCGAGGTTGCTGAGAGGTATAGAGGACCGTAACGTAAACAGGCCTCCTTTGGTTCTGTGGTACAGGCACTGAGACACAGAGGAATGGGTCAAAGGTGTTACTTTGGCGTTGGCATCGTGGGCACGTAAGTGACGACCGAAACTGAGCTTGGAACACCGCATGAACAAAACTGTTGTTGCAGCGTACATGATTTGCCAGGGTCTCCGCTGCCACCACCTCATCCGGCCTTCCAAATGAGTTCTGCAACATAAACAAATTACAAGTATATAGAAAACAGTTAAGATGAATAAACCATTTTTCTCTGTTGGAAATAATTACTGAAATTACTTAAAACCTTCTGACCTTTGCAAGTGATAGTTCTGTATCGATATACTTGGAAGCAAATTGTCCACGAACTTTTACAAAAACTTAATCTAAATTTTGCCGAGGGACTCTGTACCTATTCAAAAGCTCAATCAATTGAAATTACTGGACGTAGCAGTTGCAGTTATAATGAAACAGAACCAAAGATACAGTGCAGTTTATAGCTTATTCAACACAAATAATTTTCTGGATGGGGGAGGGGAGCTTCTTTAATATGGATAAAATGGGCCATATTGTTATTGTATAGCATTAGAAGATAGATATACCTTTACTGCCTTTGGTACACAAGTGTATTTACAGAAAACTTTTAAACAGCTCAAAAGGAAAACGTTTTACACCATGGCAATGCATCATCACTACAGCAAAGCTAACAACTTAAATAGTATCTGGGTGCTCTAGAGGTCAGCACCATGTATCCTCCACCTACCACCTTGTGATTTATTTTTATTTCCAAAAATTGAAGATAAAATGCGTGGAATAACTTTTTCGTGAGATGAAGCGATGGAATATTACAGAAACCTAATTTCTCAAGTGCCTCAGGAAGAGTAGTATCATTGCTTTAAGAACTAGTTTGTTCACCAGCTCATGGTCTCTGGCTAGAATGCAGCCAGATAGTACGTCAGTTAACAATTCCAGGTACACAGCGGAGCAGGAGTGTACTTCTAGTCGCACTTGCGATAGTGGTGCCAACCTTGAAATGTGTATTCACGCTAGATTAAAGCAAAGAACTTGCTCAAAATAGCGGAACTGAAATGTTATTTACAGTTCAAGGAGTGTATTTAGCTTACAAAACAAACAATGTTTTCAACTACTCTGCCTTTCTCCCACCGATCTACCTTCTCTATATTTTTCAAAAACTCTGCCAGTCTGTTTCGGTCTCAAGTGATATATCCTCGAGCCAGTGGCGGCTCGTGACTTGTTGCAGTGGGTGTGCAGTACATTACATCCTATCCACCTTTACTCCCTTTCTTTCTCTAACACACACCACACAATTCTAATTCTAAATTCATATGTGCAATTGAGCTCTTATGTTTTGCTATTTTTTGTTTTAAATGACCAATATCACAAGAACTATTATTTGTCCAGACACCATTTCTCTCACTCGCAAACAATAACCACGGAAAACAACTTCTCTTATAAAAATAAACCCGAAAGATTTATCTCCTTTAGTTTCGCCATGTTATTCATTTCCACACTTTCATAGATTCAAATTTCCCGCTATGAGCAGACACAACTGCATGCAACTTGCTGCCAGAACACAAACATAACAAACAGTAATAAACACTGGAACAAAATAAGTATTCCAAACTGAAGTATTGGCCTTAGCAAATTACGATACGATTATATGCATTTATGATCGCTTAATAAGACTAGATGTAATTGTGTTTATAACTTTAATATAATATAGAAGATGGCTACATTATATTTAGAATCGTCATGTTGGCTGCCTAGTAGGTTCTGCTAAAAAACGGGAGAGAAATGCTCGTAGCAAGGAAAACAGAGGGGGTTGTACCAGAATGTAGTGCGCTTGCGCGGTAAGAATCGCATGTGTTGGCCTTGTCGATTATGCTACCTTCGCCAGTCGCAAAATCGGGTTTATGGGTCTCAGCGCGTTGACTGAGTGAGCTCATTTGGTAAAGAGGGCGCGGGAAAATTAAACGAGGAAGTTCATATACGTACAAGAAAGTTGGACATTCGACTTTCTCATATGCATGTCTATACACATTCGCATGCGGAAAAAAATTAGAGGGTGTGCAGTAGCGAGTATGTGATCCCCCAGGAACCGCCACTGACTACGTGGAATGTCTCTCCTTTCCCCTTCATTCACCTAAGACCATGAGCTGGTGAACAGTGGTTTCATCGAATACAAAAATGTATTTACATTAAAGGAGAATATTTTGAAAAACAATAAAATATATGTTTTTAAAACTAATCCTTATAAAAATGAGTCTCTCTCATAGTTTGCAGAAAACCGAGTAGAGAAAGTCCTGTGAACCCAACACAGATTTTTTATGTAGATAATCAGTTTCGGTCTGTAGAGGCTCGCAATCTCTGATTACTTGAACGTTTTCTCTCGGTATGCGCGTTTGCTGCGTGGAATTGCAAGGAGGTTCGTTTTGCTGGCAAGGCATCAAATTACAAGGGCCATGCTTCACGGTCCACAGTCTCAGCTGCCGTGCTCAGGTTACCGTCCGTCGTGTTGTGATGCGCAATAAGTGCCAAGAAAGCGACATTTTGCCCGCGCCAGGAATGCAGCCAACCACCACGGAATTTATGTTTGCTTATAATGAGCACCTTGGATGAGTCAGCAGCTCCGTCTAACAATATTATTACGCAGCTTATTGTTTCAAAAACTATGTAAACACAATTAGTAAACAATGTTGCTCAACTGATGAGGATTACTGACAGCTTCCTTGTTTGTATGTTGAATTGTTACTTTTTACTTTCTCTACTGGTATAACTTGTAACTTCTATTTGTAACTAATATAGAAGGAAGTATTGTATTCCACCCAAAACTTCGATGTCGAGATTTTACCGGAAATGTTTTGGGGCACCCTGAATCAAACACACACACACAAAAAAAAAAAAAAAAAGGTCCATGTGTGTGTGTGTGTGTGTGTGTGTGTCAGTCTGTGGATAGCATAACTCATTAACGAAAAGTTAAAAACCAAAGTTGGTATTTAAGTTTAATGTCTTTCAAGGATGTGACACGAAGACTATGCGTAATAAAGTAAAACTCACTTCCGTAATTAGAGGAAAAAATAGCTCATCTTCCAGCTGGTTGTCAAGCGTCTCCACAACGTGGCTAACGTGAAAGACAGTCTCTGGCGCGAACTGCAGTGACGTAATTCTCCTAATCCGGTTATAGCCCAATGAAGTAAAACCACAATCGCCTAATACGTCTATATTCTAAAAAACCAAATAATGCTCATTGAATTCACACAAAAGATACAGTTGTATCATGTTAGCCATGTGTCAGACTACCAGTGCTACGTAACTCCTATTCGCGCCGAGGCCTGTCTTTTCCGTTAGCTACGCTCCATAGCAAATGACGTTGAGGGTTGCTCTGGACAGTGTTTCCAGAAGTATTTAACAAAATTTCGTGCGATTCATTAAAAAAAATAGCAAAATTTAAGCTGAAAGCGTCCAAAATATTAAAAATACGCAGCTTTCTTTAAAATTGTGAAGTTTTCTGGCGCCTGGAATAGTTCTAAACAACTGAAAAGGCGCATTTTCGAACGATTCTTATAATTTGTCTTTGTGTAAGACAATTGTCTTATTTGTCTTTGTGTGTGTGTGTATATATAACCCAGAAATGTTCATTGCAAAACGGAATATTAACGTGTTGCGAAATGATGAGGGAAGCCAAGAAGGCAAGATGGTGGACGAAGATGTAGCGGGATGAAGATGAAGTCACCACGTGGTCGCCAATATGACTATAAAGATGTCCCGCATTGTCACCAATTTGATGCTGCTTCGGAATTTCTCGTTGTGGGCGCCAATTGTAGATAAAATGCAGTTACTGGTTTTCTTCCGCATCGTTACCTCGGCTGTTCAGATAGAAAACATGGATGGTTGTATGCTCAGGGTATGCGTGGGTATTATAGAAAGCGCAACACATGGACTAATGTAATTATTAATTTATTACTTTTGGTGAAATACTTCCTCGATATAAAATTGAAAAGTGCCGACAGTTGACTGCAGAACTTTACCCTATTTTCCAACATACTCTCATTATTGGCTTACGCATCTTCGAGTCCATCCACTCGGTTCAAGTTAACACTAGCGTCTGTCCAGTAATTTTTCAAAACACCCGTTGGTCACGCGACATCATACCGCTAAAATAGCGATGAGCACGTGATCACCACCGGTGTCAAATGAGTTTCTGTCTCAAACGCCCGTTATTGGACATTCCGTACAAGCGTCAACATTCCACTTCTGTCTCATCAGGTAAAGGAAACGGCTCCGTACAAATGTGTCATTCCGTACAAGTGTTCCAACCTGGAAAAAATGAACAAGACTTCCCAGGAATCCTTTTATTTGACATAAATTGTCTGCTTTTAGGAAGATCTACATTTTTGTGCAACAAGGCTTTTTTTTTTTTCCTATTTCTTACGGTTCACAAATTATTCAGAAGCCATTCGGAATGACGAGGGCTACATTTTATTTGCAATGAAGAATCTTAAACACGTGGTACTTTAATACAGTTAGAGTCATTTCTGAGAGATGAAAAATTACGATACTTTCCTCAAGCAAAGGGTACTTTGAGAAGGAGTTTTCTTAAAAACCTTCGTGTCGTATACTTTGTTTTCAAGTTATACTGTTCTTACATAAACACACACACAGCACTTTTCTACACAGGGGAGTTCAAAACGTGCAGTGCCATTGAAGTCTCGGTATCAAATTTTTGGGTGGACTGCAATATTTCCTATACTTACTACAGGTAAGCCATAGAGAAAGAAAATGGAGTAGCAAGCTGCAAATTAAAATATTCGCCCAACCGTGTGCAAATTTTGACACTGTTTACACGGTCTGGGAAGTCATTACACGGCCTATTTTACACTATTACATCCGGAATAAAACTTGGGAACCTGTTGCTATGCTGAATATTCAACAGGAAAGGATTCGTTTTGGGGCACACTGGAGATTATTAGGGCGATAAGAGCCGGAATATTCATACCCGTTCCGTGCAAAGTGCCACTCAGAGTAACCGCAATGAAATAGGGAATCCTCGGGGAGTGAGGAGCCTTTGGAACATTACACATTAATGTAATTCTCTTTCACTCCTTCTTTTGTCCTAATTAACACTTCGGGCCAAACTTTCCTTCCTTCCTCTGTATTTTCAATAGCATGTGCCCTTCAGAATATTCTTCTCCATTCGCCCTTTCCCCAACTTAAACCTAAGTGTTCATTGTCTCAAATATTTATTCCCTTTCCTAATGTATGGTCTTATCTCCAACTTTCCATTGAAAGGGAAACCTTAAAAATAATAAATAAAAATCTGCTGTGAACATACACAAGACATTCACATTCCGTTATATATAGGGCTCGGATTTTTAAGTGCTATAAACTAAAATACAGAGAGATCCAAAAACATAAGAACCGCTAGGCGGTGTTTTTCCACTGCGCTGCCGGAAACACAATAACAGCAGCTGATGTACACAAGGTCACGCAGTTGACTTGTTTTACTCTGCTCTGAAAATGCAGTATTGAGCTGACGCACTATCGTGTGGTTGAGTTATTACTTGTGATCTGCGATTTCTAACTCTGGAGTAACTTAAAGCATAAAGTGTACAAGACAAACCCACACATCCTGGAAAAATAAATTAAAACAAAAAATCCACCAGAAAATTCGCAGTATTTCTCAACATGAGCTGCGACGAGTGATGGATAGTTTCCTAAAGAGGTACCAAAAACACATGGACAACGACGGTGACCAGTTTCAGCATCTGCTATAATTATATTGGTAAGTAAAGCCTTTAAAAGTAGTTTTAAAAATATTATCCACGCTGTTCTATGACAGCACCAGTCGGCGACGAGCGCAGAGGACCCGTACAGACAAAACACAGCGCAGCCGGTTCACAGTCTTTTGGATCACCCGTTATTTTTATGTGGTGAAAACGCCAAAAATATGTTCCAAAATAAAATATTTATTTAAAATCTGAATGGCTGAGCTAATTCCACCAGAGAATTATTACGTTTCCATGGCGAATTCAATACGTATCGAGTTCTCTTCCGGACTGAATACTGCATGGAGACGCAGATTCAAACGATGGTCAACCACTGGATCCGATCCGCTCATTTCCTGGGATCGTATTGAAATCAGTTGCATGGAAACATGGATCGATTTGAATCCGCCAAAGATGCTAAGGTCTACTTTACTCGTTGTAATACGCTGCACATTTGTCATTTAGTTTTCTTGGTGCAATAAAAGAAAACAACAAACCCACTTTTATTGCTTCTATAAGCCCACAATATATTCTTCTCAAAAACATAACCAACATAAACTAAGTGACCAATATAAAAGCTTGAATTATTTCTGTTTGAGCCTATAATATCCAAATGGATGTCGCTTCCATATTGAATTTAACATGGAAACGCGGAAGTGGGAATGTACTCAATGCGTATTGAATTCCCATGGAAACGTAGTAATTATTTATAAAAAGGATCACGTGTTACTTGGGAACTTGACTGTACAGTTTAATGGCCACCTACAAGTATCAGTGCATAGACCAGCGAAGTCCAACCTTTGCAAAAGAGGAGAGTATGGGTTTACCTCCTTCCAACATACGCGGACTTTGCCTCTCTTTATCCCCCTACCGTGCCTTATGTTGCAGTGGCGGTTCGGTGACACGTATGTGTCGTTTGATTTACGAAAACACTTTCAAATCTTGTACGACAAACATCTGTTTTGGTATTGCTTACGTTTAAGAAGTCTATCAATATTTGGCATAGCCTACAAGATCCACCAAGTGATCGTGGCGTAACATATTGCGATACAGAATTTTAGTATAGTTCAATTTGGAGGAACTCTGTTCGCAAATATATGCAGAGCTATATTCACTCTTATACACACTATTCTTGCAAATGTTTATTTCTCTATATATCTACTACATTTTAATCGACGTAAGCATTTTCAGAAATTATCTTATTTTCTTGTAGGTGCAAGGGGCATATGCGAATACTGTAGGCTTTAAGCCAGGCATGTCAAACAGCACTCACCAAGTGTGAAAATATTCCCCTATTTTCCCTCCCTTCAAATCGGAGAACGAGAAAAACAAAGCGAAAACCGGTTCTACTAGCGCCTGCTACTGCAGTTAAGGAGGGGTGGACTCCTCTCTTCACACCCTCGGAGTGATGTTTGACATGCCTGCTTTAAGCAATAGTGAAATGCTTAAAGAGCTGGATGCTATGCGATGCTATGCGATGCCTTTGGAATTCCGTTCTCTTTGCAAGGCCAAGGAATGAAAAAACAAATAACATATCTGAAAAAGTATAAGTATTGGCAAATTCAAACAAATAAAGAATACCTCGTAAATGGTTCACTCAAAAGAAAAACTAAGTCTTTGACATAAATTGTGTGTTTTAACCAGATCCATATTTTTTATTTAGTAAGCTTTTGTCTGTCGCTTACTGTTTACCATTACTGCAAAAATCATTCAGAATGAAGAGGTCCTCTGAGGGCATTTCCAGAAAATTCAAGGTGTGACAGAAAGTTCCATGGAATGGCCTGTTTGTGTTCGTCACTGCACTCCTCCGACTGTGGAGTGGAGTGAGGCATTGTCGCTCACTGCGTAAGGTTCTCCAAAGAGAGAAAGTTGGACACCCCTGGCATAGACTACCGAGCTGTGAAGCGATAGCATGAGCATGACAGTGGAGGAATTCCCCGTTCTTATCTTGCGGGCTCATGTAGCTTGAGAAAGCAGGATGCTCATGCTTTCTTCCACCTGAAGGGATATTATAGCTTAAAATCAGTTCTTCCAATACTGAATACCATTGGGACATCTGGTCTATGTAAGTGAGCATTAAAGAATTTGGATGGTGACTTGTTAAAAAGAATTCTGCTGCTACTTGTGGACTGGTATGAAGGCCACTCTTACTCTTAGAGTTTCGAAGCAAACGATTCCGTCCCATCCATCATTTCTATTATCTATGCCACTGATAAATCTTTGGCACGACAGCTCTCACTTGCAAGTTTTAAATGCTTACTGCTGCGCTGAACTAGTCGATTTTATCTCTAAAAGCTATAACGCTTACGTGGTCACTAAGTACACGCAAATAAATTCTGCGGACCCCAGGAAGGAACCTAAGGTAAAAACGGATGGTAATTAAGGGAAGCCCCCATGGGCATGACGTATGTGCCGTCGTTACCTCAGCTGCGTGCATTAATTGTCTCTCTCAGAGGAAGGGGAGCCAACTTCTCAGTATGATAATGAGCATTGGGTTCCTCCTACAGCATACAGTACCTATGCGGCAACGAACACATGCACGCAAAAAACATTAAATGTGTCCTAGATCTTTACCTTGTTTTCTAAAAGCTTTTCTGTTTTATCCTTTATTTCATTCGCAACAATGGAAACACTAAGGCGAAATAATTTACGAGATGGAACTATAGACCAGTATTGCCATGTCTGCCGAAGTAAAAGCAGATTTGATTTGAAAAAAAGAAGCAGGAGAAAACAGTAGATCTTTTTAACCGGCAATTTTGCTTAGTGGATACATATTTATGACATAATTAACAACAATAATAATAAATATTCCCTCCAAAATTCTTGCGCTGTAGAGTTACTGCACATGCAAGGTCAGTATTGCGCAATAGCCTCCATTCTGTATCTCTTTGTTGGATTTCTACTGTTTTCACCAAATTAGCAAACCGAGAAGCAAGTGGTGCAATTGACTGAACTGTTTGGATTTTAGCTGATTCTAACACTTCCTACATTGCAAGAAGAGGATCAATTAATGAAAAACGACTTAGTTTTTCGCGAACTGACTCAACGTAAAAATCAACACAGCGTAATTTGAAATCTTGTACATATTTGTCCGGCAGGGATGATTTCGTCAGAGATATTTGAACTTTGGCATCAAAATTCATGTTTTCCACAGGAGAAAATACTTTTGGATCCTGTATTCAACTTTATTTATTTCAGTGGAATTCAGATGTTCAGGTTTAATGTAGCAGTCAAGGATAGTTCGTAATGCAGAAACAGCTGATGTGGTATTCTGTTTACGAGAGAAATGCCTTGCCTGAAAATCTGAAAATCTTTTTCGGAAGAACGAATATGATGCTAGGAAAACACTGTTTAAAAATGGAAAATACACAAAAAGCAGGAGATTTTGAAGTGCGTTCGTTTTTAGCAGTAGATTTGCAAAAAGAGCAGATCTAGAAAACCAGTAAAGCTGGCAACCCTGCTATAAACTGAGGTGACAAGCTTCTAAAGTTGGTGCATTTGTTCATCATGTTGCAAACATATTTGCCCATGTTTGGCCTCTTTTATGCACACGATTAAAACTTATGTGCAATTATTTCTAAGTATCCGATACGAAAGTAATAATATGCAAATGTATGTATGCAATATACGAGTAAAACACAAAATAATTTTGAAGTAATGCCCATTAATATATTCAATAATTTACCTGACAATATTAAGAAACTTGCATATTATAAATTTCAGAGAGATTCAAATAATATTGAAAAAAGCCCTTTCTATAAGGTCCAGGAGTATTGTAACATTGAATTTATGCAATACATCTTAACGTTGTTACTATACACATAGGTATACAAGATAAACGCCGGCCTGTGTTTAATTGTATTACACGGATAAATTTGTTTACATGTTCACCTTTTAGTAATATACGAGTACACACACTCCTAAATATATTGTGACAAAATAATAAGTCCAGTTTAATAACTTTTTCTTACTTTATTTACTTCTAACTGAATGCACAACACAGTTCTCTTTTACTGACGTTAACACAATCGTTACAACTCAACTGTTTTCTTCTGGTAACCTTGATTCACTCCTTTCTGTCCTTCACTTTGTCTCTCAAACAGCCGACTTTGACGATACAACCACTGAACACTCATTAACTACTTCGCTATCTTCCTTTTGCAGCTGACACACACACACACACACACACACACACTGAAGCTAAACACTGACTGCCTGACAACTCATGACTGTAATTAGCTACTGACTCCTCTCGTTGCCTCACCTTATATAACGAGAATGACTTGACATGGACCTTTTCACGAACTTCTACAAATACACCGACCGTCCGATATTTCTCGAATAATCTCGAAAAATCCCTTTCTGTTCTGCCGCTCTGATTGTTGCCATGTATTCACATCAGTCGTGCGAGGTAGCCTGACCTTGAGCACCTTTGTTGCACGCATCGCCAGTGCTGTGAGTCAGTCCGGCCCCGAGTCTTTGCTGTTGCTGTCGCCGCTACCGTCGGCCGGCGTCACAATATATGATACATATTTTAATCTAAAACTAACCGCACATCTAAACACGCTCGTACCAAATAAGGATATACTTCTGTCTCTCAATTACAAACATCTGATATGCGTAGTTCAATGTTTCAAGCACGCGCGCACACACACATCTAATTTTTAAGTCGATAAAATGTTTGGTATGTGAAGTTGGAAACAATCGACCTAAAGATTCAGATAAATAGTATTAATAATAAACATTGCCTTTTAAGATGGTATGACAAAAAACATGCGGCCGGTCTTCAACGACTGTGAACTCATTGTGTACCCGGAAGCCCTTTGTGGCCAATTTTAGTGATTCTAAGACAAGGTAAAAAGCTGAGAAGCCAGAGTTGCAGGACTGGTAGACTTCCCATCGAGAGTGCTGCAGCAAATCTTGGGTCACTTAAAACATGCGGGCGGGCGTTGATGTGCAACATAGATTCCCATACGTTCTTCATGCTTAAGTTAACGTCAGCTCCAAAAACTTCTTTTGAAAATTGCATGCCAGGGGCGTTTGGTACGACTGCAACAAGTCCTGTCGATTCTGTAACTTACACTTTCCGCCGATACCAAATGGCAACAATTAGACGTATCTTTGGAATCACACTATACCTATACGCTTTTTTCCCCTAAAGAAACAGACTTGTTTAAACTATCGGAATAGCACAGCTTTGATTAAAAGTACTTAACAAGTGTGTAATATTAAAAATGAAACGTAATAATGCATGCGGTTTCAACCGTCACTGCTAAAAGCGATGGTATAAAGGAGTGCACACATATTGTATTGACATGGATTTTTTAATTTGCCATTCCAGTTAAGTGATCCCTGTGAAGTACTCCACAAATACAGTGAATGCTGTCTTTTTTCAGCGCCGCAAAAGCGAGATATTCAACCTTCAAAGCGGAACCCGTCTGATGAAAAAGTAACATAAGCGTATCCCTTAACTCAAGCATGGGCCAAATCGGCTCTGAAGGGCCACTCCACTGAAACGCGTTTTTGCCTTACTCCACCGGCCATCCCTACCCTTTATTGCTGTTCAACTTTACCTTTGTTTTCAACACGTCACATTCAGTGGCGAGTATGACTTTGTCGGGATGTCTGTTTCATGAAGAGTGGCCGAGAGAACGTTTTGTAAGTTACAAAAACAGGAAAGTTTGCTGTTTAATACGCGGATTTCAATTTGTAAAGCAACCTTTGGTGATGTTACAGATATTTAATTCCAAAATGTACTTTCTGAATACCCATATTTGTAAACATAAAAATGACGATATGATTCCACTTTTTAGTTTAGTTTCTTATTCGTTTATTTTAGTGTGAAAGAGAAACAATTTAGTATGTTAATCATCAGGTAGCGTAAGAATATTACGTACATAAAGTAAAGGCGTAGGGGCGGGTTTTCTCCGGGTTCTCCGGTTTCCCCTGCCACCATTTCACCAGCTGCTCCATCATAATCTTTTCTATCATCCACTTCCTCGCTCTCCCGCCAGGTATCGGGCTGATCACCCATCCTGGTTCCTTTGTATGATCAACTCCGGTCACAAAGAACGCATGTAATGGCCGGGAGGACTCGGGGCGCTGACCACGTCCCACTCTCCACCACTGCACCCCTCTCATCACGCCTATAGTGGGCCGAGGAATCCAACGGCCGGGCGGTATGCCAAGGCTACACTCAACGGGTCGTTATTCCACAGGACAAGACAAGGACAGAGAATATTTCACAAATGGCTAACATCACAAAAATGTTATTTGGTATAAAGTGTGCTTTAGCTAGTTCCACACGTTTTGTGTACTAAGATTTTGCCATCTCCTAGGGTTTACTATTTTTATAAAGCTCATTCAGATGAAGGATATTCCAAGAAAACTCAAGATAATTTTATTTGTAGTGAAAAGATCTTAAACACATGGTATTTTAATTAAAAAAATCTGATGTGTTGCACTCACATGACTTTCTCTACTCTTGTACTAACCATTCTTACAAACTTTATTCCTATATCTTCTTCGTGTTAGTTGAGATAAACATTTGTACAAATTATCTTATTGCTATTACCTTGTAGGTACAAAGGGAATATTAGAATACACTAGGCTTTGACCGATAGTCAAATCTTTTAAAGCTCTGAGATTCCGTTCTCTTTGCACGCTTAATATATAAAAAAGGTGAACAACGATTTTCCAATTCACGAAAGTTTTAAGTTTTCCGAAACTGACACAAATAACAAGGAATATCTCCGAAATGGTTCAAGACATAAATTGTGTATTTTAGCAAGATTTACATTTCTTGTAGAGTATGACTTGGTCTATCTCTAACGGTTTACCAGTTATGCAAAAGTCGTCCAAAGTAAATACTACAGGGGCTATAGCCAGAAAATTCAAGATATACATTTCATTTGTCATAAAAATATCTCAAACATATGACTTTTAATCAAAATCGTTAGAGCCATTTTCAAGAAAATCAAAATTTTCGAAAAATGTTCCACGTAAAGGGTAGTTTAGGGTGGGGCTATTTTCTTCAAAATCTTCGTGTCGCATCCTTGAAAGACATTAAACTTAAATACCAACTTTGGTTTTTAACCGACTTTTCGTTTTTTAGTTATGCTGCACACACAGGCACACACAAGGGCCTTTTTCTATAAATGCTTTTTTGGGATTCAGGTGCTCTCAAAACATTTCCGGTGAAATCTCGACATCCAATTTTTGGTGGAATACAATACTTCCTCTACTTACCAGTAGAGAAAGTAATAACTGGAGTCCTTTTAGAAAAAATAAAAAGTTACCAACATTTTTCCCCGTAAAGGTGAATATGGTGTGGGGGATCCTTGAGCATATTGCATCACATCTTTGGAAGACAAGTTTAGTACTTGAACAACTTTTCCTTTTCGAGTTGTACTTTTTTATTTCTCATGATCTCGAATTTTCACTTTAAAGCAAAGTAAACGGAGTGTCTAGTAGGTAACTTCAAAAATAATATTTTTGGCAAGTATAGGTACATAGGCAGTCAATAATATGAATCCTAGGCATTCACTTGTTGCAGCTTCACTACATTACTGTTTATGGATCTACATTTCGCCAGCAGGTATGCCATGTTACTCGACTGACAGACATTTCCATACTCATGTTCCTGAACCCGCTGGCATTTTTTTGATGAACATCGAAAATGAGATGCGTTTCTGTGCGCTCTATCTCGCAGAAAAAATCCTGATGTTACATTCACATCACTTTTTCTACTCACTAATTAATGTTTTCTCTACTGCTTACATGTAGTAATTAGGGGAAGTGTTGCACTCTATCCAATAATAATTCGATATGAAATGTTTTGACCTTCTAGAAAAAGGTCGCACCCATGCGTCTCTGAACAACATAACTCCAAAACAAAAGTCACTAAATGCCAATTTGGTATTTAATGTCAGTATCTTCCGAAGAGGCGACTGTAAGATTTTCAAGAAAATTCCAACGCAGCTACCCTTTACATGGAACACTTTTCAAATTTTTTTCTCAAAAATGGTTTAAATGATTTTGATTAAAATACACATGTTTCAGACATTCTTATGACAAATGAAATGTATATCTTGAATTTTCTGGAAATGTCTTCAGATACCTTCCTTATTATGGATGACTTTTTCGTTAACACGTAAACCGTAAAAGGTGGACAAATCTTACTACACATAAAAATTAGAAATGTTAAAATACACAATTTATGTAAAATACATTTTTTTTTTTTGAGAGAACCATTTGCAAGTTATTTCTTACTTGTTCCAATTTTCCAATGCTTACCTATGTATGCTTTTCACAAAAATTGGAAGTCGTTATTTCTTTTTTCTATGTCCTAGACATGCAAGAGAATGGAATTTTAAAGCCCTCACATAGCGATCAGCTCTTCAAAATTTTACTATCGCTTATGCCTGCCGTATTCTCCTATTCCCATTATTCTTAAAAGGAAATGTGTAATAAAACCATTTCTACAAACGTTTATCTCGATTAATATGAAATAGAACAATAAGCGTTTGTAGGAAGAGTTTGTACATGAGTAGAGATTGACATAGGAGTGCAACACATCAGATTTTTTTCTTGTCAAACTTGGGCCTATGGGAGAAACAGCCAAGAGACAAGTATTTTCATTTTCAATCTAATTTTACTTAAAAAAGAAAAGAAAAAGAAAGAAAGAAAATCCAGTTCGATCTACATTATCACAATGACCGCTTATACAGGGGGAAAAAGCAGAAACTGTACATTTTCAAAGCGGCTTCATAGACGCCTTGTCAGAGTTAAACTTGAAGAAACAAACTATGTAAGCATAAACATTTCTGAAACGTGACACAAACTGCACATTTTAACGATACATATCACCAAGAAAACTTCTCATAAGTCATATTGTGGTCAAAATCGTTTCAAGTCATTCTTGGTAAAAAAAGGGATGCATGGTTTGTGTATCTACCTTATGTTTATTAATCTTAAAAATTCTCTCCAGCCAAGTAAGAGGGGGAGAACATGGATGACATTTGAGCCATAAAAATAGTTTACGTTATTTGCATAATTTGTAACCTTATCCATATGTTGACCAAATATTCCAAGCCTGCGAAATTTGTAAATACAGTGGAACTCAAATAATTCGAAATCGTCGCTAATTTGAAGATTTCTCTTGGTCCCTTGAATTGCATACTAAAGCAATGTATATATATATATATATATATATATATATATATATATATATATATATAAAGAGAGAGAGAGAGACATGCAATTCAAATTCCACTTTCGTTAATTCGAAGTTTATGTTAGTAAATATCGGCCAAAATTAATCTAAACACGGAAATTTAATATAACTTTGTCCATGTGTTCTTATAAAAGAGGCCATCATTTTTGGGTTATTTGTTTCGTCGGAATGCAGTTTTTTTGAGGGGGGGGGGGTGGAATAGCTTTCCTAGCTGCAGACCTCGAGCTGAAATCGCAAAAGAATACGGGATATCACCAAAAATTTTGTCAACCTATCTAAAAAATTAGGAGAAAATGTTAAGCAGAGCCTTGAGTAAAAATGAAGAATCGAAAAAGAGATATATTATGTATGTACACCCGTGGACAAAAGAAATGAGTCATGTCTGGAACGCCAAATTCATCTTAACTCCTACACGGCAAAGTGCCTTGTTTACACTGTCCGCGATACAGTTGTGTAGCGGCAGCAACAAGTTGTAACAAATTCAAAACGTTAATATTACTAGCCCGTTCAGTCAAGGCGCTGCGCCGTGTAGGACTTGGACGAATTTGGCATCCAGGCATGACTCACTGGTTTTGTCCACGGGGGTACCTGTATTGCTATAAACTGTACATTTTAGACTAATTTTTGTAAATCGAATTTTTGGGTATTTCAAATCTTTTTCTTGTTCGAATTATCCAAGTTCCATTGTACCCTTAAATATATTAAATGACTGCACATATTAAATCTGAATCATTTTTCTGCATAAGTTAGGCATTCAAAAGAAAATTGAGGCCTCTGATATTACACTGTATACATACCAATGATGCTGAACAATTCTTTTTCTCCCACATTTGTAGAAAATTATTTCAATTGTTATTTCATAAAACATTCAGTTTCTAGCCTAACAGGTATGGAAAACAGTAATTCCATCCATGGCCCTTGTTAAACGTTATTCAAGCATACAAAAATCTACACAATCCTTTTATAGTATTCTGAAGGGGTTAATGGAACAGAAGACGTACATTTTCTATGACATCTCTGCATATGTTTTTGTATGTCGAATACAATGCATATCTTTGTTATCTCTCCAAATCGATGTTTAGGTTCTCATAGAACAGTCGTTAAAATGCAAATGACAGCTCGTCACTCAAAAGAAAACTATTATTTCAATATCCACGGATCGAACATGTGGCAATGTTCCCATTTCGCTGAGTTCTCCGCCTTGTAAAATAAATATTTGCTTTCCTGCCAGAGAAAAAAGGCTTCGCTCTTCTTTCACATGTTACCAGTGGCGGCTGCTATGTAAGAACACAAGAGGGCTTGAATATCCTAACCTTTGACCCTTTGCGGAGTTATTGGTTAGTTTTTCTCACAATGCTATTGTTAGGGATACAGATACAGATGTTTTTATAAAGTTACCTTAATGGGTATCCACTTCTGTGTGTTAGTCTTTTTTTCTTAGTCAAACAGTTTTCCCAGAAACCAACACAGATTGTTTTTTTGCATAGCCGTAACTGCGCCGTGAAATGAACGTCAGTATAGACTTGCTTTCCTTGCACGTGTTCACATCTCAAGGCGAGATCTGCTGGCGTAGGCAATGTAGGGTCATTGGTCCTGCAGAAAGCATTCGAACTCAGCTTCGAGGTCTGCCCACTCTGCGCTATGCTTGCCGTTCCGCGCTCTGGGAAAACACATATAGCCTAACTGGAGGTACTAACCAACATGAAAACATACTACTCTTAGGTCCCTAAACCTTTTTACGTATTTTAGATATTTATGTCGCCATCTGATTATATCGATATCGTCTCTTTCTATTAATATGCACTTGTTACCCCTTCTTTCATATTCGGACCCCAAATCAGAGTGGCCCTTGAGAAATTTGGTAGGGTCTCATCACTGTTGAACCGTGACAAAATTATATTCAGCGTGGGTGGAATATTTGCAAACTGTAAAGAATGAACAATTCGCCGCACTCCACCTTGCACTATTCAATCATATTGCGTTAACCTAGCGTTTTGTGTAGTCCCGCCCTTTTTGCTTTCTTTTTCGATGGCGTTCTTAGAGACCTTTCATTACTTCCTTTTTAATCCTATACACTACTGCTTCTGAACACTTAATAGCCTTAGCTGTTTCTTTTACTGTCTTACACGCATTTTACTTCAAAAATAATATAACACATTCATAATTATTTGGCGTTCCTTACTTCTTAATTTATCAACATATCGTCTCTTCCTAGCTTCCCCCTCCATAACTACAAATATTTACAAAAATATTAAACAAATAACGCAATAACAGCTCACATTTACACACACGGCTTCTTTCGAACTAATGTGCTGCTCCTTATACTATCTTCTGTGTCAGGCCTGACGCTGAATAGATGAATACCTTTTGTTTGCCTTACTGGATAAAAGAAAGAGGTTACTGCCTTTTGGTTTATTTTAAAAACTTTCTCCAACGTTCCTCAACATTTGTTCTCGCTGGTTCCCTGATGTAAACTCAATAACAAAAAAGTTTCACACTGCGTAACTTTTGCAGTGCACAGATATAAAATTTTCCGAAAACATTTAATTTAAAAAATTATAACACTTAACTGGGTAAACATAGAGAATTCAAAGTAGGCAGGTAGTAGCACTATGGTTTACTCTACCTAAGAAAAAAATATAGATGCATTCTAGCAGTTAGTTTGTTAGTTAGTGCGTGATGAGTATAGAAACAGCAAATATCGGACTTCTATAGAAAAAAACGTTTTCTGAAGAAATTTGGACCTATAGAAATGTATAATGACTCTGAAAAGGATATAACCTGATAGAGAAAACAATTCTGCATAGGATAATGTGTTCAAATCTGAAATTTATAACAAATGAATATTTATACCATGCTATTAGTAGTCTGGCAACAGCGCGAGGGTAGAAAAGGACGCGGCTAATGGCAACTTGTATGCGCTAGATAGAGACAGAGATGTCCCATTTAACTCCATACTGTCTTCTAAGAGTGGAACGCTATATAGATGAGACGTGGCAACAGGGTCGGTAGCACACCTTGACTTGTGTACGTTATAAGAGGCTTTTGCGCATATTAAAGTTATTTTTATGACAAATGAAATGTAGGTATATCTTGAATTTTCTGAGTACGTCCTCAGAAGTCTCCTTCATTCTGGATGATTTTTGCATAACTGGTAAAGCGCAAGGGACAGACAAAATCTTACTGTACAAAAAATGCAGATCTCCTTAAAACACAATTTATGTCGACATTTTTTCTTACGGAGTGAACCATTTCCGAGACATTTTTTGTAATGTGTTTGAATTTCTCAACATTTATACTTTTGTCAGAAGGGGAGGTGTTATTCATTTTTTTATCTCTTGGTCATACAAAGAGAAGGGCTGAGTATCACGTACGTCAGACTTAGTTCTGTTAGGTAGGTTTCTGCGCTGTTCCAGTCCAGTTCACACGTGAATAACATTAGGAGTATTCAGAAGTGTTTAGTTTTGCTTGAAGTGTTTTCAAAATGAATTGATTGGAGCATACAGTACAACAAAGGGTGTTCGTGTACGATACGTATGCGTGCATTATCTTTTAGGGAAGTTGTAAAGACTATTTGTAACTAAATTTCCTGGCGTGTGTGTTACAAGTAGAAAGTTCATTTGCTTATAAATAAATTCAGGGAGACGGGATCAATTCGTGATAGGAAAAGAAAACGGCGTGTGTGTACGGACCAGAAATTAGAGAAATCGGAGAAAGGTTAGAACGTTCTTATCGAAAATCTCTTAGGCATCTTGCACACGACAAAGTTAAAACAAAATATCAGGAGAGAAATTAACATTATAACGAAAGCTGCACTAATGTGAATGAAAATTTCCTTAGAAGATGCTGTAGAAGTATTGTAGAAAGAAATATCTTCCGGGCTGTTATGCCGTGGTCTGCTGGAGATCTGTCTTCCAGACGTTTCGTCTACAACTGCGGTAGACATCCTCAGTGGCGTTGTCGAAGTCTCCTCGTGGAAGGTATCACTACGACTGATGCGTAAATTTCAATAGCCTCTCGCTGTAGTCGGGCATGGTAATGTATGGTAGATGCAAGGATGCGTGTATCCTGGAACTTAATACTGTGTTCACCGACTGCATTAATGGCATGTTCAGCAACCGCAGACTTGTCAGTTTGGCCCAGGCCACTGAGGATGTCTACCGCAGTTGTAGACGAAACGTCTGGAAGACAGATCTCCAGCAGACCACGGCATAACAGCCCGGAAGATATTTCTTTCTACACGCCACTGAGGATGTCTACCGCAGTTGTAAACGAAACGTCTGGAAGACAGATCTCCAGCAGACCACGGCATAACAGCCCGGAAGATATTTCTTTCTACACGCCACTGAGGATGTCTACCGCAGTTGTAGACGAAACGTCTGGAAGACAGATCTCCAGCAGACCACGGCATAACAGCCCGGAAGATATTTCTTTCTACACGCCACTGAGGATGTCTACCGCAGTTGTAGACGAAACGTCTGGAAGACATCTCCAGCAGACCACGGCATAACAGCCCGGAAGATATTTCTTTCTACAATTTAGACGCCGGCCGTGAAAGCCTACGTAGCTTTATGTAGAAGTATTGTTGCAGATGGACAGCATTTCCAACTGGTGCTGTCACAGGGCATTTTTTGTGTTTATCCTGGTAATTGTTAATGTGACTTGATTTGACGTGCATGTATGTGTGACCGGGAGACGGACCGTGCGACTGCTGGTCAAGTTTTGTAGTAAACGTACTGTATTTGTGCTTCAGTGGCTCATTAAACTCTATTTGTGAATAAATTAATTTAATGTAGGTGGTCTAGATTTACACGAAGTAGAGAGAAGAGAGATAAAATAGTCATATGAATGTAAGATATCAGAATTTTAATCTCTGAAATTCACCTCAGGATGGCCTTGTCTTCATTCCCCCTTTGGCAGGTTAAGGAATGATCCTATCAGAGAAAAGTTCTTTGAACGGTTTTAGATGATGACTTTTTTCTTTTTCAGTGAGGATTATTTTCTTCCGGTCCCTTTTCTTCGCTTTTTCTCCCCGTATTCTCATTGCTCCTGTACATATCTTCTCTGCCTTTTCTGCGGCACTTTCTTCGCGACAATAAGAAGGCACGACTGCAATGTTTCCTTCCGTGAGAGTTGACACTTCATTTTCCACTTGCTTTATTATTTACCTCCCCGCCGCCAACCTCAGCCGCAACCTTTCCAGAAGCCCGTCCGTCTCATCCTAGTAGTTGATGGATGTGTCGTGTGTATGTATATATATACACCGCCTCGCCTGCGGTGTCTGGCTTTGTTCTAGGTCATGCGTAATTGATTGTTCTACGTGTATCGTATAGATGTAGGTCAAGTAAGCGCCTCTTCTCGACTCGATCTTTCTGCTTAACCAATACACAACTCTTCTCCATGACTTCGTAATCAATGAATATGGTTAAACAGAACAAAACTGTTATTTACGGCAAGGGAACAGAGGAACATCTATCCCCTACAGCTTTCATTCCAAGTCTGAAATGTTTACTGCAATCCTGTACTGCATAATTAAACCTGTAGTGATTTTAAAACCCCAAACTTGAATTGCTAAGTACTTATTTGAATTTGATACTTTAAAAGCACTACAAAAAATCTGGTGTGTTGTACTCAGGTGACTTTCTCTACTCTTGTACTAACTATTCTAACAAACTCTTATTCCTATATCTTCTTCATGTTAGTGCAAATAAAACATTTGTAGAAACTATCCTACTGCTAATTTCCTTGTAACTGCAAGAGGAATATGGGAATACAGTAGACTTTGGGCGAGTCAAATCTTTTAAAGCTGGTCACTATATGAAGGCTTCGAAATTCCATTCTCTTTGCACGGCCAAGAGATAAAGTAAATAACGACCTTCCATTTGAGAAAATTTAAGTATCGCAAAACTCACACAAATAACTCCGAAATGGTTCCGTCCATAAACAAATGCATTTGGACATAATTTGTGTTTTAACGTGATCTACATTTTTTGTACAGTAAGATTTGGTCTATCTCTTACAGTTTACAAGTTATGCAAAAGTCACCAAGAATAAACAGGACTACTGGGCTACAGCTATAAACTTCAAAATACACATTTAATTAAGTAGAAAATGGTTATCCGGGCTTGTGGGTCGTGGTGTAGTGGAAAATCTCTTCGAAGCTGTGAACGAAACGTCTGGAAGGAGATTTTCCACTATACCCGGCCCACAATCCCGTATAATTTTTTTCTATTTAATGACATCGGCCGTGAAAGCTTACACAATTTGATATATTTCTTTTGCTACAAAAATATCTGAAACATATTGCATTTTAATCAAAATCGTTAGAGGCATTTTAGAGAAAATCAAAATTTTCGAAAAATTTTCCATGTAAAGGGTGGTTTAGGGTGGAGGAATTATCTTCAAAATCTTCGTGTCGCATCCTTGAAAGATAATACAAAATTTGGTTTTTAATCGACTTTTCCTTTTGGAGTTATACTGCTCACAGACAGACAGACAGACAGACAGACACACAGACACACACACACACACACACACACAGAGGCCCTTTTTCTAAAATGCCTTTTTTTTTTTTTTGGATTCAGTGAGGCTCAAAACACATATTTCCAATGAAATCTCGAAATCAAAATTTTTGGGTCTAATACAGTACTTTCCCTACTTCACGTAGTAGACAAAGAAACCAAATTAACGAAAAGGCAATGAGTTTATCAAAATACACCTGAAATTTGACACATTTTCACTCCACTTATTCTATTTTATCTAATAATTTCTTAACGAGGTTTCACCAGGAATACGCGCTTAAAAGTCTCCTGAGTTAAAACAAAAGATAGGTAAATACCAAACTTGGTACTTAAATTCCAGTATCTCACAAAGATGTGACAAAAAGATTTTCAGAAAAATCGCTTCACTCTACACAGAACATTTTTCAATATTTTAGATTTACTCATATGGTTCTAACGATTTAGATTAAAATATCACTCGGAGCAGACATCTGCATGGCTAATAAAATGTTCCGCCTGGCTATCCTGATAAATTAAAACAATTCAAAGCAACACCAAATAAACTCTTGAGAAATTCTAGTAGATACAAAATACCCGATCACACAACGTAACGGTTAACACTATCCATTTAGGTAAGCTTGCAGAATGCAAACTGCACGCTGACGTATATAATTGAAAAGTCATACCAGTTACGGTGATATTTAAATGACAAATGAACAAGTGAAGTTGCCAATACTACGCAACAATTCGTGATTGCAATTTGTTTGCAGTCGATATACAGTTTAGATTCATTTCCTTACTTCAGAAAGCATATATCTGCACAAAACAACGCAGTTTTTATATGCCAGTAAATCTACTGATATGAAGCTGCCGTTTTTAAGCACACTTAACAACACTTCAAATCCGAACCGGATTTGAACCCGCGACGTTGGGGTCAGTATGTCAGCGTCTAACCCAAGCATGCGCACGAGAGCAGAGGTAGCGATTGAACTTGCCTCACCCCACATTCACTTGCCGAGTGACGAAGGTTGTTTTGATACATTAAGTGCAGTGGGGGCTTCGCTCCACTTGCGCGGTGGTGATAATTTCTACGCTGTTACTATTTTATTTATATTACACATAGTTTGCACAATAATTAACACAGCCACCTATTGTTGTTGGGCAAATTACATAATCAAGCTTATAAACTTCCTTTATCTTATGCACATATTATTCTTACACTGTCTTATGAACAACATACTAAATTGTTTCTCTTTCACAACGAATAAAGAAGTAAAGTTCCATTGCTGTTCAGCCTTAAAATCTTTTAGATCTATTTGATCGACATACTAAATCCTTTGATTTTAAACTCAATATTGTGTTCAAACTTATATCGTCCTTTTTATATGTTTATAAATAGGAGTATTCAGAAAGTATCTTTTGAAATTGTAAATAAACACCAGTAAGATCAAAGTTTTATTTATGCCTCTGATCAAAGTGATGTTTGTTAATGTAACTGAAATTCGCATATTAAACAGCAAACTTTCCTGTTTTTGCAACTTATGAAACATTCTCTGCCACTCTCATTAACATCCCGACGAATGAGGCGTGTTGGAAGCTGAACAGCAGTGAAGGGGAGAGATGGTCGGTGGAGTGAGGCAAAAGGCGTTTCGGTGGAGTAGCAGCAAATGTTTTATCAACAGAAAAATAAAATTAGCACTATGTTTCACTGGCATTTAAATTTAAGTGCTCACCAAAACGATACTAGGGATTTTTAATATATACATTTAAAACCTATGTTTGAAATTTTATTTTTGTGATATTTCCCACATTTCGTTTCAACGCAGGTGTGTGCTTTTTACATTTTGTATCACCTACATAATAGACAGAGAAGGAATTGCACTCCACCCAGAAACTCGATACGAGAATTCACCGAAAAAAATTTAAAAATGGTCAGTGTTTGAGTGCCTGTTTGGGTGTGAACAGCATAACTCATAACGAAAGTAGGTTGGAATTGAAGTTCAGCATTTTCCAAGAACGCGACACGAAGATTTTCAAGAAAATCGCCCACCTCACACTGCCCTTTACACGGAACATTTTTCCAAAATTTTGATTTTCTCAAAACTAGCTAAAACATTTCGATTAAAATACCGTGAGTTTAAGATATTTTTATGCAAAATGAAATGTATACCAACATGAGTTTTATTGGAGCTGTCCTCGAAAGCCCTCTTCATTCTGAATGACTTACATAATTGATAAGCTGCTAGAAGTAGACAGAATCTTACTGCACAAAAATGTAGATCTCGTCAAAGCACAATTTTTGTGGAGTCAATTTCCGAGACATTCCTTGTTATTTGTTTGCATTTTCGAATACTTATTTGAATACTCCTCTCAAGTGGCAAGTCGTCATTCGTTTAAGTCCTGGCTCAATATCATCACTTAGTGAACAACTCTTAAAAGATTTGACTATCGCTTAAGCCTACTGTATTCTATTATTCCCACCGTATTTACCTATATTATAAAAAGCAATTGCCATGCCTTAATCTCGCAAAAAGTCGAAAATGGCTCGACCGATTTGAATAATTCAGGTTTTGTTGTGTTTTCTCAATACTGGGATGGTTTAGAAAAAAAGAATATAAGATAAAACCCAAAAGAACAGCCAAAAAGTCGAAAAAATCGAAATTGGTAGTTTTGTATGGGAATTGCCACTTTAGATTACTTTCAATATATGGCGTTTCTGGCGAACCTGTCATTTGACAGCTGCATTTATTACGTTTAAAAGAAAGTAGTGGATTTCGGGAACAGAGTTGGTTAAATCGAATTTAATTAAGTTTTGCGAACATTCATTTTCATCAGCCATTCTGTTAAGGTAAATTGACTTTGCAGACTTAGACGTAACCACGAAAAGTGTTTTAGCGAGACTCGAGGAATTAATTTGAGGATTTCAATATTGTCAACTTCTCAAGGTAAGTTCAACAAATATGAGCGACTCTGAAAACAATTCAATGGAACGAGACTGGCTGTGAAAAAGCTTCTGAACAACGTTATCGAGGCGCAGATTATCAAGGGAAGGTACAAAGGAGAGGATGTTTTGATTCCGCGCATCCCTTGATTTTAACGAAATTATTCCATTTCAAACGACTGCAATTCCCCGTGCGCCTGACCTTCGTGATGACCATCAACAAATCACAAGACCAGTCTTTGGAAGTTTGGGGAATTAACTTGGAGTCTCTGTGTTTCACGCATGAACAACAACATGCCGCACGTTGGAAAGTCATCATCTTTGTTTATTTACTCACAGAAAAGAAAACAAAAAATGTAGTCTACCAGAAAGCTTTACATTTAATGTTAACTGCTTTTATCTTTCGTGTAAATAAAAGACAATAAATGCATTTAAATTACAAACGGGTATCATGTAATAAGCAAACACGATGCATCTAATATCTATCTCAATGAACTGGAGCTGGAAAGTTGATTAGGACTGATAATCACTAATAAAGAGTTATAATCAAACCAATTTAGTTCACCGGGTCATTTAGTACGAAATATAAACTCACTTTTACAAACGTCTATCTCGATTAACATACGTAGATGTTTTCTTTTGGGTTCAGGGCGCCTCAAAACACCTTTTTTGGTGAAAATTCGATGTCAAATTTCTGGATGTAATGCAATTATTTCCCTGCCTATAAGATACCTGGCAAAGTAAAGCGCGTTTACAGGGGGAGGGATCATTGACAATGCCAACGATATGAAAATGAAGCGTATCATTACAATTGAAGTGAGTGAAGGGTGAATATGTATTCAGTAAGGATACGAAAGCTCGCTTCAATGAGAGAAACTGAGAGTTAACATGCAACCTTCATTTACAGAAAAAACAACACTCGCAACCTTGTGCGTTTAGTACGCGAAAGCGGCTCCTAGCGTCCTTTTGATCTTGCGGTCCAGTGCATTCATTCACTGGACCGCTTTTCGCCGTGTTTGTACGCAACCCGCTCAACAGAGATTGTAAAGTCGGTGCTGAGATCTCCACTAGGAAACTTCGACCTCGCCGCCACTGAAGATGTCTGCCGTAGTCGCAGACGAAACGTTTGGGAAGAAGAAGGAACCCAATAGACCACGGCCCACAAGCCCGGTTAATATTATTGCATCTAGTAGAGATTGTAAAGGTTAAAACTTCTCGTGCACTAATGGGGAATTGGAGGCATGTTAAATATCGGATGTTTGCACTTAAATGCATTTCTTTATTCATTGTTCTACACACTATCATTACAAAAACGTATTCTATCTACCCTTCTCAATCGAGATAAACTTCCCTTGCATACTTCGTTTTAGGTATAAGAAGAATACTGTAGTCTAAAGCCGAAAACTATACAACAAATGGTATATGGTTAACAGGGCGTACACATAACGCCATCACAGGTTGTAGATTTCTTCCAAACTGTCAAGTTTTAGAATTTAATTTGCATACTAATGAAATGAAAATAACTACACAAGGTGCTGCAATTTCATCATTGGAGGTGACTGAGTCCTGGATAATCGAGGATATCAACATGTAAGGGGCATACTATTAATCAAATTAAATGGAGTTCTTCCTAAGAATTATTTCAAATTAGGCCCGAAACTAGTCCCCGCACAGACATCTAATGCGTACTGCTAAAATAAAGATGAAATCTCTACCAGTAGACATGTCTACGAATTCGTAATTGCAAGTGTGTTTGATTCATTAATAGAATCTTCAACTGCTTAAAAGACATTTTACGAATGCTTGGAATTCTATAAATCCGGAATAGTTTGAAAGTGCATGAGTGATGAGTTTTTATGAGAGCATTTAAAACATTAGGTTACTTAAGTTCCTCACGGATCAAATCATTTTTCCTTTAGCTTTGAATATTTATTTCATCAATGAAATTTGATTTAGCGCCATCTTTTACGGCGTTATAATTCAAATACCCATTATTTATTTATTTTTTCTTCCTCTACTGATTAGAAGGAAGTTTGTATTCCACCCAAAAATTCGATGTAGAGATTTCACCGGAAATATACGTTTTGAGACCCCCTGAATCCAAAAAAGGCATTTTTAGAAAAAGGTCCGTCTGTGTGTGTGTCTGTGGACAGCATAACTAAAAAGTCGGTTAAAAACCAGAGTTGGTATTTATGTTTAATGTCTTTCAAGGATGCGACACAAAGATTTTGAAGAAAATAGCCCCACCCTAAACTACCTTTACATGGAAAATTGTTTGAAAATATTGATTTTCTTGAAAATGGCTATAACGATTTTGATTAAAATGTCATATGTTTAAGATATTTGTATGACAAATGAAATGTACATATTGAATTTATATTGAAATGTATATCTTGACTTTTCTGGCTATAGCTCCTGTAGTCGTATTTACTCTGGACGACTTTTGCATAACTGGTAAACCGTTAGAAATAGACGAAAGCATACTATAAAAAATGTAGATCTTGCTAAAATACACAATTTATGCCTCAATAAATTTTCTTTTAAGGTGAATCATTTCGGAGATATTCCCTGTTACGTGTGTGAGTTTCAGAAAACTTAATACTTTCGTGAAATGGAACATCGTTGTTCCTTTTTTATATGTTAAGTGTGCAAAGAGAACGGAATCTCAAAGGTTTAAAAGATTTGACTATCGCACAAAGCCTACTGTATTCTAATATTCCCCTTGCATCTACAAGGAAATAAGCAATAAGATAATTTGTACAAATGTTTATCTTAACACGAAGAAGATATAGTAATAAGAGTTTGTAAGAATGGTTAGTACAAGAGTAGAGAAAGTCATGTGAGTGCAGCACATCAGATTTTTTAAATTGTTTCAACTCTACAGGCCGTTTCGACTTCTATAGTTATATAGGGGCTTGTACTTAAACAACTGACGGTAATACCTATCCTTTATATTTTTGTTTTCATTGAATACTTACGCATTTACGTGAAGTATTTAATTCTGTGTCTAATAATTAACTGTTGCGCCTACGTTTTACTTTTTAAAAATGTTTTTCTTACTTCAGGTGGTTCGGTCTTTGTTGATTGCATCAATATTACGATCTTCGTTCCAGATCTAGAGAAATAAACGTCTTAGAATTAATATTATCAGACGTTAGCATTACTCCTATAACATAGCAATATATTCGCGGCCGGTTTCGTAATCTCGGCGTGCATTCTACTGCGATGCACGTGTAACCTTACCCTTCAACCTCTACTACTTATTTAATTATGCAGTCATTGATATCTCTTTCTCGTTCAAAGAATGACATGCTTACTCCCTCTAACCGGTGGAAAAGTAGACTTTCTGTAGCCAAGACTACTTTTTGGAAATTTTGGTACAAACCTCAAGCTACTTTGGCACATTCAATTATACTTTGTCTTCTCAACCACATCTGTAATTATTTGCACCTTATATTCATAAAAGTTTAGGTATCATCCTGGCGATGATCCTTTATTTACACCTTTACATTTTGGCTCCAATATGTTTATCCGTGAGAAATCACATACATGTTTCGGCTCAAGCATGACAAAACATATGTGCAAAGTGTCGCAAATAACAGAAGGGCTTTTTAATAGATACATAAACGCATTATATACAGTGATCAAATATGAACTGTAAAACTATTATTTGCATGCAGCACTGACGCAGCTTGTATATGCAAATCTAACCGAATTTAGCGCTTTTTAAAAAGGTTATAAACAATGCTGATGTTAAAACTGGGGATGGATATATTAGCTGCTATTGTGTACTTAGAGTACTTCGAATACACTTGTTATTCTCTGCTTGTTTTTCCCTCCATAATTAACGCAAGCAGCACAGAAGCAATAATTTACACACAGTGGCTTCGTGCATGTTTTACTTTCAACGTTAATTTTCAGAAAGGCGTGGCTTGTTGCTACATATTATTTAATTAGCCCAAATGCTATGTCGTGCATACGTTGCTGTCACTTTAATGTCCATATCCTCACATCGCCAGACGATTACATCCGGTCAACCGCAACGATGTCGCCCGGCATTCGCGTACGACCGATGACATCATGATCCGAATCCAAAACAGCATTGATTGTCTGTCACGGATGATCTCATTTTCCTGTCTATGATGGTCTCTTTTATGCCACGAAACAACAAAGCTGCGAGGGATAGCTTTTGCTTGATTTATGTCTCGACAAGGAAAGCAACTGAGCTTAACTGGGTGGACGAGTAACTACTGCACGAGAGTAGATTTCTCTGTGGGCAAAAAGCTATGCTGTAGCAACAATAAACAGTATTAATGCGTTGTGCTTCCAAGGGAAAAAAAAACTGATTTTGCACATTTTCCCCACTCGTTCTTGTACGAAGTATTCTTAAAAACATTTATTTTATCCTTACTTCATGTTCATCGAGATAAACATTTGTAGAAATTGTTTTATTACATTTTCCTTATAGGTACAATGGGAATAGGAAAGGGCTAACCAAATTATGATTTTCGAAAAAAAATGGCTCTAACGATGATCAAAACACCACATATTTAAGACATTTTAAAGAGAAATGAAATGTATATCTTGAATTTTCTGGGGATAGCCTCTGAATTCCTTTTCATTCTGGAATACTTTTGCTTAACTGGTAAACTGTAAGAGATAGACAAAGTCTTTATTACATAAAAATGTAGATCTCGTTAAAACACAATTTACGTCAAATGCATTTTTTTTTCTTTTGTAGAGCGAACTATTTCCCAGATATTCCTTATTTGTTTGAATTTTCCGATACTTCTACCATCTTATCTCTAACTTCACTTTATTTAGGAAAGGAAAAAACAATTCAAACCACTATTTCTAAAAATTTAACAAAGTTGTATTAACACAACACAAACCAAAGCTTACTTTTACAAAAACAAGCTACTTCTTGCAGCTTAAAGTTAGCGTTATATGCTTTACTGTATTGTAGGATTTATAACAGAGCAGTTGGTCCCGTTCTCTCTCTCTCTCTCTCTCTCTCTCTCTCTCTCTCTCTCTCTCTATATATATATATATATATATTGCACCCTTACAACATTCAAGAACGTTGTAAATTTAATCCTGCAGAGAATATGAAGTCTACATATCGAAATATACATTTGGAATAGCAAGATTAAAAAGGCACCTTTTCAACCATTTATATAAACTCCATCAACAATATAAAACAAACAAATCTTCAACAATGTCCACTCACACCAAAATTAAAAAAGGAAAGATACAATCGGTCTCCATAAACACTTACCACTGGATTCTAGTCTGCTTTTTATTTTAATTGCACACCTGGAATTATAGTATTTTTTCAAAACATGACTACTCACTCCTCTGCCAAAGGTGGGTTTGGGTTTACAAGGTTGGGGGTTTAAAAGTGTATAGGGATAGAAGACTGGCCCTATTTAGTGTTGTCTTTTGTGTGCCAATGGTTATTAACCAATGGCAGGGCTAGCGGTCCTCCTTTGGAGGCCACCATGCTTTGAAAAATACTCTAAGTGCAGCTCTATCCCTTAGACTGCGGTTCCCAAATGTCAGGTAGTTGCCTTATTAAGTTCACGTAGTACGCGCAAATGCAGTTTGTTTGGGCATTACGCCACAGCTAAGCAGAGAGACGTTTATCTTGGCAATACGGTGAGGTTTTCATTCATCAGATGCGGCATGCTGAAGTTTAGGGGTCAACCTGTACATACCTCCCCGCACTGTCCTGATTGGAACGAACGTTATTTATTGAACGTTTGCGGTGTGAAGGCCGTTGCATCTATGGATGATTCATTTGCTCGAGCTCTCCGTACCGCAGAGTTGTCGGTTTAGTGGAAATTGATGTTTCGTTCGGTTGTAAATGAACTGTGTGTAAACGAACTGCTTTATCTTGTGGAGAACAAATCTACGCTCAGACCTTTTAATTGCAAATCCCTCAAAGCCTTGGTATTGCGTCATACTTGGATGAATCATGGTCATGATTCTGTTCAGCAATGTCACAAGAGCGCTGGGAGTAAAAGGTCTTCAAATTGCGCAACCTTAAGCTTGGTTTTCACAAACGATCGCATTTATAGCAGAGGCCTTTACTATGGAAAACTACAAGTGTTCCAAGTGAATGCACAGGACTTCAATACCACTTCTGTAATGAAGCATTGCATCATCTATACTACATACAGTAAGGGGGAAGTATTGTATTGGACACAAAATTTCGATGTCGAGATTTCACCGGAAATATATATTTGAGACCCCATGAATAATTGTTTATTATTTTTTAGGAAAAGGTGCGTGAGCATAACTCAAAAAACAAAAGTCGGTTAAAAAACAAAATTGGTATTTAAGTTCAATACCTTTCAAGGATGCGACACGAAGAAAATTTATCCATCGTAAACTACCCTTTACATGGAAACTTTTTCGAAAAAAAAAAAAAAAAAGGATTTTGATTAAAATGCTATATAATTAAGATATTTTTATGGAAAATGAAATGTATATTTTGAATTTTCTGGCTACAGCCTATGTAGTCCGATTTAAGCTGGATGACTTCTATAAAACTGGTAAACCGTAACAGATACTCCAAATCTTACTATACAAGAAACGTAGATCTCGTAAAAACACACAAGCTATGTTCAAATGCATTCTTTGTGGAGTGAACTATTTCAGAGATATTCCTTGTTATTTATGAGAGTTTTGCAACACAAACTTTTCTAAAATGGAAGGTCGTTATTCATTATTTTACCTCTTGGCTGATCAAAGAGAACGGAATTTAAAAGCCTTCGGCTTTAAAAGATCTGACAATTGCTCAAAGTCTACTGTATTCCCATGTTCCCCTTGCACCTACAAGGAAATAAGCAATACAATAATTTCTGCAAATTTTTATCTCGACTAACATGAAGATAGAGCAGGGGTGTCAAACAGCACTCACCAGGCGTGAAAAATTTTCCCCTATTTTCCCTCCCTCCGTGATGATCAAATCGGAAAACGGGAAAAACATGCCTGAGATAGAGGATTAAGAGTTCGTAAGAATAGTTAGTATGGTGCGAAGAATGACGGGGGAAACCGGATAACCCGGAGATAACCCGCCCAGACGCCGCTCCCCTAGATCGCATCCGGGGTGCCTTACAGAGAAGGTGCACCTACTAAAATTATCTTTATTTGTTGTTCTTATTCGGGGGGGGGGGGGAGTATACATTTTCGGTGAAATACCGATATCTAATTGATAGGTGCAATACAATACTTCCTATACCTACAAGAAACAGCTAGAGGTAGCAAAAAGCCATTATTGAAGGCCATCTTGTTATAGGCAACCCGATTTACTGCCGTGTGTATTTGCTGCACGTTGTAACATTTACAATATATTTTAGCCCATAAATTGCTACAGAAATCACTAGACACACACTGAGGGGTGTTGGAATCTTCAAGCAATTCGCAACTGTTAGTGTGAAAAATCCCGCTGTAGAAAAATGCCAAGAAAGGGCACAAAACTAAACGGCGAATTTCCGCAGATGTGACACATCCATAAATCCATTAGCTCGGGGGCTATATTGCAGAGCCAAAGGCTGCCTTCTCGAATAAGAATGTGTGAAATAACAACTGGCAACAACTTCTCTCAGCGCCGAGGAAAGTGATTGCATGCCTTCTCCACATTTGTGGCTTCGCTATTACATTTTCCCTTTCTTCTTGCAGTGGAACCCATGCAGGGCCTCGACGAATGTTATCACGTGTAAAACTAAACCTTCGCACGCTGCATATGGCAATGGAAACCTGAGACACATGCGGATTGTAAGTGCTCCGTAATGTGATTATGGCCCATTCAGTACATGTGCATCTGCATGTATATGTGCTTACGTAACATAACGTCTTAAGGCTTTACTTTCTATTTTAACCAACAAGTATGCACCAAAAGAGGAAATAAAAGTGACAAAAAGCTATCTCCCTTGACATACCTACAGAGTTTCTTTACTGCTCTTATATGTAGGCATATAACGAGAACTCCAGAATGGCAATTGCTAAAATAGTTATTTATGTAACTAGGGTATAATCTGGCTGATTGTGACACGCAGTGGCGTAGCTTGACTATCAGACTCGGGTATGCAATCCAACGAATATTGTAAAACACGTTAAAATATGACTCACTCTAAACGGAATTCACCTTCAGAGTTTTCATCTTTGATCACTGTCTGAAAGAAATGTTCGATAAAACAGTAGCAAAAGACAATCTGCTTTTGTATCAGAACTTACACCTGTAAATCAAATAAACCCGAATCTTTAAGCGAGATGTGGTTTGGGCTGTTGCATACCTTGGGTCAGACGCACACCAGTTTCTTGCAGTTGACGACGGATTCCGTTGACCCAAGCTCTGTTTCGAAACATATTGGTGCAGAGTGGCGCGAATTCAAATCATGTTTAGGCAAGCTTGGTTTTTAATTATATTAAAACGATTATATACACAAAATTATAACGAACATCAATTTGGCAATCAGTTTGACGAAAATTACAGGGTATGTAATACATCTCCCACATCCATTGACGCTACGCCCCTGGTGACACGAGTATATGTTAAGCACGTGAGCGAAAGCAAACGTGGTAATTTTTTACAAGTGTCACAGTGATCGTGGTAATTGCGTCATTTTTTGACACTGGTGCCATAAAGAGTAACTTCGCACGATTTATGCCATCATAATAAGCCGTTTTAATGCTGGGATTACATACATGAATATGTAGATTTTTATGGTTACATTAATTGGAATTTTTTCTTTAACTGAATATATATTTTGCATCATTGAAGGCATGTATGTATATACAGAATGCTAGGGGTATAAAGGCAGATATTTTGATACATGGTTACCTATATCCACTTCAGTGTGTTAGTTGTTTTTTCTCTTCGTCTAACAGTTTTCCCGCAAACCAATCACATAATTTACTACCTCATGTTTTTTGCATAGTTATAACTGCGCCGCGAAATAAACAACGATTGTGAGATAGTCCGTTTGCTTCACACTATAATACAATGCGCGACCCACTGGCCTAGATAATGTGAGGTCATCGGCCTTGCAGAAAGCATTCGAACTCAGTTCTAATAGAGTATTCGGCACCGCATTACAGCGAACCTTCCGCCCACTCGGCGTCATGTTTTATGCAGCACTCCTACTTGAAGGTACCAACCAACATAAAAGCACTAGTGGTAATAAGTAAAATTATAAGCCCGCAAAAAAGTAAGATCTTGCTGCAAGATCATACATTACCTGTCATCAAATACCAGCTGAATATCTGCATTTCTACCACAAAGTCTATGTATATCCACGCACGCACACACATCACATTACATTTGTACATACGCGCGCGTGTGTCTGTGCATACGCGCATATGCGATTGAGCTGACCATCGTTACACGGATAGCTTTTTAAATTCCAATAGAGATTTCATCAAATGTCTCACCTGTTGTTTGTGAAACTATTGACAATAATCTAGTAGATTTTCATCATGGATCCTTTAACCCTTGTAATAGTAATTTCGTATTACGGCTATTCCTAACAACGGATGAAAAATCCCCTTATATTCACGTGAAAGGATGTGAAAGATTGGCGGAACGTCTGATTTTTTTAACCTGCCCCATTTCATTTTTGAGATTACCTTCATGCATACAAACACACACACACACACACACACACACACACACACACACACACACACACACACACACACACACACACACACACACACACACACACGTTCTCTAACATATTAATGTTGATTTATAAATGGTACTACATATTTCATTTAGCACTGCTAATTCTACGCTTCAGAGAAGAAAACAAAGGTCTTAACTGTTAATACTTTGGAGTAAAGATGCATGCTTTGGGGAAAAGTGACACAATGTGTCATTTCCCCTACATCGTAATTTTAATCCCGACCACTCTCCTACACACCGGTTAGCTATCATGCTATCACGCCCCCGCTGTTATCTACCTACCTGAGGGAATCGGTCGGTCCATCAAATTGTGTCAGTGGTGGAATCATGTCGCATAAGAAGGTAAAAAGACACTTCAAAGCCGAATGGGAACATACGTACTTTCCTGTTCTTGGTAAAAATAAACCCTTGTGATTGCTATGCCAAAAGAAAATGTATGTAACGGAATCACAAAACCAATACATAATGTTTCTATTCGATTCCGCCACTGCACGCCTTGAAGTTTAACTTGTTTGCAAAGGCGTGTGTATTTGTAAACAAACAGAACCGGAAAAGACAGGTGGGCTGCAATTGGTGATGGGATAAGTGGAGAGGGTAAATACTGGAGTGCATTTTTTTCACCCCTCTTTCCCATGCCTGCTTAATCCATGTTTTAGGAGAAATTTCTGTCTGTTCACCAGCTAAAGGTCTAAGAGGAATGAAGGACATGGGGGAGATGTTCCAGTAGTACAACCTGAGTTTTATAAACATTCGCGCAAACGTTGCTCTGCTGGTCACGTTGCCAACTTACTTCCAATATTATTCGCGCTACGTTTACTCACTGAAAATTTCTCCCAATTTCAGTAGTAAAATCGTACTTAACGCTAGTTTTATGTCGGAAGCAATGGTAAAAGTAGAACCAGATTAATTTCCGCTTAGGAGTGCTGTGAAGTCTGCTATGATATTGTTTGTTGACAATTGTATGTGTAAAACAGATCTTTATAAGATGATTGAAACAACCGAAATTTTAATACTTCATTCTTTGGTCTGCAGGAGAGAATTAGAAGTTGTTAGACCGAATTCCTCTTCAATTGTTGTAATATTATTGGTTATTTTTATTTTATTGAGACACGCTGTCGTTTACTTGCCCCCATATGTGTGATCTCAATCCCTTAGAACTAGCTTCAGCAAGGTAAAACGAATACTTAAATGTAAAGGGTGACTTACGACATAACCCTCGACCGAACTTAAGACCGAAACAGACAGGTAGTGTTTTTGAAAAATATAGAAGAGGCAAAAAATGATCAGTGGGGGAAAAGACGGAGTAGTTGAAAACATATTTACATTTTATAAGCTAAATATACTGCATGAACTGAAAATAACATTTAAATTGTGCTATTTTAAGCGAGTTATTTATTTAATCTAGCGTAAATGTACATTCCAAGGTTGGAAACGTTATCGTAAATAGGATTAGAAGCAGAAATGCTGCTTCCGATATCTCAGTTTATCTGGAACTGTTTACTAAGGTAGTGGCTGGCTGCATTCCTACCAGGGCCACAAGCTGGTGAACAAACTGTACCACTGTTAACGTGTAGTGTGGACCATATAACAAATGACTGTCTTGTGTTCACATTTTTGTGTCCGAGGATGCTCATAGCAGAGCTTACTGCAGCAATACTCTCCTCGGTGTAGAATGTAAACATTGCCGGAGAAGGCATGGCATCGAACACAACGTCCTTGAATACAATGTCGCGCGCACTCAGGTATCGGTAGCTCTTGGCAACTGGGGAAAGTCGTCCTGAGTTACGTAACACTGTGAAGAAATGCTACCAGACAACTTCTGTAGTTGAACTACTGTTGCCAAAACGTATTTTCGCTAGGGGTGGCCAAACATTTCTACGTACCATTAGCATTTTATTGTCGACACTTGTTCCTACCTGCAAGTTCCCAGGAGCATCTTCGCGTGTTAAGATTGACGTGATGTTCATGAGCAGCATAGCATTCCCAAGTTTATCTAAGCATGATTTCAAGGACAAGAATTGTTTTGTGTCGCTCCATCGCTAGTACCAAGGTAAATGCAACAAGAAATACAATTTTTTTTAATTACTGACATGGGAGAAAATCTCACAAAGACGTTACGTTGACTACGCATCGATCGCAGAGTGCTGGGGATGTTGTGATTGGCATGTAAACAAAATAGGTAGAAAGGTCACTGTCAATAATGCACCGTGCACTTCACGCCACAGTTCCACTTTGTCACTGGAAGAGACTGCACACTCTCGCATAAAACCTTCTCCCCTGTGACGTAAAGGTTCCATAGTTCAGTTATGCTTACGCAGAGATTATTACCATTTAGAGTTTCCGCCATGTCTGATTATTACTAAAGCCCGGCTTTTCATGGACTATCAAACCTACAAATATGCATTCATGCACTAACATATATCCAAATATGCACAATGAAGGACAAAACATGCACTACCAGAATTCCACATCGTACTGCAATTCATTTTATTCCCTTTTAAAACACTGAAAATTGCATCAATGTGGTATTCGAAAGCTTCTCGATTGGTATGTTAACCCTGCTAAGACACTTCATAAATCCATAAAAAGAAATTACTTTGGAACTGATTTGGTTGGAGTTGTGATCAAAGATTGGACACGATGCGTTTGCTAAATATCGTTGTTTCATCTTTTGTATGTGTGAAGCACAGGGTTGGAATTAACAGAAAGGGGGATGGTGAGGATTTCTCCCTCTCTTTAAATAATTTCCTCGTCATAAAAAATTCCTTCCCTGCCAGGGAAATATTTTGTTTCTTACTGTAAGTAATTACTATTACAAGAAGACAGGAACACCTTCACGTGGTGCGAGTGCGAACTGTGAGTACGCAAACATATCACATCGTAAATAAGCTAAACAATTCTCTGGTTCATTAGTTGGTTTGGCATTCGGAGTCACAATTCCAGCAACGACAATTGCAGCTTGCAGTATTCAGTTGTTTCTTGCAACTCACTTCTATTGTTCGTCAGCATGGATCAATTTGTGACAAGAAACCGACACGTTACAGAAAGTAATGACTGATATATTCCAGTTCGAATCCAGGCTTTAAGTTGAAGTAATATTAATATTACGGTTTCTCCGGTAAAAGCTGCAGCAGCACTACTATTATCACTCTCACTACCGTTGGCGCTGCCACGCCACCATTTATGTAACAGACCAATGCAACACAGACTTAAGTTCCACCCCCCCCCCCCGTCAGAAAGTCTGATTCAAGCACTGGTGAAGCAGATGCTACCTGTTGCTCAACTTTAAACCTTTTGGAACACTGGATCTGTAATTTAAATAGCTGCAAGTTAGCAAGCAAGCAGATCTGAATGGCATAAGTGAAGGACCTCCTTGTTTGGTTTAAGGTATTACGAACTTTTATTTAAGTCTAAATTAATGAAAGGTAGCATTTAGCACTTCCGTTATTTTTAACAGCAATGGCAGTACACAACACCTCCATCTGTCCTTAAAAATTCCCTCCCCTCAATCCATTTACGCATTAGTTCTCTTCCTGAACTTCTCACTGGAGCTGTAACAACACAATATTTCACAGACGTACACCAATCTGTGGTATTCAAACAGCAACACACTATTTCGCCTTTTCTTTCAGGGAAACCTGGCCAGCGTGGTGTGTAAGGGATGGCAGAAAGTAGCGCACACCTTACGGTCCTTACAGGTTGTTCATCCTTGCGCTGCTGGGCTTCCTGGAGTGGGAGAGTCACTAGCTGTTACCAGTTTACTCACAAAAGATGTGGCATTCCCATCCTGCATCCAATTCGAGTGGATCAACTTTCATTTTCTCACATCTCAAAACTTTCATAGTGACCCTCGTACGTGCCGTTGAAGTAGCTTTAGTAGTGTCGAGTGATTGTATCGTCAGTGTCAGCTGTTTGACAGAAATAGTGACGAAAGACACAAAGGAGTGAGTCAAGGTTACGAGAAGAAAACAATTGAGTTGTACCATCATGAAGGACTGTTGACTGTGTTAACGCCAGTAAAAGCGAACTGTTGTTGTGCAAAGTTTTTGAAGAAAATAAAGTTAGAAAAAAAAAAATAACTGGACTGGACATTTGTCTATTTGTTACAGTATCTTTTCAGAAATTAAAACAATACGACGCTAAACGGTTTCTCGCATTGTATTTACCTAAAAGTACAATAAATGCCATTCTTGCATTCAAGTTAGCAGAAACTTTCAGCTTTCAAAATATACGCCATGCTGGGTTCCTCTATTCATAAGGAGGTTTAATTTGAACATTTAAATATGGTGGCACAGGTCACGCCCTTTCACAGCAAACCCGCAATGGCAATTTACTGTAATTTGTACTTTTCATACTTGAGCTGCACTTTTCTTTGCATCCTATTAAGCTACACGGATGACAATTTTACACGCAATTTCTTAGTTCAAGAGCTACTTAGCGCAACTAAAATTATTCCTAACATTGCTAATGCTAATTTATTTTAAAACTATATATCTGTTTTTAATATTTAGCACGGATTTTGTGTTCATAATATATATAAATCTTGTTTGCGGTTGTGTCTATGTAACAAGCAAATTAGATGGAAATTGTCAAGTAGAGCAGGTATTAAAAAAATCACTAAAAGTAATGCATAGTTTTAGAGGAAAGTGCGCCTGAATACTCCCATAAGTGATAATTTTGAAAAAATCAATTCGTGATAGGAAAAGAAAGGTAAAATAGCGTGTGCTTACGGAACAGAAATTAAATGAAATCGGAGAAAGGTTAGAACGCTCACCATAGCCGCCTTGCACAAGAAAAAATGAAAAACAAAAAATCAGGAGAGAAATTAACGCTATTTTAGAAGCTGAACTAATGTGTATGAATGAACATTTCCTCAGAAGATGATGTAGACGTATTGATGCCAAGAAAAGGCATGTTTTGTGTTAATTCTGATAATTGTTAATGTGATTTGAGATTTGACGTCCATACATGTGTGACCGGGAGACGGGCCGTGCAACTGCCAGCCAAGTCTTGCAGTACGTGTCGGGAGACGGGCCGTGCACCTCCGGCCAAGTTTTGCAGTAAACGTACTGTAGTTTCTTACCACACTGCATGCATGATCACTAAGCTTAAGTAGGTCAACTACATTAACGAGGAATCAAGTTATGTGCGTTCGTAGTGCATGTGGGGAGCCGGTTCTGCCCGTCTATTGTACAGACAAAGCATGCGCGATTTCATTCTTTTGGTAGTTCACTTACTAAGCTTAATTATCATTTTATATTTCAAATACTGAAGACGATAAATAGTGATTGTATTTAATACTCATTTCATTTAAACATAACTTAAATAATTAGCTTCTATTTATTAATGTGGCCATTCAGCAATTGGTATTCCCATGTTGTTTACTGGAGCGAAGCAACGGTCGTCTAATCAGTATTGTTTATGTCGCGATCGTGGCTGAGTACGCAGCAGGTCAAAACAATGCACTGAGGGAATAAAACTTAACTCCGCGATGCAACAGCCCATTCAGGCTAAGGCCTACTGACCGATCGCTGTACCCCCCAACTCTGCCCACCACACGCGTCATGAGTGGGGTGCAGTACTGGAGGTGGGACGTGATCAGCGCCCGGTCCTTTCCGGACTGTTATGTGGTCTTCTCGACCAGAGGCTGCTGCTTTTCAATCAAGTAGCTCCTCAATTGGCCCCTCAGGGACCTAACGAGGCTGAGTGCTCCCCGAACCAGATCTTCCAGGAGAAGAAAATTCCCACGCCGGTACCGGGAATCGAACCGGGTCCCCCGCTTGGCAAGCAGCAGCGATATCACTGCGCTAAGGAGACCAATTAAGGGAATATACACCTGAAATTTAGTGGAAATCTCGCAAAAATTGACATTTGCATTCCATGACTAAAAACATCTAGGGGTCATAAATTCAAAATATTTTTGACCTTTTATATTACAAATACTTTATTTATATAATGCATGTTAAAAATACAGAATAAAAATGTTTTTCATTTTGAAATCTAAGGTTTTTGAAATTTTTTTTTCGCCACATTCACTTTTTGAAAATGTTTCACACGATGTGGTTTTCATCCATTTCTTCCGTAGGTATTTTGTCACGTCACTTCCCAACCCGCAAACAATTAAATCTCCCATATTTTTTTCTTTTGAACGGTTTTTGAGTTATTAGCTATTACTTCTTAAAGCTCTATAAAACTTCAACAAAACTAATAATTTCAAGTGACAGAATTTAAAAAATTATTTTATTTTGAACTAAGGCAGATTTGCACGTTATAAACAGATAAACAGAATTTTTAAAAACGGTAATTTTTAAAAATTGCATCTTGGGGAACATATGGCATAAGATAATAAAATACAGATTTAACATTCCATAACTTGGAAACAAAAATATATCATGATGAAATTTAAAAACCTGCAACTAATGACCAAATTGTTGACTGGTCCTTACACAATACTCAATCTAATACTGATATAAGAAAACATTGACCGTAAATTTTCAACTAAATTGGCCGAAAACTTTAAAACATACGATTTTCAGTTGTATATTCCCTTAAACATAGAAGAAGTCTTTAGAACCACTGAAAAAAGACCCGTTTTGAATATATTCAAACCTTTTTTAGCGTTATATCCTTGCTGTTATGGATTTACTTAAATTAACATTAAATTAACAGAAAGGAGGAGGCAGTCAATACAAAGGGAAAGGAGACCCAAAGGACACCAATACATACAGAGGTATGGCTCTGGAGAATAACCCCTTCAAAGTGTTCACAAAAATACTCACAGAAAGAATAAAAGAGGCAATAGACGAACATCTCCCAGAAGCCCATCTAGATCAACCCTAGCCACAATAGACTTACGACTAAATAACATCTGGGAAGCCCTCGAAGAGAATGAAAGATGTTACGTCGTATTTATAGATTTTACCAAGGCCTTCGACCTCGTAAACCGGAAGCTAATAGAGAAGCCAGAGGATGCTCTGGGCAGAAACAAGTGGACACAAATTGTAGGCGTGAAACTCGAATGGAACCAAATAAAGACATCAGACAACCGCTCCCTTTCGGAACCTATACTCCAAGCAAATGGAGTACTGCAGGGTGACCCATTAAGTCCTATATATTCATCCTAGCAATGGAAGACATTATGAGAATAGCTCAGAGGAGGGACACAGTAGCATACGCGTACGCCGACGATATAGCGGCCGCTTCAAAAGACATCATAAAAAAAATTACAAAAAGCAATAAGCGATATGGAAGAGTGGTACCGCAGACAAGTTTGAAATCAACACTTCAAAGATAGAAATGATGGCATTCAGACAAGGAGGGCGGGAATCTTTATCAAAGGAAGAAATATAACCATCGCAAACCAGTCCAAATACCTGGGGGTCACATTACAAACAAGCGCCAAATGCTCCACAAAACATGTAATGGAGAAAGCACAGGCTATAAGGGCGATGCACCAAATTAATTACATCAAAACCCTCAACTTAGAAACAGCAATGACGCCGTTCAGAACAAAAATCACTGAAGTCCTAACGTATGGAATAGACGTCATGTTAGTCACACCTGAGTGAAAAGAATCTAGCCGTATTAGAAAGAGTAAAAGCGCTATAGGGGTATCAAGAACTACCAGATCCAGACTAGTCTACATCCTCGCAAGAGAAACATTCCTAGTGGAGGACCTCAGGACTTTCTTCCTACCGAACATAGGAGCCTCTGAGAAACTATTCAAATTACTGGAAAGAGGAGAAGAAATACCACTGGAGTTCTATGGGACAGGGGTCATGGTAGACCGGAAGTGGACAGAAGCCAACTGCGAAATGAGGCACGTGCTAACAAAAATGGCTGCCATCATGATTTGTAACAACTCGGTCTTTCATGAACCATCAGAAACTTGTGAATTTAAATTATGTGGTCATATTTGTGAACAGTACCACTTAGTTCTCTTTTGCTACAGAGTTCTACTATCAATTAGAGACTACACAAATTAATAATATAATAGTAATTGTATACTTATATGGCATTTAGCTGCAATACATTAATAATTAAATTAACAGTGGAGAAACTGGTGTCTGTGAACGCTTTGGGTTCAAGTGGTAGACAGACTGATTATAAACCTAGAAGACACTCGTGGAACACCAGCACTTCCGATCCCGAACTGAATATTGTTTTGTTACCCGAGGACTCCGATTAACACGTAAGCTTTTACTAATAAAATATATTATATATCTTGAATTAGTTTGTTTTAGTAAGTGTTTATTTATATGTAGTTTATTTTAACGTGTTTAAGATTCAGTGCTGCAAAGTATGCTTTCTTTATACTGACAGCCTGTATATACAAGAAGCTGTGTTACAATAAACAATTCATAAATAATCACATGGTCTTCTGCAAAATGAAATGTGTATATCCGATCTCTAAGTATTCCCTTGGGTTCACAACTCTTTAGTGTTTTAATGTATTCTGTAAATAGATTTTGAATAATATGGGAGAAAGTGTAATCCCTTTGTGATATTTCTAATTTGGGCAAGTAGCCACAGAGAGCAACGCAGTTGATAAACACCCTACAACGAGTGTTCAGGAGAGGAGAGGAGCGGAGAGGAGAGCTGTCAAGCGAATGGCAGACACATAATACTGCACCAGCCTCACCTCCGCAGCCCTGATCCAGACTACTGCAGGATTCGGAGTGGCAAGCATTAAATTTGCATTGCGTGGAAGGCAAGGTCGATACTTTCAACAACAACTCCGTTTACTACAGCAATAACCGTACGTGAAAAGTGCCCAAGGCTCCGTTTCCAAAGTCAATGAAGCATCTGACAAGAATTTATACGATTCCTTGGGGTAGCAGGTGAATGCACTGCATTGTTCTTATATTCTCCACTACTTACCCATAGTATTCCACTCCAACCAAAAGTTCGATTTTCATACCATGTGGGAATACACGTTTTAAGTTCTCTAAACAATAATAAATAAATAAACAACCAATATTAGGAAAAAGTTCCCTATCCGAAACTACGCTTAACACGGCAAATTTTTCGTTATTTTTTATTTATCAAAATGGCTCTTAACGATTTTGATCACACTTTTTCAGATACAATTTCAACAGTTTCCGAATAGTTTTGTTATTGGTTTGTATTTTAAAACGTTTCAGTTTTTTTCTAGTAGTACGTTGCTAATCGATTTTCTTTTATTGTGGTCATGCAAAGACCCCTCTTCTTCTTTATCTGGTTACCCTCCCTAGAACTGATCTGATTACACCCCCTAGAACTCACAAGTCAGTGCCTAGGGTCAGACGCCTGTCGGGAAGCAGACCGGACAGACTGAACACCTGGTCAGCCCAGCACGAGGTATGATACTGATGGAGCAGTTGGTGGAATGAGTGGCGGGGGAAGCAGGAGAAAACCCGCCCAGACGCCGCTTCGTCCACCATGCGGGTCCCTGCGATTGAACCTTGGTGATAAGTGAATGGTCTAACCCCTCGGCCACGGCGCCGCCCATGCAAAGATCCGCTTTTTATAAATATGACTCGCTTTAGGCTATTGTATCTCTTTTATATCTAAGACCACCACACCAAGTGCTACATTTTTAAAAACAAATCCAATTCCAACTTTCCAAAGTTTTGCAGTCGATTGCCGTGTAGTTCGTTCCATTTGCTCTAATAATTGCTAATAATCATTATTTAATGACGTGTGAAGGTGGGATCAACTGAAAATGAGGAAACAATAATGGGGTACGTAAAAAGTGGAGCTAAAAGCTCAAATTATGAAACCGTAAGTTTGCCATTTGGAATTGGAAACTGCGTACACTTCATACTCCTAACATGTTCAAACACACATTTTTCAAGGCGTTAGCGTCCAAAGGCCTTGAGACTGGAACTCAATTTATCAACAAACAGCCCAGTGGTTTGCGTGTTTCTCGTTGATTATGTGGCACTTATTTTTCTAATGCACCATTTCCGCCGATTTTTCTCGCCATGAAATTTTTATGTGGCGTTGAAAACAGAAACTCGATGCCACGGGGATTGTCCAAACTCTTAAGTGCCTGTGTACCTGAAAATCACTCACCTTTTACTTTCTTACTGCCTACCCGCTATAGGCGTCATTTTTCCTGCGCGTTCACTATCGATAATTACCCAAGATGTACTTTTGAAGTCCTCTGAGCCCTTGAAAAAGCATTTTTAGAAACATGTATTGCTGGACAGCAAAACTCAAAATGCAAAGAATACCCAACTTGGTATTTAAGTCCAGACTTCAGGATGCAAAACAATAACGCCAATATATAGCGTTTCGCTGTTCAACATCCAAATGTGGAAGCTGTTTCCTCTATTCCCCTTGTACCTACAATTACATGTATAAGAAGCTATTTCTGCACTTGTTTACCTCGATTAACATGAAGTAGACGCAAAATAAGCTTTCGAAAAAAAGTGTTTGGAAAAATTATAGAAATACCCGGCGTTGCCCGTGCTTTGACGATTTATCCATAAAACTTTCGAACTTAGATTGCACTTGCCAAATAGCCTTCTGTTTCTTTGGAGATATTTAAAATAACATTCCTTAACACACTTAAACAAATATTTAGTTAAACTCTTCGATACAATAAGCAATGAAACAAGCTAAATAAATAAATGAAAACACTGGGGAAGACACTATGAAAAAGCACTATTGAACAACCACAAATATCACAGGAAGAAAAGCGAGCAGAGAAAACCGTGTGAATGTAATACGTTGCATTTCTTTTTCGACAATGCAGAAAAGCGTATGAATTATTTGTAGAAGAATGAGAAGAGAATTACACGTAATCGTGTTACGTAAAAGGAAAGTGGGTTTAAAAAGAATTGTTGCATTTATGTTTCAATCACAGAAAATTGTATGTTAAAGAGCGAGTAGAGAGGAATATATGAATGTGTTACATAAAAGAAGAGTAGAGAAAACTGTGTTAATATAATACGATGCATTTCTATTTTAAACATATAGAAAATTATGTAATGTTTGTAGAAGTGGGAGTAGAGAAAGAAATATGGTTGTGTTTCGTAAAAGAAAAATAAGTGGAGAAAACCGTGTAAATATAATAAGTTTCATTTCTATTTCAATAATAGAAAATTGCATGAACTGTATGTTGAAGGACAAATAGAGAATACTATGTAAATGTGTTACCTAAAAGAAAAAAGAGTAAAGAAAACCATGTGAATGTGATGGGCTGCACAGCAAAATGGGTAGCATAAAAACCTTGTCTATAAATAAATAAATAAATAAACAAACAAATATATATATGGCATACCAGCCCTTGGGACAAACAAAACATTCATTGTGATAAATGTATATAGATTGGGAAGAGACAGTAATGTGACTAACACATAACATCCTTTTAGGAGAGTTCCTAACATGTGTTTCTGTGAACTCACGAAATCGAGTTTATGGGTAGAATACGATACTTCCATTAGAGAAGTGAAGTGACTAATTGACATCTAGTGACGTATGGCATAAAGTGAATTATGCAAGCGCTCACAACACTGCCAGCTGAGGGTTCCTCAGCCTTGCTCGGTAGATAATACACACAGCAGATATTAACCAACATTAATATTGCAAGCAAACACCGAAAGCTGATGTGCAGTAATGCAAGCGTGGCATTCAACTTCATTTTTTATCACAGAGTGAAGGAAACAATCGGCGGAACTGACACAACTGGAAATAAGTTTATTTCAAGCAGCAAGCGGAAATGACATGCTTAATGGATCGTGGAAAACCACACATCGCCTACCAGGACATGCAAAACTGTCGGCGGAAAAAGGAAAACTTTAATCAATTTAAAGTTCACTTAGGTAACCGCATCCACAAATATATAGTTGCTGGAAATATTTGTATGCTTGTTGTCAAACATGACGCAGGTGTGTTTAAATAAAATGTCTTCCAAAAGTTACATATACAAGCTTTGTACCTATAGCCAATATACGGTCTCATTGATGTCTTATTTACGCACACAATTTAGTTATTCGAAGTTTTAAAACAAGATACTCAAAAACTAATAACTGATGTACTCCACCCAAAAATTCGATGACAACATTTCACCGGAAATACATATTTTCACTCCATGAATAATTAATTAAAAACAACACATTTGTACTTTATTATGTATAGAAAGTAGGGGAAGTACTGTGTTCGATCCAAAATTTCGATGTCTAGATTTAACCGGAAATAAGTTTTGAGCTCCCCTGAATCCAAACAACGTATTTTTAGAAAAACGTTTGCGCGCGTGTCTGTGTGCCTGTTGTGAACAGCATAACTCAAAAACGAAAAATCGGTTAAAAACTAAAATTAGTATTTAAGTTTAATGTCTTTCAAGGATGCGATACGAAGATTTTGAAGAAAATTCCTCCATCCTAAACTACACTTACATGGAAAATGTTCTGAAAATGATTTTCTCAAACATGGCTCTAACGATTTTGATTAAAATGGCATATGTTTAAGATATTTTTATGGCAAATGAAATGTATATTTTGAATTTTCTGGCTATAGCCCATGTAGTCTTGTTTACTCTTGATGACTTTAGCATAACTGGTAAACCTACACCAAATCTTACTACACAAATGTAGTTCACGTTCAAACACAATTTGTCCAAATACATTTTTTTTTGTGGAGTGCACCATTTCGGAGATATTCCTTGTTATTTGTGTGTGTTTTGCAATACTTATACTTTTCTCAAATGGAAGGTTTTTTTATCTCTTGATCGTGCAAAGGAAACGGAATTTCAAAGCTTTCATATAGCAACCAGCTTTTAAAGATTAGACTATCGCTCAAAGTATTGCCATATTCCCCTTGCACCTACAAGGAAATTGAGATAATTTCTGCAACTGTTTATCTCGACTAACACGAGAAGATAGAAGAGTTTGTAAAAATAGTTAGTACAAGAGTACAGAAAGTCATGTGAGTGCAATATGTTTTTAGAAATAGATCTGTGTGTTATCAAAATACGAAAAGACGATTAAATATTAAGCTTGGATTGAAGTTCAGCAACAAAAAATGCCACAGGAATATTTTCAAGAAAATCCCCCTACCTCGCAATACTCTACTTGGATAGTTTCTCGAAAATTTGCATTTTCTCAAAAATGGCTCTAACGATTTTGATTAAAATGCCATATATTTTAGAAATTTTCATGACAAATGAAATGGATTTCTTTAGTTTTCTGGGAATGTCCTCAGAAATTCTCTTTATTTTGGATGACTTTTGCATAAAGGTAAACCTTAAGAGATAAGTAGACAAAACTTGACTGTACCTTACTCGTTAATACACAAAATTTGTCACACAATTTTTTGAGTGAACCGTTTCCCAGGCGTTACTTGTTATTCGTGTGATTTTTTCGATACTTCCAATGTGAATACTCTCCTATGGTAGACGCAAAATTTAAAGGCGACTGCTAGCTCTCTTACTACTCTCTTGTTATGTAAATAAGTTTTGTGGGCGCAAATAATATTTATATCGCCGGCTTTATAGCGTGATTTCATGAGGTTGTGACAGTTGTACGGAAATGACATTTGTTGATATTTATACGGGGGCAAAAAATATTCCCAGAAATGGCCAAGCATGACAAATTTAGTAAGTTACAGTTACTTTATGAGCCCTAATGCGCCATTACCTAGAAATTACATCGCTCACATTTACTACAAGTGTACTCCTAAGTGAACGTTCAGCATTCTGCAGCTATAAATATGTTCCCTTTTGTTTAATTTAGCAAGGTGTTATACATACACATATTATACCGGAAATGTTCATTGCAAAACCGGTTATTAACAGTCGTTAGTGGTCATTCCGTACAAGTTTCAACATTCCACTTCTGACTCATCAGGTAGAGGAAAAGGCTCCGTGCAAATGTCTCTCCGTACAAGTGTTTTAACCCCATTTCACAGCGTGTTTAATTATACAGAACCGCAAGGATGACAAGCCTGTGTATGGATGTTGTATCGAACCACCCGCCGTTAAAGTTTGCGTTAGCCATAGTTGTCTCCGTGGTCTAGGGATAACATGCTGGCCACTGGTTGTCAGGTAGCGGCTGCATATTTCAGTTTTCTGGGCACAAGCCTCTGAAGTTTTCATTCTGAATGACTTTTGCATACACAAAATCTTGTTACATAAAAAATATAGATATCTCTACATGTCATTTTTTGTGGAGTTAAGCATATCTAAAATATTCCTTGTTATTGGTTTGCCTTTTCAAATTTTCTCAAACAGGAAGTCATTGGTTATTTTCTTTTGGCTATATGAAGGGAACCGAATTATGGAGTCATCACATAGCGAACAGCTCTTAAAAGGTTTGACTATCGCTTAAGCGTTCTGTATTCCCCTGGGCCTATTCCCATTATATCAGGACTGGGCAACTGGTGCTCACTGAGCGCAGACTGCTCACGGCAGTGAATCCCCCAGATTCACGGTACTGTGAAATTACGCGACCAAACTCTCGTGCTTGGAAACAAATGGGATGAACAAATAAAATCAACTAGAACCATTATGTGTTCACTAATTACAATGCTAAATGTCCCTTACATTGCTTACATTTTCAAAGATATTGGAAGTATTCCCCTTGTGCTCGAAGGCAGGCATTTAATATCTTAACAGATTACCAAAAACATGTTGCAATTGTTCTAGGAGTATGTTGGTTATTGCTTCTCGTATATTATTTTGTAGTTGTTTAAATGTTAGAGGATTAGATTCATACAGCCTTTCAAATTGTCCCACAAGTAACTGATTCTTGCTTGCTGCGCCAAGTTCATGAGAGACTTGTGTCGAATGTTCTAACCCCAAACCAATGTCGTCAATCTTGTCCTCTGCTAAAACGTGACGTCGACTTTTTTCCAGTCTAACACTGATCCCGTACTTCGAATTTTTTGTTGTTGACTATTTTATGAACTAATTCTGTTAGGTGCATGAACATCAGTAAAGCATTCCCGAAAAGTTGTACGACATATTCGTGTTTTATAAAATTGAAAAAAATGAAAACTCATGTTCTTGATTGTTCCATGACCTGGGTCATACTTTGCAGTCAATTTTGTGCGACGACCCTGTAGGTGTCCTGCGGTTTGTCGCCCAAATTGGCACTGGTAAGCAAGTTTAAACTTATCTAAGGACTTTCTTTTCTAATTTTTCAATTTTTAAATAGTGATTACGTCAACTATTTTAAACTCTACGGTTTTAACTTTTAACGTTTTAGCACTGCTGGTTTTATGGATTGACTTTCCGGTTTTAACTGGTTTAACTTTTAGCTCTGTTTTAACAATCACATTTTAACTGCGAGGCTACCCGGGTGGCGAGTTTCCGTGTTTTTATCCTTTGACTTCGGGTCCTAATGACCTAGCTGTCGACGGGCCCGTAAACCCAAATCACCCACTCGTTTGCCATACATGGCAAACTGATAACCCTGTACCTACATGGACATTTGTAATAAAATAATTTCTACATGTCTATCTCGATTAGCATGAAGCAGAATATTTTGTTCAAGATGAGTAGAGAAAGCCGTATGAGTGCAACATCTCATTGCTGTCTATAACTTGTTTCCTGTGACCCCTTGGAAAGTGTGTTGTTTGAAAGCCAGCAACTGCAGCAAGTTACTATTTTTAAAACTTTTTCTTTGTTTCTCCACTTTACTTTTCTGTTGTTTTCTTGTTTTTTTACTTTCTGTACTAAGCAGAGTAAGTAGGGCAGATATTGTATTCGTCCCAAAAATTCGGTGCCGAAATTTCATCGGAAATATTTTTATGCCCCCTGAATCCAGAAAGTCTGGTTTAGAAAAAGGTCCGCGCGTGTTGGTGTGTGTGAACAGCATAACTCAAAAATAGGATGTGACACGAAGATTTTGATGTAATTGGACAGTTTTTAGAAAATTTTGATTCCCAAAATTGGCTCTAACGATTTTGATTATGTTATATAATAAACATTAGTTTAGGATATTTTTATGACAAATGAAATGTATATTTTGAATTTTATGGCTATATTCCATGTAGTCATGTTTACTGTTGATGACTTTTGCATAGGTGGAAAACCGCAAAAGATAGACCAAATCTTACTATACCAAAATGTAGATCTCGTTAAACCACACAATTTATGTCCGAATACATTTTTTGTGGAAATGACCATTTCGGAGATATTCCTCGTTAGTTGTGTGAGTTTTGCAATACTTTAGCTTTTCTCAAATGAAAGGTCGTTATTCGCTTTTTATCTCTTGGCCGTGCACGGAATTTCAAAGCTTTAAAAGATTTGACTAGCGCGCAAAGCTAATTGTATACCCATGTTCCCGTTGTACCTACAAGGAAATTAACAAAAATGTTTAACTCCACTTACATGAAGACTGAGGAATTAGCGTTTGTAAGAATAGTCAGTACAAGAATAAAGAAAGCCATGTGAGTGCAATACATCAGATTTTTTTCACTTGCTCCCCCACATTACTTTTCTGTGCTTTTCCAATGTTTCACACGTATACACAATATAAGCAAACCACCATCCCCGAGATGGGACTCGAACCCGCGACTCTTAGCGCGGCGGAGCACCAAAGACAGTCTCAAGCGACCACGGCTACACGGGGCAGCTGTTTAAACTGAGCCAATGTTTGGTTTGGTTTCGCTAACCCTCTTGTAGGTACATACGTGCAATGAACGTACAGAGGTATTTTTTAGAGGTGGCGTGTGTCGTAATGTTGCGCAGTAGTTCATGGTCGAGTCCACTTGTCTATTGCAAGATAAAAGGGGTGTCTGGTTGTCTGGTTAGTATCTCTTCGACTTCTAGCCAACTAGCCAGCAGGCTGCTGGTGGAAACTTACCCCCACCATCGCTTTGCGTGATGCTCGGATATGCGCGAGTGACAAGGTCACGCGCCACCTCTAAAAAATATCACTGTATTTTTCTAAAGGTTTAGTAGAAGTAGAGAGAAAATAATTTTGGGCAACAATAGTTTGTAGAAGCTATCCAATAGGCGATTGTGGGTTGGGAGTCATGTGAGTGTAACACGTCAGCTTTATTTAAACCTAATATTATTCTTTACTGCTTATTATGCAAGTTGTAATGTCTAAGCCAACAACAGGTGTACACGTTATCATGACGTTCGGCTGTTTATCTTACACGTCATTCCATAACCATTAGCTACTAACCTCAACCCGGCATGCGAGCACCAGAGAAGTCACAGCTACGCACTTGAGTACATTCCTGGGCATTTAAAGCCTGACCTCGCATTCCCACAACAGAGGTCTCCAACTGCCCCATATTTTTTACGTATAACCCAAATAACTGATGACGTAATACTGGGCCGTTACGTCACTCAAGGCCAACCCAGCGGCTTGCTTCCTGCCGCAGCTGGGTAAAAGAGGAAGTTTAGGGTCATAATCGCTATGAGGGGCGTTCGGCATGGTCAATGGTGCCCACTTCGGAGGAAGGGCTGTAGAGGAAACAATTTAATGACAGTTCCCAAGAACTCAAAACTGTGTTACAATGGGAATTACAAGTTTCAAACTAGTCGGTAAATGCTATAGAAATAGGTTATGGATTTCATATATCTGGCACACTTTAACGCGGTGAGTTAAAATATATGATAGTTCATAATACTTATGTAAATTATGTTACATAACTTATATGCAGAGCTGGGATTTTTATGTAGTATCACTTAGCAAAACATCTACATAAACATGTAGTGAAATATGTAGAATGAGGAAAATATCTAATACCCAATATTTAATTCCAACTTATCATTTTCTTAGTTAGGTACAACACTCAAATCACATTTATACATTTTTTTTTGTTTTTGTTTTAGCACAGTAAACAATTATGTATTTTTCAATGTTTTCTGGGGTCATTAAAAGACGTTTGTCACCGAGAATGTTCTTAAAGACAAAGATTTTTCCACGTCACATGGTGTAACTGGGACAAATTTTAGGAAAGGTATCTTTCCTGGAGAAATGTCCTCGGGTGATCAACATCATCTCCGTTTAGAATTTGGCATACACTGAAATGTTGAATACCCAGGATTTGTCTTTAACACATTTTGAAATTTACTTAATACACTTACACAAGTTTCTTCATGCACAGTATTTAGTTTTTCAATAGCATCTTCTATGACAGCAATAGAGTCTTGCATAGGCAGTCTTGGCGTTTCTAAACGTTTGATGCAACGGTCTGTATATCATCTAGATGCTCACTATAGAAATTAATTGCTTCTATCCATCGTTAATACTGGGTTTGGAGGCAGTGGTATCTCTGGTAATTGCTTCTTGTAAGAGGGCACTGGTTGTGATGATTTTAGAATTTTTTGTTGCTGAAATTATCCTATTTACTTGTGGAAACTTAGCTCTAATACCTTCGGCAACATGTTGCAGTCCATGAGCCAATCAGGTATGATGAACACATTGGGATAAAACAAGTCCAGAGCAGGTGTAACTTTTAAGCATTACACTGCAGCATCTGAATACATCACTAATACCTTCTCGTCCTGCACACCAGTTGACCACAGAACTTTTAATCCATCACTGACAAATCTCGCAATGTTGAGTGATTTGTAAAGTCTAGCTCTTTATAGTAGATCAAGCATGGTTTCGAGGCACTGTCAGGTAGGTATATACAAATAAGAAAATGACAAAATATGTAATATTGTGTTATATCACTAAAAATATGTAAATAAATCACAAATATGCAAGGATATGTAAAATGAAATCCAGTTATATTACTCCTAACCTAATGCTTTGTAAACTAACTCTTCCCAGCATTTAAATAACAGGACAAAATATGTAATTACATATAAATCCCAGCTCTAATTATATGTACAATACAACCGGTTTACCGGATAACATGCATATGTATCTTACTTAAAGCAAATTCTATTTTATATTTGGAAGGAAGGAATGTAGGTTTAAGGGCGCTCAACTTCGTGGTCATCAGCGCCCTTAAAAAATATAAATTTCAATCAAAAAAAAAAATTACGAGTAACAAAGAAAATATGCACATAAACATAAAAAAACAGTGGTAATAGCCAGATATAAAAATAGGTGATAAATATGTCAAAAACCATAAAAAGAGATATCTAAAATTTTAAATTCTCAAATTGATATTATACTCCGCTAAAAACTTAAAACACTATCAACTGCTGTTTTGTCATCCGCCAAGACCTCTGCAAGCCTGGCAGGTAGCTGCAGAGAATCTCGAAGGTGCGCTAGAGAGGAACAGTCTAACAGCACGTGACGGACAGACGAAAGGTTGTCACACAGCGGACATAGAGGGGCAGGGTCCCTTTTAAATAGGTAACCATGCGAAAAGTTGCAGTTCTTAACCGAGCCAAACTAACCTCTGAGCGGCGAGATGTGCGACAGGAAGTTACCCAGTTTATCGGAAGTTCTTTCATTTCTCTAAGCTTAGTACCGCGGAGAGCTGACCACTCTTCGTGCCAGGACAGCACCGCTCTCCGCACTTCAAGCCTAAAGTCTTCCGAAGTAACACGTGAGATGGTAATACTGGGTTCTGTAGTTGGCGTCTTTGCTGCTAAATCTACCATTTCATTCCCCGGCAAACCTACGTGTCCGGGAATCCATGCACACACCACGTCAACGCCAGAAGCGTGTAAAACACGGAGGGCATCCTGGACTATTTTATATTTGATTTTATCAATTGATTATACATAGTTCCATACAATTATATAATTTTGATAGCGGTGTGGCAGTTATTGGTGACATAGTTGTGCTGATTGAAGATCAACTGTCACATTACTATAAATGATCTGGTACATAAGGTCAGGATTACAGCCAGTGGCAGTCCTGAAATATTGATAACATGCGAACTCGCTCTTAAATTACCATAAAACACAACACACGGCATACCGATAAACCTTTAAAAAAAGTCTCGATTTCAGCCGGGAATGGAACCCGGCACAGCAGACACGTGGTCCACCGGCTGAGCTACGGGAGTAGTCTAATTATTCAACATATAAACAAGCTAGTTCACTTGTTCATAGAGAGTGGACAGAGGGGAAAAGGGTATTTTGTCAACAAAAATTCTAGAAATCTCAACATGTACGCTATGAACTAGCCTAATTTTGTTGTTGGTAGAGCTGCTTATTTTGGACGGTAACTGATTTATCAAACTAACATATTTGAATTCCAGCAACATGAAAGAAACTATTCGTCCTATATGTATATAGTATAGAGACCGTTTACACAACAAAGGATTATTTATTTCAAGCCCAGTAATTAACGTGCCTACAATATAATGGGTGATACAAAGATAACGGTGAGATAGCTATTTTGGTCCAATTCTGGAGCAATTACTCATATTCGTATCAGCACAGTTAGTCCATCCTCGAGCAATATTCCCCTCCAACGGATGTGGCTTGGCACCAGTTTTCTCCACTTCCGTATCAATATAAACTAAATTATTCCCCCGTGGGAGAAGTCTCTCGAATTTTGGAGCTATATCAGTAGGCGACTCCTGTCTGATAGAGCAATAAGTTTGAAACAGAATGGCTGAGTACATGATGGGGCGGCGCCGTGGCCGAGCGGTTAGACTGTTCGCCGACCACCTATTTAGGGTCCCGGGTTCGATCCCAGGGACATGCGTGTGGTATTCAAAGTGGCGCCTGAGCGGGTTTTCTTCAGGTTCTCCGGTTTCTCCCGCCACTCATTCCACCAATTGCTCCATCATCACCTTTCCATTCATCGATTTCCACTGCATTATTTATATCCTCTTCTCTCATACCTCGTGCTTGGCTTACCATCCACTTCCAGGACTTCACTCTACCCGGTCCATAGGTTTGCATGGTCCTCGGCAGGCGTCAGACGTAAGTCCTACATAAGGGGAGGGCAATCAAATCAGGTAAAGAAGAAGAGTATGCACATGATGGTTGTTCGTCGCATAAAAATGTATAAACCTCGTTGGAATTCGTTCTTTAGCTAAAACCAACTTTATTGATTTGAAAGGGAAAATGTGAATAATTAGCGCAGCATTTCATTCAAGAAGATGACAACAAAACAAGATGAGGGGTGCTGTTTAACGCAGAAAAGATGAGGATTTCTTGGATTTTTATAAGAGAACCTGGGTTTCAAACTAGTGGGGCTAAAGATGTTGGTGTGAGAGCATTACAGTGTCTCTTGAAATTTACAACATTATGGATGCCAATTAAGAAAAGTGCCTATTTAGATAAGGTTCCCTAGAATTAACCACGTGGTCGAAGCTGCAAAAGCTGAATGGCAAGAGCGATATACGTTTCGTGCTGCAATAGGGGCTGTTGATTGCACTCATGTTATGATTAAGAAACCCCTATACAGTGGAACTTGGATAATTCGAACGCTTAGAATTCGAAAGTTGCTCCGTAGTTGTTTGTTTTGTGGGAATGTAGTTGAAATGCTGTTGGGTGGGGGGACAGCTTTCCAAGCTGCCGGCCTTGAGCTTCTATGTCTGCTCCCACGTCCCCTTGTTTAAAACACGTGCGCCTTAGCTGTTGCTTGAGCTTCCTATTGTTCAGTGTGCTGCAAATCAATGCCACTATTTCTCTTAGTAAACCGCGTGTCCACTACAAGACTAACGTTTGCGGAAAAAAGCCGACATCATTCGAGAAGTTGAAGTGTTTGAAGAAAAAATCTGAAGTCGTGAAAGAACACAGGATATCACAGAACACTTTGTCAACTTATCTGAAAAATAAAGACAAAATTTTAAGCAGTGCCTCGAGTGAAAATGGAGAGTCGAAAAAGAGTAAAACAACCGGAAAATCCTGATGGATGGATGTACCCATATTGCTAAAAAGTCAGTTTTAAACGCAACTTCTGTAATTCGAATTTTTAGAAATGGCTATATTAACCGAAAAGGGGTTTCCACTATTAAAGTACAGGCTACAAGTGGTACTAAAGAAATCCAAAACAGTGTTGATGCTATTTGGCCTGGATCAGTACCAACTCACGTATGTGGGCAAATTCAGATGTCTGTAGGGTTAAGAGTGGAAATCGTGTAAATGCTCCAATTCTTGGTGATCTTGGATGCGCAATTACTCCTTGGTTCTTGAGCAAAGAACGTGTCATAAGGTGCTTGGTCAGTTGAAACGTTTTCCTATCCTCCAAAGCAAAATAAGACTTGCAACAACAAAGATTTCTTCCATTATTGTCAACTATTTTGTTCAGCATAATGTGGCTAAACATCTAAGTGACGAAGATTTTGAAATAGAAGTAACAATAATCAGGAAGAAGACGTTTGTGAAGGGGAAAGTACGATTGAACGTATCAGAGAAAGAGACCAGAGAAGAAGGGAGGAGGCAGCTGAGGTTATATATGACTTCCAAAAAACTGGACACAAAAAACTATATTTCTTGTATATTTTTGTACACAAACGCCTTACTTTCGAACAATTTCTCTAAAAAGAATCCCTCCTTTTTACTTAGTGTACCAGTAAGTATAGGAAGTATTGTTTCCACCCAAAAATTCGATGTCGAGATATCACAGGAAATGTTTTGAGGCCTCCTGAATCTAAAAAAAATTGGAAAAAGGTCCGTGTGTATGTGTGTCTCCCTATCTGTCAGTCTGTGGACAGCATAACCCAAAAACGAACAGTCAGTTAAAAACCAAAGTTGGTATTTAAGTTAAATGTCTTTCAAGGATGCGACACGAAGAATTTGAAGAAAATTCTTCCACCCTAAACTACGCTTTACATGCAAACGTTTTAGAAAATTTTGATTTTCTTGAAAATGTCTCTAACCATTTTGATTAAAATGCCATATGTTTGAGATATTCTTATGACAAATGAAATGTAGACCTTGAATTTTCTGGTTATAGCCCATGAAGTCCTATATGCCCTGGATAACTTTTGCATAACTGGTAAACCGTAAGAGATAGACCAAATTTTACTATACAAAAAATGTTGTTGTTAGCTAATGCTGGATTTCTGACAATGAAGTCATTAATCTTCCTGCTCTCCAATATTTTTCACAATGATATTGAAGAGAGCAATAGCAGTAATAGTAACAGCTTGTTAGAGAGCACCATATTTTTATGTTTTGGCGGTCACATCGCTCTCTCACAACCCCCAGAATGTCTGGAGGACCACACCTGTCGTTGGTTTACGGGTCTCACCGACCTGACCGGGAGAATTATCAAAATAAATTCACTGACCATATCCTCTGATTACCAATTAGAGGACATATTACATGCCATGACAGGTCAGCATGTTGGGGTTAAGATTTTATAGAGAAATTAGAGAAATGGAGAGGTTGGAAAAATAAAGACTCCCTAGCCCTCGGGAACCCTAATAGCATAGGGGTCGGAAGAGAACAAGAGATGACCAAGGTAAGGTCAGATAGAAAAGTTACAGTAAGGAGCAAATCACCAGTAAGTGGAAGTAATGTTCTGCTCAGCTTGGGTACCTTGTGGTCGCTATTCACATATCCCCTAGATGGAGACCCCTGAGGCCATACAAAAAATGTAGATCTTGCTAAAACACACAATTTATGTCTCAATACATTTTTTGTAGAGTAAACCATTTCGGAGATATGCCTTCTTATTTGTGTGAGTTTTGGAGAACTTATACTTCTGTCAAATGGAACATCGTTATTAATTTTTTTATATGTTAACCGTGCAAAGAGAACGGAATTTGAAAGCTTTAAAAGACTTGACTATTCGTCAAAGCCTAGTATTCCCACATTCTCCTTGCACCTACAAAGAAATAAGATCATTCCTACAAATGTTTATCTCAAATAATACGAAGAAGATTCTTTCTTATATAAGAGTTTGTAAGGATGGTTAGGAGAAGAGTAGACAAAGTCATGTGAGTGCAACACATCAGATTTTTTGTTTAAAAAATACTTATGCGACAATATTTCCCAGAATAACTTTAAAGTTTGCATACAGTGAAATACATTTTAGTTAAAAGATGCTCAAGCACATGTTAATATAGTGGTATATGTCTATATCCAATGCAAGAGGTTCGAAGTTGGAATATAGTTAACAGAGGGCTGACTGAATTAGATTTCTACTTGGGGAATGTTGGCCAATCGTAAGCTCTAGGGATTCTGGCCTCATTAATTGAACATCATTTAAACAATTTCATCCATTCATTGCCTCTGTGAACCAATGCAGTTGAAACAGTCTTAAAAATGTATTTGCACTGCTGTTCATAATTACGTAGCTTATCGTTTAATGACAAACTTGTTGCTACTTTTGTTACAATGGTAAAGTTAGTATAAGTCTGATTATAGTCAACAGCACATTTGAGAGAGAAATTGAATAGCAGCTTTCGTTTCTGCATCCAAAACCAATTAAAATTTTGGCATTTGGGATATTGTAAAAACCAACATTCATGAATTAAGCTACGCAGGAAACGGAAATTTGATCCATAGAATGTACACTACTTATCGCAGGAAACGAAATTTTAACCTTTCATGGTGCAAATTTCATGACTGTACAGTTAAAATTGTTGAAACATTTTCATTTCACTAATGTCTTGAATTATTACACTTCTAAAACAAACGTTGGTATAATAGCCTCCAAGAAGAGTTTCATTATCACAAATATTGTATGTAGTAACATACCTTAATGTCAAAGTAATAAGAAATGTCTGTCATATGTGACTTGTTAGGGACTTCCGCGCGTCTCTGTGGCCTATCTAGCTGCGACCCTGTGTGGCACCTTCGGTTCCCTCATTTCAGCCCTGCCTCCTGTGGTGTGTTAGCCACAATAGATCTGTATGCTGTCTGTTCACCAGCTCGCGGCCTTAGGGGGCTGAGGGGAAGAGGAGAGAGATTCCACGTAGTGTTTTGTAAACACCCTAGATAACATTGCTGCTGGTTAAGTTGTCAACTTCCGTCTAATGTTATTCCTGCTATGTTTGCTCGCTAATAGCTCTTAACTAGAGTTAAAAATTGGACGAATCAGTAACGTTATCTCGGAAGTAAATAAAACATGAATGTATGTATATAGCGTTTCACTCTTAGAAGACAGTATGGAGTTAAATGGGACATCTCTGTCTCTATCTAGCGCATACACGTTGCCATTAGCCGCGTCCTTTTCTACCCTTGCGCTGTTGGCAGATTCCTAATAGCATGGTATAAATATTCATTTGTTATAAATTTCAGGTTTGAACACAGTATCCTATGCAGACTTTTTTTCTCTATCAGGTTATATCCTTTTCAGAGTCATTATACATTTCTATAGGCCCAAATTTCTTCAGAAAACGTTTTTTTTTTCAATAGAAGTCCGATATTTGCTGTTTCTACACTCATCACGCGCTAACTAACAAACTAACTGCTAGAATGCATCTATATTTTTTACTTAGGTAGAGTAGACCATAGTGCTACTACCTGCCTACTTTGAATTCTCTATGTTTACCCAGTTAAGTGTTATAATTTTTTAAATTAAATGTTTTCGGAAAATCTTATATCTGTGCACTGCAAAAGTTAGGCAGTGTGAAACTTTTTTGTTATTGAGTTTACATCAAGGAACCAGCGAGAACAAATGTTGAGGAAGGTTGGAGAAAGTTTTTAAAATAAACCAAAAGGCAGTAACCTCTTTCTTTTATCCAGTAAGGCAAACAAAAGGTATTCATCTATTCAGCGTCAGGCCTGACACAGAAGATAGTATAAGGAGCAGCACTAACATTAGTTCGAAGGAAGCCGTGTGTAACTGTGAGCTGTTATTGTGTTATTTAATATTTTGTAAATATTTGTAGTTATGGAGGGGGAAGCTAGGAAGAGACGATATGTTGGTAAATTAAGAAGTAAGGAACGCCAAATAATTATGAATGTGATAGATTATTTTTGAAGTAAAATGCGTGTAAATAAGGCGGTAAAAGAAACAGCTAAGGCTATCGGGTGTTCAGAAGCAGTAGTGTGTATGATTAAAAAGGAACTAATGAAAGGACCTCTAAGAACGCCATCGAAAAAGAAAGCAAAAAGGGCGGGACTACACAAAACGCTAGGTTAACGCAATATGATTGAATAGTGCAAGGTGGAGTGCGGCGAATTGTTCATTCTTTACTGTTTGCAAATATTCCACCCACGCTGAATATAATTTTGTCACAGTTCAACAGTGATGAGACCCTACCAAATTTCTCAAGGGCCACTCTGGTTTGGGGTTCGAATATGAAAGAAAGGGTAACAAGTGCATATTATAAGCTGTACGGAATAAGAAGGCACATGAGGCGGAGCTAGAAGAAGGTGTGTGAGAGCAAGTAGCCAATCCTAGAGAGGCGACGTTGCCCAGTTCGGTAACGCGCTGTCTAGCGCAATATTTGCTTTTCACTTTTCTCTTTGCGCTCAACAAATCCAGCAACGGCTCATTATTACAAAGAATTCCATTGAAAAGAGCTAGAAATTTTGAAGCTGACTGTCCAAGAAGCAATATTTTAGGTGGCCTGTAGCCCAAGATATGCTCAATTGAATAAACACTGCGCACAGCGATAACAAACAACACTTGCCTTGCATCATAATAATTGTTTATCGTCTCAAATAATTGTCTTCTCAATGGGCGAGATATCTGCAAGAAACGGAATTTAGTTTATTCTTATGAATGTTCCAAGGCTGACGTATATGTGCAGTGTAACGTGTGTCTAATAATTACTGTAACTCGTTTTGTTGTTCACAAACATGTCATTTTCAAAACCTGGTACAAGTGGCTTACAGGCGAGTAGATCGAAAGGAAAAGCACTACACTCAGATGCACGGGCTATTATTTTCAAAGTTTACACCTTTTTAAAAGAATTGTCCTCAGAAGAAGTGCGTGCGAACATTGCATTTAAACAGAGTCGGGCGCTAACAGCTAAGGCATGCAATGTAAGTGAACATTCAGTGTCGCGTATAGTGCAACAAGGTAAAACAACCTCTTCAGAATCAGGGCGGTCCTTGTTTAAATCCCCCGGAAAACACCGTAAGAAGAAAAACAGGTTTCGAATCTGGACGACTTTCAGAAAGACGTCCTGCGTCGATCCATTTTCGAAATGTACGATAACGGTGAATATTCTACTATTAAAAAGCTCGTCCGCTTAATGAGGGATAAAATAGATCTTAAAGGTTCCACAACATCTTTGGGGTTAAAATTAAAAGAAAATATTTCCGGGCTTTCGCTCTGATAACTTACAAATTGCATCATAAGGAACATTCAAGTGCTGAAATATGTCTAAAATACACAACCGAGAAGGCCACACAGGAATATTACCCGTAAAAGGTTGCTTGAAATTCTGCTTAGTCATTTGTTGTTGAATAATGTAGATTTTCACTTCGAATACCTAATAAGAAACTTATTAACATGACACTCCGCATAGACACTAAATTGAGAAAAAAAATGAGAAATACCTATCAGAAAATGTTTCAAATTGCGCAACTATGACCACACTTTCACTCCGACAGTAAAAATATTTACACGAAAACGTTCCTAGAGAATCGGATGTAATAAAAAACTTAAGAAGTCAATAGGGCCAATTTTCAGCTTGAAAGATGTGAACTCCGTTGAAACAGATTGCAAATGAAAATTGTCTGCTTAGATGAGGAATTTATATTTGAAGCAAATTACAGGATTAGAGAGCCTATTGCCTCATTTTAAAGAGATTGAAATTGTTGTGACAGGTTTTAAATGTGCACCTTGCAATCCTTCACCGTCCTCGCTACTGTCTACCGGTAACGCTCACGTGCATATCTCCCCTCTCTTTCTTTCGCATAGCGATGAGCTGGCAACAGCGCTCCATAGCTGAGTAGGGATTGGAGCTACTCATGTGCCTTCTTATTTCGTGCTCCCTTTAATAGAAAGAGACGATATCGATATCACCAGATAGCGACATAAATATCTAAAAAACATAAAAAGGTTTAGGGACCAGGGGAAATCAATTGTTTATACAGAAGAGTCATTTGAATTTAGATCAGGCGTGTCAAACAGCACTCGCCAAGTGTGAAAATATTCCCCTATTTCCCCTCCCTTCAAATCGGAAAACACGAGATACAAAGTGAAAACCGGTTCTACTAGCGCGTGCTACTGCAGTTAAGGAGGGGTGGACTCCTCTCTTCACACCCTCGGAGTGATGTTTGACAGGCCTGATTTAGATCATACAGTAACAAAGGCGTGGAGGGATACCAAAGTTAAAAGTGCCCGTCTCGTCAAGCAGCAATTGAAGGACTAAGTACAGGACTCGGGCCACCTCGAGTCGCTCGCGGAGAAAGATTCGCAACTAGTACATGTTGCAACACTGCGCTCCATTTAACGTGTACTGTCTTTTAAGGGTGGAACGCGCTTTAGATAAACCCACGCCTAGGAGTGGTGTGAAATCTGCTATGATATTGTGGTTGCAGAATAAAGGGTTCTATGTGCAAAACAGATCCTTAGAGGTTGAATGAAACAAACAAACCTAAATAGGTTTCTAAACTGGACACCTTTGGGGTTTCATTGGACCACACTGTTGTTTGCTCCCATACCTGTGTGATCTCAAACCCATAGAACTAGCTTGGGCCCAGGTAAAACGAATAGTTAGAGATGTAACAGGTGGTGACTTATCCTTAAAGGAATAATTGCACAATATAACGCTCGAGGGTATCTCACTTGTGACCGAAACAGACAGCCAGGGTTTTTGAAAACACATAGAAAAGGTAGAAAATGATCAGTGGGAGAAAGACGGAGTAGCTGAAAATATAGTTTAAGGTTAATATACTGCATGAACTGAGAATGGCATTTAAGTTCCGCTATTTCGAGTGACTTCTTTGCTTTGATCTAGCGTGAATAAACCTTGAGGTTGGTACTACTATCGCAAGAGCAACCAGAAGACTGTTTATCTGGAATTGTTTACTGACACGATGGCTCGCTGCATTCCTGCCAGGGACCACGAACTGGTGAATAAACACTAAGTCGAAGTGAATTTTAACGTATAAATTTTCAATTTAGAAGCCAATACCTGTTTTGAATTACCGGCAAGTGACATTTTCCTAAGATAATAGGATGTTCTATTAGAATTTCCATGAAACCCGCTTGAAATTTAACTCCATGTTTTTTCGTAATGATGAAGTTTGTTTCCTGTTCTCACCGGTTGTTTATTGCTATGCAGCTGCGAGGTGGTGATAAGAGAAGCGTTGTACTTGACAGCACTATGAACACAATGTTCTGCAGACGTAAACAGTATTTACTGATAACGACATTGACATTTTGCCCTTGCGAAATAATTTACCCTGTATTGCTTCCAAGAGTTCTCTCTGGACAGATTGCTCACTTTTATCGATATTACCGAATGTCTGTCAATCGAATTAACACCATCTTTCGACTTTATTCTTCAGCACTCTGAAATTAAACATTTGAATGTTGTTTCTGCGAGTTGTGTGTAATTTCCGATCTTGCAGAAGTTGAGGAATCACTTTAAGATATTTCCTTCGTTCCTGGGAGAGTTCGAACCGTGTTCTCGTAATTAAATGTGGTTTGCCACACGCATGTGCAAGAAAACTATGTAAAGATGTTTGAGTTTCGTTGCATACAACGAAACCCGGCTGTGAGGCACTCAATGGCGACCTGCCCTACCCACAGGAGGGTGGCTCAGAGGCTCTAGCAGGAACCGGGGAAAGCTGGACTCGACAACGGAGCTCAGAGTCCATCCTCTATTGGAACCAAGAAGTAGTTCCAAATTACAAGCATCTGCGCCATCTGCCCGCCGTGGTAGGAGACACCAGCCAGCATTCGCCTTGCCGACCACTGAAAACCCCATGTTCAGAGTGGGCAGTCATCAGGAATCGAACGCCGACCTCCCGAATGGGAACCTTACTTCTTAACGCGGAGCCATCATGCTCGTTTAGGCGCTGGCCTACTGATGCCCGGCTCAGATAGATGGTTTTTAAGTGTGCTTAAAAGGGACAGCCTCGCATTCGTATATTTACTTGCATGTATACTCTGTTCATCAAGAGATTAGAGGAGATATAAACAAAGCACCGGTTTGTATCACTCCGCGGCCACGTGCTTTCACAATGACGCAACAGTTACCTACCGCTACGCGTAGTTATAATATGCATTTTACACTACTAAAAGGATATATTTACTTGATCCAAATAACATGTAGCACATGGAAATGAACTACTACTTACGTCATCTCTGTCCACAATAACCTTTTTCATTTCCTGCTCACAATCTCCAGAAGCAGCTTGTGGAGGGAAGTTCGTTTTAAATCTGTAAGATCGGGATCAGAGTTAACTGCCAACAGCACTTTGTTTAAGGTGGGGGTTCATTGTTAACAAAGAACTGGTGAACTTTTCGACGGATTGCAGATCTCACAAATTCGTCGCAAACTACGTCCAACATTTCTCTGGGACGTGGTCGCTTTTTTGCCGGGAGTTCTTACTTCACTAAATGAGGATTTTTCTTTGCGTGTACTGTAAATACTTGCAACTGACACACCGGTAAACTCGGATGTTAATTTCATCATGTCTTCGATAGCAAGTTCGGGATATTTCTCGCAGAACTTGTTAAACACGTTCAATATTGTTGTCTTTTCTCCACTTCGCAACGGTTTGCCGCACTTATGTTTCACAACACCATGTTCCGCCATGTTACTTTCATACTGAATAATGCGCGCGCAGAATGAATTAGGCTGGTTACAGATTCACTTAACTGCATATTCTTACACTTCAACTACGCTTAGTACACTTAGTTCATGCTTTAGCAAACATTAAGTGACATTTCAGACCTTAGTAACAGTATTTCTTCAAGGGACTATTTACACGGCGAAAGAGCCAAGAGGGCGCGCTGTGGTCAAAACGCACGTGGCTTTGTTTACGTCTCCTCTAATCTCTTGATGAACAGAGTATAAAAGAACTCCGAAACGAAATTCCGGCACTGATATAATTCTAGCAATTGACACACAAAACATTTATTTAAACTCACACAAACACACAAGGTTCTGCTTAATATTATAATAGTATCAAAGACCCCTGACGTAAACATTAGGGTGTTATATCCAAAACTTCACTTCAACAAATATAAATTAGCTATATAAATGAGATTTATGTGCGCTGTCGACACGTGGATGCACAGAATGGCCTCATTACACTTGCGTTAGCACTTAGGCACCAAATGACGTCATTTGGGGTAAATTCCCATGAGATATCTTTTCCCCGACATATAAAGCTCGCAAAAGGCAATAAAAAATCTCATGGGGCGCGTAAGGCTAATCTCCGCAGCCAGAAGGGCGGAGGCGTTGGAAATTTAAGGACTCGCAATTTCCTGCTGAATCATTTCGGGCAAATCCTTACCTCCATTTTAATCCTATCCTTATTCGTGTAGGTTTAACTCTTAGGACAACTCAAATGACTTCTAGTAACGGCCCAAAATGTCATGTGTTACAATATCACTGTATTTTAACAGCTATTCTACAAACTATCCATAAAAAGATAGTAAATGTACATGTCTTGCGTTTTGATATTTGGTAGACCTGTTAAGAAACAACGCCTGTTTTGCATTTTGACGTGAGGGTGCCTTTGTGGTTTACCGGGAGAAATACGAACTGGTTTGAGAATTCAATGTCATTCTGGCAGATTGTCACAGCAGCTTAATGGTTAGAGCACCCGCCTAGTAAGCGGAGCGTCTGTGGTTCAAATCCCAGCTACGACATTTAATTTTTAAGTTCCAGTTCTACCTCTCAAACATTGCCCACACACGGCTTGTGTGTTTAGAAACACCAACGGTAAGTTTGTTGGCACAAATAATAATTAGTTTAAGAGCTTTACTTGCCAATTTTATGAAAGGAGATGCTGAAACTGGTCACCGTCGTTGTCCATATATTTTTGGCACCTCTTTAGGAAACTGTCCATCACTCGCCGTAATCCACGTTGAGAAATGCTGGCAATTTCCTGGCGGATATTTTGTTTTAATTCTTCCAGCGTGTGTACAATATTATTCTCTGTCCCGCTGCGCAAATACAGTTTGAGGGCGCAAATGAGATTTACATGTGACAAGCCTCTGATTGGATGTTGTCTTGACCAGCTCCTGCTGCCAATTTCAACCAAATTAGAAATGTGTTGCCACATTTTTTAAAACTCCTACAATACAGGAACAATCAATTTCGTGCTTGCAACGGCTGACGAGTTGTTTTATGCGTACAGACGGAAGCCCAATGCTATGCTGATTGATGCTACGCAGATGATGCGTGCGTAAAACGCTTGTTTTCTTGTCTACTTCCTGTTAAATATGCTAAATGTTGGCCGAAATGATCTACAAAGAGCACATGGGCTAAGAAGGCATACTCTTTGCATGATCCCAAGCAAAATTTCCTCAGGAGCGCGCCATTTAAAATATTGGCACACTAAAAGGAACTGCAAAAGATCACGCAAACGATTAAAAATATTTGCTAAAATGTGTATATTTTAAAAGTTCTACATATGTTACTCTGCAGTAAATTGCTGTTACATGAAATTAATGCCACTTCACAAAAATTCAAGACAACACATTTTCTCATGACAATATTTTCATATAGAACACTCTGAACAACATTAAGAGATGTTTTTGTGAAAAATAGCAAAACTAACGGAACATTTTTCCTGTAGGAAGTTCGGGTGGGAGGAATTTTGTCAAAATCTTTGTTTATTCCTTGAAAAATGCTGGACATCAAATGCGAAAATTGGCATTCACCACACTCTTCGTTTTTCTGGCAAGGATTCTAAAGCTTCAAATGGAAAATAGTATTCTTCCACCTGCTACACGAGAATAAAGTAAAAATCTATTAATAAGAAAATACTGAACATATTACTTTTTCTACTTCGTATAGTAAGCAGGGGAATTATTGTATTCGACCCAAAAATTTGATGTCGAGATTTCACCGGAAACATGGCCCAATACGTGCTGTTGTCTTTGAAGATTTTGAATTGCTCCGTGGACTAGAGCAATAAGATCCTCCGCTGACGTTACAGGAATGCCATACTCTTCATACAGTTCCACAGAAAATAGTCAGAGGTGTCAGATCTGGCAACCGTGATGGCCATGCAACTGGTCCACCTCTCCCAATCCATCGATTTCAATATGCGACGTTAAGAAGATACCACACATTTATATCAAAGTGTGCTGGAGCCCATGTTGGCCATTTCCGCAACTGTGTACTGGTACGTGTTGCAGGAATGTTATTATGCTCAGGTCGTTCATCCGCAGTACACAGATGTCTAAGGGGTTGCATATCTTCCGTATTAAGATGTCAAAACGAATCTTAAATTGTCGCAATCGTTCATTCTCAAACTTCGACGTTCTCCAACGTCCAAACCGTGCATTTGAGGACATGTGTCCTTGAAAACCGATCAGTTTGCCATCCCGCACAACATAGCGCTGTCGGCGTCTTTATGGAACACCTTGTATACATTTTTATCAATTGTAAAACCACAATTAAACTTTGGAAAATGCTATAAAATAAATTTTAATATTTATTTATTATTTTAAGTATAATATTTATTTTAAAGAATTTATGTATAAGTCATGTACTAATGCTCAGTGTAAACAAACAATATAGATAAAGAAAAGTCCTCACTTCTTTAATCCCCTCTCCTAGTAGCTACAAACCAGTTGTTTGTTATAATTTTTATAACCTTTAAAACCGTAACATCCCAGTTACATTGAACTATAAAGGAATACACGATTTGCATTATAGCCTACTTTTATTACATTCTTTATCTGCAATGTTCAGCGTGTCACCTCAAAATTCGGTACACACGGGTTTTCCCGGCGTTACGTTTGAAGATTAACAACATTAACATTGTCCTGGTGGAAAAGTACCTGTGTATTGATAGCATTATTATCTGGGGACAAGGAATATATTACCAATGTCCTTGTAATGTCTGCACGCAACACGTCCGTAAGCTACGATAATTAACAAATCGCAGGGGGAATCATGCAAGCTTTTATTGTGCCAATGATTGCTTACCTACAGTTAGTCCAGAAAACATTCTCCTCTACTATAAAACTATCTGCAACCAAATAAATCGAGAGAAAATGCTAGCTTTTAATATGCAAAAAGAACAAAGAATATTAGTTTGTGTGTTCTGGCGTTTGATATTTTGCATTTTATTAGTTCTCCTTTAACTTAGCCTATTTTCCGAGTTCTTCATGTGTGGGGTTTACAAAAGCACAGTAATACATAATTCCTATATCAGACTATTAGAACCCGCAGCTCTGTTCGCGTTATAGGTTAAACGCACAGATTCTCCGTCTTCACCCGCTTGTTATCTCTCCCCTTCCCCTTCCCACTTTCTCACCATCATTGGCCCCTCAATTATCCCTCATATCCTACTATATGCAAACAAGTCATGACAGATTTTGAAAAGTAATAATAACAGTTTTTTCTCGGGGGTCAATGAGTTAAAACTTAAGTAAACTGTTTAATGGTATGCAGATTTATGTTTGTAATGTGATGGGAACCAAACTATTTCTCATTGCACCTTTATACACGGAAATTATATGATGAAAAATGGTTAGAATTAAATATCTATCCTATATAAATTTAGTAACCCGTTGAATACATTATTCTTTGCTTAAGCAGTATTCTTTAAAAATGTTTAATAAATGGAATATTTGGATTAGGTAACCATTGGGAAAAGGAAGATACTACACAGTCCATTTTCCAATAGGGTCTATATCTATAGCAATGGTGCCCCGCCCTTTCTATTAACAGCAAATGACGTAAGTCTATCGCTCTAACCCTTCTCCTCGTTTTGTGCATGAAACATTTCCCCTTCACTCATTCAGATAACCAAGCATTAGAGAGGTTTGTGCTCCAGTTCCGTGATTACATCATAGCTCGACGAGTAGGTGGAGACAAATCCACTCTTCCCTCTTTCGCATAAGGTTGGGCATCACTGGTTTATAGGTATATTATCTAACATATCGTATAATCCGTTATCTTAAATTCTATATCTGGCTTCAGGGTAACCCATTATATATCTTAGTATCAATTCACCATCCAAAATAAAACCTCATTAGAAAAAACTTAGGTAATGGTATACAAGTAGATTACATGATTCTTGTTTTCCAGATAAGTTGTCCGTCCCACTTTACCAAACCTTCCCCCTCCAATTTTGTAAACATGTTCAACAACATTTTCCTTAAAGCTGAAAATGTTTTAAACTGCATGCCCGTTATCGATTTTTACACATAACACTGACACATTGAGAGTTTTATAACCTTGGATTTGAATAATTAAGCAAAATAGGAGAAAGGCATTATACAAGGTCGTATTGTGGGTGTTTGTTTGCATATTCGACAGGATATTGGAAAAGGTTGTTATTGAACCGCAGGGCAGACGGAATAATATATTTTCTGCGTGAGTTTACTTTTTCTATGTTAAAGGTAAATGATATGAATAATGTAGCACATTTAACAGCCAGAAACAATGTCGGAAGCACAGAAAAATAAACACAGTAATCACAAAAATGGAGGAATAAAATTATTGCGCTATGGTCCTAGCAATGCGCGATGCATAATGTGACAGAGAGGGAAAGAGAAAGAATCGGAAGTCTTTTTCATCAGATATACTTGGAAAAAACAAGTATAACATGGAGTATTTCGAAAACTGCTAATGCCAAGGAAAAGGAAATGACAAACTGTATACACGAATAACGTCTATACTTTCTAAAGTAAATTGTTCTAAAGTATTATGGTTTCGTGCCTACCGAAAATTATACAAATCAAATCGAATAAGAGAACTTTCAGAGATACACACAAATTCATGATATACATTGTATTTCTCGTGGTAACACACACACACATACCCCCCCCCCCCCCACCCACACACAGGCACACAGAGACAAAAGTTACATTTTAATCAAAACCTTTAATACCACTTTTTTTGAGAAAATAAAAACATACTTGCATAATAAATAAAATGGATATCTAGAATTTTCTTGGGATAGCCTTAGAAATTAATTTCATTTTGAAATACTTGTGTAACGAACAGTAAGATTTCACCGGAAATACATACTATGTTGAGGATCCCTGAATGACATATCGGATGTGTTGCACTCACATGCCTTTCTCTACTCTTGCACTAACCATTCTTACAAACTCTTATTCTCATATCTTCTTTGAGTTAGTTGAGATAAACATTTGCAGAAATTATCTTATTGCTTATTTCCTTGTAGGTGCAAGGGGAATATGGGAATACAGTACGCTTTGAGGGATAGTCAAATCTTTTAAAGCTTTCAAATTCCGTTCCCTTTGCACGGCTAAGATATAAAAAAAATGAATAACGATCTTCCATTTGAAGAAAGTGTAAGTATTCCAAAACTCACACAAATACCTTCGAAATGGCTCGCTCAAAAAGTCTTACGGTTTACAAGTTATTCAAAAGTCATCTAGAGTAAACAGGACTATATGGGCTATAGCCAGACAATTCAAAATGTACATTTCATTTGTCATATCTTACACTACGTCATTTTAATAAAAATCGTTAAGAGCCATTTTCAATAAAATCAAACTTTTCGAAACATTTTCCATGTAAAGGAATTTTCTTCAAAATCTTCGTGTCGCATTCTTAACACATATTAAACTCAAATATCAACGTTGGTTTTTAACCGACTTCGTTTTTGAGTTATGTTGTTCACAGAGACAGCCACACACGGACCTTTTTCTAAAAATACTTTTTTTTTATTCAGGGGACCTCAAAACATATATTTTTGGTCAAATCTCGAGATCGTTTTTTTGAGTGAAATACAATACTTCCTCTACTTAATATACGCAGTAAAGAAAGTTAAAAAAAAGTTTTAGACTGTGATGAGCATAACTCAAAAACGAAAACTGGATTAAATACCAAAGTCAAGGTCAGCATCTCCCAAAGATGCGACACGAACATTTTCAAGAAAATACCCTCAACCCAGACAACCCTTTCATGAAACATTTTTCGAACATTTTGATTTTCTCAAAAATGGCTCTACTGATTTTGATTAAATTATTATATACGTATTCAAGATATTCTCATGACAAACGAAATTATTTCTTGAATTTTCTGGGAATGTTCCTCAGAGGTCTTCATTCTGAATGACTTGCACAACTGAAACAGTGTTGGCAGGTAGAGAGATCTTTCCCTCGGCGTAGGCATTTTTAAACTTAAAAGGGAATCAGGGAATTCTTTGGAAATTAACGGATTTTTCAAGTAAAATTTTAAAAACAGTAATTGAGAGATTTAAAACGAAAATCGCCTCAGATCCGTTGAAAATGAATGGTGTCTTTTGGCTAGTTTTTTTTCTCTCCTGAAGAGAAACATGTTTATTTAAATTTGCAATTCTAGAATTTTGGAAACGAATTAAGGACTGCCAAACATTTTGGAATATTTGTTTGGAGATTTAACAAAAGTAGCTAAAATCTACCTTTCTTTGCCCCATTTTAATACTTCAGTGGGGCGTATTTTCTCTGGCGGCGCCGTGGCCGAGCGGTTAACGCGCTCGCCTACCACCTAGGCGGCCCGGGTTCGATCCCAGGGACCCGCATGTGGTATTCGTGGTGGACGAAGCGGCGTCAGGGCGGGTTTTTTCCGGGTGCTCCGGTTTCCCCCGCCATCTCATTCCACCGGTGCTCCATCTTCATTCCATGTGTCATCAGTGTCACCGCCTGCGGTGCCGTAGTAGTAAAAGCGGGTGTTAAACACAACACACACTATTTTCTGCATGGTATCCGATATAAATATCAAAAAGAGAAACAGTTTGTCTTCACAGTTTCCGCACTTTTGTATGTGAAAATGGAAATGAATTCAAGAAGGGCGTGTTATGAGTATCCTGTTAATGAAGAAGTGCTGAATTTATTTAATGAAAAAATTGTACAAATATACAAAGAATGGCAAAGTTGCCGAGTTGTTGGTGGCTGAAGACGGTGACGACATAAATACATAAGGAAATACCACATTTTGAAAGTGAATACCTAAATATTTTTACATTTTTATTCTGTATATTTCAGAAGTGTGAAACATCTCATACCAACCTTTCTTTTCAAGTTGGGTTTTATGAACAGAAAGGGATTTTGAAGGGCTGTAGGGGGATTTTCTCTGCCAAAAACATGGCAACACTGCTCGTAAATTACAAAATTAAACGTTTCCAAAATATTCTTTGTAATCAGTTGGAAACTTTGGATTTTTTATCAGTAAGTCGCTCCTGTTTTATTTTCTCTACTACGTATAGTAAGTAAAGGAAATATTGTATTTCACCCAAAAATTCGGTATCGAGATTTCATATGAAATATGTTTTGGGATACCCTGAATAATAATAATTTTTTTTTAGAAAAAGGTCCACGCGCGCACGTGTGTGTGTGTGCGTGTGTGTGTGCGTGCGCGTGTGTGTGCGTGTGTGTGTGTACAGCATAACTCAAAAACGAAAAGTCGGTTAAAAACCAAAGTTGATATTTAAGCTAAATACCTTTCAAGGATGCGGCACGAAGATTTTGAAGAAAATTCCTCCACCCTGAACTACCCTTTACATGAAAATTTTGATTTTCTTGAAAATGGCTCCAACGATTTTGATTAGAATACCATATGTTTGATATATTTTTATGGCAAACGAAATGTATATCTTGTTTTCTGGTTATAGCCTATGTAGACCTGTTTACTCTGGATGACTTTTGCATAACTATATAGCGTTCCACTCTTAGATGACAGTATGGAGTTAAATGGGATATATCTGTCTCTATCTAGCGCATACAAGTTGCCATTAGCCGCGTCCTTTTCTAACCTCGCGCTGTTGCCAAATTCCTAATAGCATGGTATAAATATTTATTTGTTATAAATTTCAGATTTGAACACATTATCCTATGCAGAATTTTTTTCTCTATCAGGTTATATCCTTTTCAGTCATACATTTCTATAGGCCCAAATTTCTTCAGAAAACGTTTTTTTCAATAGAAGTTCGATATTTGCTGTTTCTATACTCATCACGCACTAACTAACAAACTAACTGCTAGAATGCATCTATATTTTTTTCTTAGGTAGAGTAAACCATAGTGCTACTACCTGCCTACTTTGAATTATCTATGTTTACCCTGTTAAGTGTTATAATTTTTTAAATTAAATGTTTTCGGAAAATTTTTTATCTGTACACTGCAAAAGTTACGCAGTGTGAAACTTTTTTGTTATTGAGTTTACATCAGGGAACCAGCGAGAACAAATGTTGAGGAAGATTGGAGAAAGTTTTTAAAATAAACCAAAAGGTATTCATCTATTCAGCGTATTCCTGCGCCAGTCCTGACATAGAAGATAGTATAAGGAGCAGCACTAACATTAGTTCGAAAGAAACCGTGTGTGTACATAACTGTGAGCTGTTATTGTGTTATTTGTTTAATATTTTTGTAAATATTTGTAGTTATGGAGGGGGAAGCTAGGAAGATAAGATATGTTGGTAAATTAAGAAGTAAGGAACGCCAAATAATTATGAATGTGTTAGATTATTTTTGAAGCAAAATGCGTGTAAGGCAGTAAAAGAAACAGCTAAGGCTATCGGGTGTTCAGAAGCAGTAGTGTATAAGATTAAAAAGGAACTAATGAAAGGACCTCTAAGAACGCCATTGAAAAAGAAAGCAAAAAGGGCGGGACTACACAAAACGCTAGGTTAACGCAATATGATTGAATAGTGCAAGGTGGAGTGCGGCGAATTGTTCATTCTTTAGTTTGCAAATATTCCACCCATGCTGAATATAATTTTGTCACAGTTCAACAGTGACGAGACCCTACCAAATTTCTCAAGGGCCACTCTGATTTGGGGTTCAAATATGAAAGAAAGGGTAACAAGTGCATATTAATAGAAAGAGAGGATACCATCAGATGGTGACATAAATATCTAAAAGACGTAAAAAGGTTTAGGGACCAGGGGAAATCAGTTGTTTATACAGACGAGTCATTTGTAAATTTAGGTCATACAGTAACAAAGGCATGGAGGGATACCAAAGTTAAAAGTGCCCGTCTCATCAAGCAGCAATTGAAGGACTAAGTACAGGACACCGGCCACCTCGAGTCGCTCGCGGAGAGAGATTCGCAACTAGTACATGTTGCAACACTGCGCTCCATTTAACGTGCACTGTCTTCTAAGGGTGGAACGCGCTTTAGTAAACTGTAAGAGATAGACCAAATGTTACTATACAAAAATATATATCTTACTAAAACACACAATTTATGTCTGAATACAATTTTTTGTACAGTGAACCATTCCTGAAATATTCATTGTTACTTTTGTGAGTTTTGGAAAACTTACGTCAAATGGAACATCGTTATTCATTTATGATATGTTAGCCGTGCTAAGAAAACGGAATTTGAAAGCTTTAACCATTTGAGTATCGCTCAAAGCCTACTGTAATCCCATATTTCCCTTGTACCTACAAGGAACTAAGCAATAAGATAACTTCTACAAATGTTTATCTCGACTAACATGAATATATAGGGATAAGAGCTTGTAAGAATAACTCTTAGTGCAAGAGTAGTGGAAATCATGCGAGCGCAATCCATCAAATTTTTACTTTCTTTTTTTCTTGTGGTCATGCAAAGGGCATTGTATTTAGAAGACATGACAAAGCGATTCGATTCGTAAAAGCTTTAGCCTGTTTTATGTTTATAAGGAAAATACGCATAAATGTAAGGAATATTTATCTGGATTATCAAGCGTTAGATTTTTTAAGAATAGTTACCAGAAGAATGAAACACATCCCCCATTCACCATATATTCACGCTGAGCTCACTCGCCACAACAGCATTTGCTATATTTACACATGTCGTCCATTAGGATTGGCCGACTTGTATAATACAATTATTCAGGCAGGTCATTGCAAGTATTGAGGAAACAGCCCAAAAGCTGTGACATCCCCCCGCCCCATTGTGGAACGGTCAGTTATATTTGGTGATACAGTTGAACCTCCTTAATACGTAACCCAGTTCTACGTAATTCGTATTTATACATAAATTTTTGTATTTCCCGGCAAAATGTAAATTAGCAACATGTTAATAAAACCTTATTTATACATTATGCATTTATACGTAATTCGCAGTTATACGTTTTAAATTTCAGTGAAATACAACTGAGTTTTACGTAATTATAATGAGTAGGGCTCGGATTTTTAGGTAAATACATATTTTGTTTGTGTCCTAGTATGAACTTGAAACTAAGTTTAATGTTCTGGTTATTTACACCGGAGCAAATATTTTAAGTTTTGTTGCACATAAAAATGCATATTTTCTGATTTTTTAATATAAATAAATATTTTGGATATTCACATAAATTACATAAAAATCGCATAAACGAAACATTTTAAAAATTATTTTCATATAAATCACATAAAAGCAGCAGCAAATTATTTTTAACAAGTCACCATTCACTTCTTTAATGCTCAATTACGCAGGCTGGATATCACAATTTGTTATTTATTATTGAAGAAACTGATAGTCATCTATAGTATCCCATCAGTTGTGCTGAGCCTGCAAGTTAAGAATCATTTCACAATCTTGAAACTATATAGTCAAATTTAGTCATTTGTGAATCTGCAGAGATTATACGACGTTCTAGTTGTGTTGTGTTGTGTTACATACAAATAGTTTTAAGTTAACAGTGGATTAAAGATGTCTGGAGTGAATGGTGCAAGTGCCACAAAATGCTGCGAAAATTAAGACACTGTGTAAAGAAATGACTTCGCACACCTTTCCGCAAATCTTGGTTTCCTCTGTGATTCCAAAAAGAACCTGGAATCAGTAGGAGTGTCTTTGGGAGAAACAGTTCAAGATGTGGGGAAAAAGGGCAAAGAACTGTTCGAAAATAATAGTGGATCTAACAGTCTACAAAATTTCAAATGTGTTGGATGGGCAACGTGAAATTATTGATGCCATCATGTTATGACTTCTTGTGGCGTGGAGCGATCATTTTCGAAATTCAAGACAATTTTTCGTGACAATCGTCAATCTTACGGGATGGAAAATTTAAGGAATCATGCCGTCTATACGCTAATTCTACAGCACTTCCAAGAATAATGTCTGATGAGTAATAGGTACATTTATATTAGGTAGTTCAGCCATTCAGATTTTTAACATATTTGTTTTAGCACATGTTTTTCACTTTTTAGCCCATTTTTGACATTTTAGCGCATAAAAAGTAAATATTTTGCAAGTTTTTAGCACCTAAAAATCCGATCCCTAATAATGAGTATAGGGCATACGTTATCTTAAAATAAACTCGAGGCGTATTTTGTTTATTTCTGTTGACAAAGGCCCAACCTGAGCGGGCGGCTTTCCGGGCGACAATGTTGCAGCAACAAACGAGAAGTAAACAAACATTTTCGGTATCTGGTGTTTACTATTGAACAGCGGTTTTGTCTTTCGGTTCTCAGCTGCTTTCCATCAGCCATGGAGAACAGAAAAAGGAAATGGTACACACTAGATTAGAAAGTAAAATTCATACAAGAGATGGAACTTAATCCACCACACAAAAACAAAACTGCTCAGATTCAGGAATTGTTTATACCACGCTATATATACTCTATATTCCATCTATTAGATTGCATTAGTGCTGCCAACTGTTCGTAAAATATAAGCATCGTAAAGCTAAGGCCATAGCTGGTGTTATTGCATCCGTTACGTTGGCACAGAAACCCTTGTTTTTGAACCCGTTGCAGAGAAGTCAACTGATTTTAAAACAAGATTCTCTTTAGGCACCGTAATAATTAATTAATCTGCAGACGCCATTGCATTGTTCGTGTGCGCATGGTTTTGTCTTGAATTGTTTTAGAGCATTATATGCAGATATAGTTACTGTTGTTTTTGTGTTCGCAATACAGCCATGCATTAAATATATATTACGATATTTAGTGACTTTATCCCAAAGTGTTACTGCAGAACAAGATTTACCGAAGGTGAGTAGATTCATGTGTTGTGTGGTAACGATCTTCAAGCATTATTATCGTTTGAAAGAATGTTACTTTAACCCCGTGATATTCGAGGTTATAAGTAATGCTTTTATTATGTACGTTGGCAGTATTGCTTTTTGGTGAAATCTCTACTGCAGTTTAGTGTAATGTCGGCCATATTGAATTCTGCTGTTTCCCGTGATGCCACGCGCGAGAGGTTTGCCGGATTATAAGAAACGCAAGTCGTTACATCTTATCCACGGACTTGAAACTTTGCGATGGGATGGAATATCACTTGAAACTTGTTCTTGTGGAGATATATTGCCGAACACAAGTCCCTCTTGGGCTGTGTAGTTCGCAGTCAACGCTGTTATTTCTCCTAGTCCCATTATTTATGACCGGGGCATAAAATAACACGCTAGTGCCTCAAGTTGTTGAGAAGTCCTCGCTTAGATGCGGCCATAACTAATTCCTACCCCCACTCTAGTTCATTTTGTCATTTAGGGTTCCTATTTTCATATACTTTATCTTAGTTGGCAAACAGCTGCAACTGAAGGCTAGGTTCTATTATTATAACTGCAGGTAAAAGAATGTTGGAATGTGTTAAGCACGCCCCATTAACCATTCCAAAAGGGCTTGATGTTTTTCCTGAGTCTATCGACTCTATGTTACCATCTGTTAATGTTACTGTTCCCTTTCATAGGAATATTTCATGTTCCTGTTATCTTTTTTTGTATACCAATATTATCCTCCGTATGTATCCCCTTAAGGTTTCATTCAATTATTCAGCGTTACCTTAACGAAGATACGTACTGAGACATGAAAAATTGGCCACTTCTGAGAAAAGCATTGTCAAAATAAGTATCTCATTTGTAATGCGATGATAGCAAGTACACAATTGTTGCGCCATTCATTTTTGCTCAGTTTATGTTTGAAGTTTGGAAAGTGTGAACATTTTTCAAGCGCAATATAGATTCAGAGAGAGTATTTTCATGTAATGATTTTGTACGATTTCAAACTTGGCTTAAATGAAACGTAGTTACTTGAGCGTTTGAGGAGGGACATCTTTGGGGAGTATTCACCGTCAAGTGCTAGTGTGTTCTGCTGGTTTGTAGAATTTAAGAGGGGGCGGCAATCTCTTAAAGATGAAAAGTGGCGACCAGCAACAAAACTGACAAAAACAATGATTAGGGAAGATTCAAGACTATCCTACAACGACACTGAGCTGGCCCTCCATGATCACCCTCATGTAAGGGGCACATTGTTGCATTGTGAAAATGCATAAACTCACACCGCTAATGTAACAATGGAGGTTCTGCAAGCAACTGAGGCAAAACTAGTGACTCATCTACCCTATGGTCCCGATCTGGCATCATGTGATTTTTTCCTGTTCCCTATGGTGAAGAATCAACTTCGAGGTCACCTATTTTCTAGTCCTGAAGAAGCAGTTTCTGCATACGAAGAGGGGTTACCTGCAGTGCCAGAAACTGAGTGGCGCGGATGCTTCCTGAAGCGGTTCCGGAGAATGAAACGCTGCATACAGTGCAGGGAGAATACTTTGAGAAACACGGATAAACAAAACGCTTTTGTGACTATTCCTATTCTGTTGTCTCAATACACATCTACTGAACCTCGTATTAATGCGTATTTATTCCAAATTATTTTTATTTATGCTTCCAATAAATCAATTAAAGTCAATAATCATGCATAATCAATCTAGTAATACATTTATTGTGATATAGGGAACAAATAATTACATACATACATACTTTATCTTAGTTGGCAAACAGCTGCAACTGAAGGCTAGGTTCTATTATTATAACTGCAGGTAAAAGAATGTTGGAATGTGCTAAGCACGCCCCATTAAGCATTCCAAAAGGGCTTGATGTTTTTCCTGAGTCTATCGACTCCAGTGTTACCATCTGTTAATGTTGTTCCCTTTCATAGGAATATTTCATGTTCCTGTACATCGTCCCTCAGTTAAACACACGATTAACGCAGCTTGATTTGACAAATGTAGTGCTTGTCATTTCATGTCGTAGTTTCCCTTTACTTCCAGAGTACTGTATTCCATAAATATGGTGAGGAGTCATGCACAGCATTCGAAACCCTATCTCCAAACATATTTCTCCAATTTTAATCACGTTATTCTTTGTTTTACTATGGGCAGTAGCGAAATCGTGTCAAGAGCAGCCATATTGGGTCATTCTCAGTGAAAATTACACATTAACGCAACCACGTAAAACTTAATCCAATGGCAAGAGAGCGTGAAACAGCTGAACTAATACGGCGGCCTGCAAAGCGACCATTAATATACACACAACAAAATAGGTACATATTACAAAATGAACTAGAGTTCCCGGCTAAAGGATGTTACACCCACAAAAAAGCAACACCTACAATTAAAATATTTTTGTTGTAGTTTTTATACATATTACAGTGATTCCTGACCCTTGATATTATACAGAAAGTGTGTTAGCAAGTCAACGGAAAATATGGGAGAGAGCTGAATTATCACGTGGTAAGAATCGCTACCCGATTGGGTGGTTTATGTCATTAATTACAGTATCCTCTAGTTTTCAAGTTTACGTTATGCTTATTGTCATTGTGGATGGGGTCTACGCACACCAAACTGCAGGCAGAATGCATGCATTATACTGACAACTGAGGACAGTGTAATGACTAATATTACATTAATATCTGTCTCATTTACGGACTTATAATTTTACTTATAAGAGTAGAATGTTTCAGGTTGGTTATTATCTCCAAGTGCATAGACGTGGCACACAAAAGCCATAGATGTTTATTATCCTCCGTGGGCCTGCAGAGTAGACAGGCCTCGCGATAACAAATGTATCCGAATTGAGTTCGAATGCTTTCAGCAAGGCCAATGACCCCACACTACTTAGACCAGCAGGTAATACCTTAGGGTGTGAACGCGTGGAAGCAAAATGGAGAGTCGATACGGACAGGCGCAATTGAGACCATGAAAAAAACATCAGATAGTAAACTATGTGATTGGTTTGTGTGAAAACTGCTGGACGAAGAGAACACATCGAAGTGGATACATATTAAGGTTTCATTTATCAAAATGTCTATATTTATACCCTAAACAACTGCATGTCTAGATCATTCATATATTCTGGAATACCACAGTTCAACATCATGAGAGTTTTTGGTCAAAGCAATTCATTCCTGAGATGAACATATACATTGCAAATTAAAAAATATATTTCAAGTACTTGAAAGAGTACTTAAAATAAATATTTAAGCAGTGTGGTACAAAAAACCAAACACAGTGCTACTAAACTTGTCAATGAATTTAGAGGAAACGGTATAGAACGTGGTTTCATTTCAGAAGCACCATCTCTGGCAGAACAAAAGACCGGGAAGAGCCATTTATGAAAGCTCTGTCTCTGTCTACCAAGTACACTTGGGTAAGAGACCAATAAAATTCACCGCAGGAGACCTTTTAAGCGCCTGCCTTGAATGTTAAAGCAGGGAATACGGTGTTCCCCAATTACACCCAGAAGTCAATGTGCTCATTCCGCCGTTTGACTTCTATCGCTGAGTGAGTCATGCCAAACTAGACAGATATTCCCTGCCAAACTGTCCTCAGGTTTTTACTTACTCCACTAATAGAGGAAGTAGGGGAAATATGTACTACGTAGGGGAGGTGTTGTATTCAACCCAAAAATTCGATGTCGAGATTTCACCGTGAGACCCTCTGAATCCAAAAAAGCATTTTTACTTTCTCTACTGGTAAGTAGGGGAAGTATTGTATTCCACCCAAAAATTCGAAGTCGAGATTTCACCGGAAATACATGTTTTGAGGCCTCCTGAATCCAAAAAAAGCATTTTTAGAAAAAGGCTGTGTGTCTGTCAGTCTGTGGACAGCATAGCTCAAAAACGAAAAGTCGGTTAAAAACCAAAGTTGGTATTAAAGTTTAATGTCGTTCAAGGATGTGACACGAAGATTTTGAAGAAAATAGCCCCACCCTAAACTACCCTTTACATGGAAAATGTTTCGAAAATGTTGATTTTCTTGAAAATGGCTCTAACGATTTTGATTAAAATGTCATATGTTTGAGATATTTTTATGACAAATGAAATGCATATCTTGAATTTTTTGGCTATAGACCCTGTAGTCGTATTTACTCTGGACGACTTTTGCATAACTGGTAAACCGTTAGAGATAGACCAAATTATACTCTACAAAAAATGTAGATCTTGCTAAAATACACAATTTATGTCTCAATAAATTTTCTTGTAGGGTGAACCATTTCGGAGATATACCTTGTTATGTGTGTGAGTTTCGGAAAACTTGGAACTTTCGTGAAATGGGTCATCGTTGTTCATTTTTTTATATGTTACGTGTACAAAGAGAACGGAATCTCAAAGCTTTAAAAGATTTGACTATCGCACAAAGCCTACTGTATTCCAATATTCCCCTTGCACCTACAAGGAAATAAGCAATAAGATAATTTGTACAAATGTTTATTTTAACTAACACGAAGAAGATATCGGAATAAGAGTTTGTAAGAATGGTTAGTACAAGAGTAGAGAAAGTCATGTGAGTGCAACACATCAGATTTTTTATCTCTTGGTCATGCGAAGACAACGGAATTCGTTTTTTTTTTTTTTTTTTTTTTTTTTTTTCAAGTCTTGATACTCTCGCTCCTCTACGAATTCCATCCACTTCGACGGTTTGTATCTTATTTTTTATTTTTCTATTAAGGCCCAGCCTTCAGATACGTAAGTTAATTATACTTTGTACAACTGTTAGAATTCTCCTATTTGTTTGTATACTAATATTTCTGCTCCATAAAACTCCAACATTTTTATTCTTCTTTTGCCTGTATACTCTAGATCCAGATATATGTAACTCCCTGATGCATGAATTATAGGTCCTTAATATTTAAACTGTCCTTACAAAATACAGCCCAAGAGGAAAGGATATTTATGCGCATTACTGTAGCAATACCTTGCGATAATTTCAGCACAATGTCTACAACAATTTCACACGATCTGTAAAGAAAAACGTTTGGCTAATACTCATACCATTCCTATTTTTTTCTCAAATGGAATCACACTTGGGCATGTTAAGATTTTTGTTGGTTAGTTTATTTTTCTTCTCCAGATGTGACGCAATTCAATTGTGCAACTATGACAGGGCTAGAAAGTGAGTGTTTACGCTTGAAACAACATTGCTATGTAAAAACTGCCAAGATACTGAACATCTGCGTAACCAGGGGAACAAAAGGTGGGGAAAACCCTAACCGATTGTAAGTGCTGAAAAGTCTTATGCACCGCCAGAAACCAAAGACGGTCGATAAAGATGTAACGTTGGTGCAAAAGAGAGAATGGTGTGCAAAAAGCAACAAGAGGCTACTGCATTAATGTTTCGCAAGAAAAGCTGAAAAATAGCTATTACACGATATCACTGTACAGAAAACCTTAATTTTAGTCACAAAATATTCACCAAGGCCGTAATAATATACAGGATTTCCAGACTGAGTACGTGCTGTCACGGGGTTACTGAGAAGTATTGTACAAAAAACGAATTTAGTAAAATGCACTGTTCGGGAGCATTTCTCAGTTTCTTATCGCATTACAGGAATCGCAAAGGGTGAGGTATAACTACGCACCAATGAACTGCTGCTGACAATTGCAGTACGGGGCTAGAGGCATTGCGCTATAATAAGGACAAGGAAAAGGGGGGGGGGGGGGTAGGGTAGATGCACTTGACCTCTTAGAAAAGCCACGTTTTGATCTGTTTCCTAATTCTTAATGCCTGCTATGGAAAACGTTGCAAATGTTACTTCAAATAAGCAGCATTTATTGGGTACACGATTTTGTGTTATAAGAAAAAGCTTTGTCCTAGAACCACAAAAACCTGTAAAGCTTTACAGTATACATAATGCAATATTATATTGAAAAATATAAAAGTATTTAATCCTTCTACAAATTCGTATCGAAATAGCTTTCACCATATTTGTCTATTACGTTATATTATAATATAATACAGTTTCTGCTTTCGAATGAAAGGCTTTCTGTGTGTATATATGCAATTAACCACCTTTTTTGGGAGGCATTTAATTACATATTTGCGACTTTGCACAGTTTCTGCTATTTGTCGATATGTTACCGTTACCAAATTACGATTAGTCCAAATGTGAAACAAGCAAGTTATAGCTTAATTAGTAACGATTTAGTGAACCACCAGAAATAATCATTCATGTCATTGGTTACAACTATGTCCAGCCAGCAGCACGAAAATTGCTACCACTGAAGAGGGATAAAGAGAAGGAAAGAGGGGAAAGCTACGAAATGATCATTATAACCTTGAATTTTACTAAATTCGCTTTCAGTACATCATGTGCAACTAATTCAAGGTGCTTTTAATTAATTCAGCCTACCGAAGGAACTTAGTTTGTTATATTCTTTCATTGTAGTGTAATAATAATAATAATAATAATAATAATAATAATAATAATAATAATAATAATAATGACATTTCCACGGAGCTCCAGAACGTTCGAGAAGATGAAACTTCGGAGATTCTGGTTATCTAGCGATAGCGTTATCGTGTTTACGGTGAACAAGCCCGCGGCTTATCAACTTACAGTTTCGACTGTCCGGCGCCGACCTCCCGATAGCTTTAGAAGACCATAGCCGCTGTGTTATAATACCATAATTTAATTAGTTGAAGTTCTGTTCCAAATGCAATGCAGAAATAAGGAGAGCACTGAATTGATATGGTGCAATTAGTATGTTTTCTGGTGTGTCAGGATACATTAATTACACATGTAACCTAACGAGGTCATCGTGATGTGGGAGATCCTGAGATTAAACTTGTGTGAAGATGGTATCTTGCAGGCGCGGCTCCTCAGGGTAGGCAGGGTAGGCATTGCCTACCCTATCGTAATACATCAACAAATAATGTTTAACTATGATTCTGTATTTTATCATTTGAACCGTCATTTTCCCTAAATTGCAGTTCAAGAAAAGTTTTCTCGGTTATAATGACCAACGCATGGTCAAATCCTTTAATCTCAATTCCGATTCATCAAAACTGCGCTGCGTGTTTGAAACGCGCGGCAGAAATGATACGCATGGAACCTGGGTAGTGGAGAGCAGGCTAGCTTAACCTCTGCCTGCCCGGCCCCATTTCCTCAGTACGAGGCCCTTGAACAAGGATAAGGAAACATTTGGTCTGTATATGCACTCCGAGCATGCGTAGACGCGTCTGCCAGCAGTCCGAACACTTGCCGGCCCAAATCCGAAATTATGCGACATTTTCCGAACAGCCATACTCCACGAACGAAGATCTCAGAGATCTGAATCTGTCGTTATCTCTGTGTAATACCAGTATGACCGACTTAATTAGTGAACTATTACAAATTCCGCTTTCGCGGCGCACTGACAATGAAAAGAGGAGTGTTTTAACTATTTAACACAAAGCTGCAGTCAGACGATTTTTCAATTTCTTAATCTATTTTAGTCATGGGCGTCGCGAAACGGGGGCAAGGGGGGCCACGGCCCCCCCCCCCCCTTGGAAGTTGGTGAACTTAATGTGCAGTCAGTTAGTGACTTTTAAACTATTATTTTAATTTTGATGTAAAGAACAATTTTCGTTTAGCACAAAATAATACGGTTATCTGCAACAAATACTATAAATTTTGACAGTAAAACAATGATTTAATATTATATGATTGCAAATTTCCAACATGTGCCCCCCCCCCCCCCCCCTGGAAAAAAGTCTGCCGACACTCGTGATTTTTGTTTTGGCGGTAATTCGTCCATAAGTCACGCTCATTCACTCTGCTCTTATTAAACAACCAAACAATATATTGTTTGCGTTATCCGCAATGACTTCGCCCCCTATATTTCGGATAAACGGGGTTTATTATTATTATTATTATTATTATTATTATTATTATTATTATTATTATTATTATTATTATTATTATTATTATTATTATTATTATTATTGTTATTGTTATTATTATTATTGTTGTTGTTATTATTATTATTGTTGTTGTTACTCTTACACTTTGCCTACCCTAAAATTTTGACTGCGAGCCGCCACTGGTATCTTGTCACTCTTTCAGAAGGCAAATGCCAACCTAGCTCAATGCAACTTTTAATCAGTGGAAAAGAAAGAAATACATAATGATTATTTTGTTCTGTTTTTCCCATGCGTCCATCTTAGCCATTGCATGTGTCTCTTATTTTTCTATATTTTCTTTAAAATTGCATGTTATATTAATAATATATTCACTTCATTTTTGTAGAAACTTGGCACCACATTTACTTTTCTCTAGTGCCTGCTGAACATTTGCTGTAGTGAGATGGCAAGTTTGAGATTTTCTGGCAATTTATTATATAATTTAATACTTGCTGCTTTTACTGGATAAAGTTGTGTTTTGACTGATGATACTTAGCTGTTGTTTACTCCTTGTATATTTATGTTTTTCAGAATTAACTTCAAATTATTTTAAGTGCTTTCTAACATAACCTCTCTCTCTCTCTCTCTCTCTCTCTCTCTCTGTGTGTGTGTGTGTGTGTGTGTGTGTGTGTGTGTGTGTGTGTGTGTGTGTGTGTGTGTGTGTGTGTGTGTGTGTGTGTGTGTGGACAGCATAACTCAAAAACGAAAAGTGGGTTAAAAACCAAAGTTGTTATTTAAGTTTAATGTCTTTCAAGGATGCGACACGAAGATTTTGAAGAAAATAGCCTCACCCTAAACTACATGGAAAATTTTTATTTTCTTGAAAATTGCTGTAACAATTTTTATTAAAATGTCATATGTTTGAGACATTTCGATGACAAATGAAATGTATATCTTGAATTTTCCGGCTATATCCCTGTAGTCGTATTTACTCTGGAGGACTTTTGCAGAACTGGTAAACCGTTAGAGATGCACCAAATCCTACTATACAAAAAATGTAGCTTTTGCTAAAATACCAATTTATGTCCAAATACATTTCCTCATAGGGTGAACTATTTTGGAGATATTCCTTGTTACGTGTGTCAGTTTCGGAAAACTTAAAACTTTCATGAAATGGAACATCGTTGTTCATTTTTTTTTATATGTCAAGTGTGTAAAGAGAACGGAATCTCAAAGTTTTAAAAGATTTGACTATCGCACAAAGCCTACTGTATTCTAATATTCCCCTTGTACCTACAGAGAAATAAACAATAAGATAACTGGTACTAATGTTTATCTCAACTAACACGAAGAAGATGTAGGAATAAGAGATTGTAAGAATGGTTAGTACAAGAGTAGAGAAAGTCATGTGAGTCCAACACATCAGATTTTTTTTTTTTACTATTTCAACTACTTGTTTGCGTTGACCTAGATAGCACTTAAACCATCATTTTCTATTCCCCATATTCCACAACAGTCTCATTTCTTTATCAATATCTCATGATTAACTAAATCAAACGATTTAGAAAGGTCTAGAAACAGCCCAATATTATAATTCGTTTTGCCCAATGAAGTGTATACACCATATAGAAAACTGTATATGACTGCCTCAATTGATTTACCTTGCAAAAATCCATTTTATAACTGGTGCACCTGTGGCAAGGTGAAGGTCCCTGAAGGGTTTGTTTATCACGGCCAATAGTGTTGTTGGCTATATGCGTTGCAACACTATCATCAAATTCTCTGCTGGCAAGCTGTTGAGAAATTCCTCCACTATTGCTAGTAGTGGTCGTTGTTCGCTGTCTGTTCACAAATTGTTAAGAAGATCCGACTACGTGACTTGGCACACCAGGCAACAATTTTCTGAAGAATACTGCAGGTCACGTGGGTTTTCACCAGCCCATTCGACTATTTCCGACATTTATGTATCCGTTGAATCTTGCACATCCTTCCAACAGACGTTACAGTTTTCACGAGGCTGCAACAGTAGGCTGTCATGATCCCGGATCTGTGCAGTTGTATAGGGGTCCAGTTTTAAAGCGTTGCGAAAGGTGCTGTGGGCATTATCAGTGGAGAGACCAGAATGGTTTGATAATAGGATTCGCAGCATATGCTGCCTACATTATTTCACATCTCTCTCTCTCTCTCTGTAGGTGTCCTTCGTCCTCCTGGATTGCACTCCATGACAAACATACCCGTTTCTAACGTGTACGTCATGATTGCCCAGTTACTCAAGACTTGGAAAACAAAGTTTAAAACAATCTGATGGGCTGCGTGAATTGTTTAATACTCTGCATAATTGCATCATGGGTACATGTGAGTTAATCACGTGTAGGGAAAGTCATGTGAGAGTTCACATTAAGCTTTTTCTATTTCTTCGCATGAGCTCGTTTGCGTGACTGAAAATATAAGCAGTTGAATGTTTTTTTGTTTTTTGTTTTTGTTTTTTTAGTTATATGTAACTAAGCGCATATTTCTGAAGATTTAAATAATTGTTGGAAAACATTTATCGTGAAAAAGCAGATGCCAAAAAGGTTATTTGAAATTGTGTGTTGTTAAAGAGAACTGCATTTTCTTGTCTAGTAAATTTTGTTTCACTTTTATGGGTCCCAGTTATAGAGTTAAACTAAATTTATTTCGAATTAAGAGGATTTCACAGGCTATTCGCAGTAAATTCAAGATAAATACTTTGTCAAACAAATACCTAACCATATGTATTGGTATTTTTGATCAAAATTGTTAGACTTTTTAGAAAGTAACGAAACAATTTCTATGTACGAAGTAATTGGGGTGGGGGCTTTTCTTGACTATTCCCACTCATGCCGGTTTATCACCTCTTGCTCGTGGTATTATAGCTTTGGTTATATCACCTCCTCCTTGGGGTTCCGCCAACCTAAATATTTCCTTGCGTTTCTGAACATTGGGGTACCCATGCGCAGTAAAACCAACTATTAGCGGGCCATTAAAAATGGATGACAAAAGATTTAACGAATATTCTAAATAAACTGCATTTACTTTTCAAAATTGTACTTTAACTGTAATTTTAAATACACCAGACCTACCTTTAATGAATAGCCTACTAACGTAGAGTTCATTTATATTCATCATATGTGAAATTCCTGATTTCCCTGGATTAAACGCCAAAATTATTAATGTTGTTCTTACTGGATTAGTTGTATCAACTGTGAAAATAAGTTTTAATTAAAATATATGAACGTTACTGATAGTTGTCAGTTGTTTACTTTTAAATCACAATATTAAATAGTATTAAACATGAACGTCGGCAGAATTTTTTTCAGAGGGGGGACAGCATGTTGGAATTGTGCAAGCAAACAATATTAATATTTCATTCTGTTGTCAAAAACTAAAAGATACAAGTTTTAGTATTTATTGCAGATAAGCATATTAATTAGTGCTAAATAAAAATTGTTCTTTACATCAAACTTAAAACAAGGGTCTGAAAGTAATTGACTATACATTACATTCATTAATCTCAAAGAGGGGGCCGCGGTCCGCCCCCTTGACGACGCCCATGGCACTAAATAATTTCGTAGAATACTCTAAACAAATACTTCGCGATCGCAAAATATCGTCATATGAAACCTCTCGTGGTATTAATACAGAACATTTTCTTGGAACACCTTTGGATGCAGGAAATTTCACATTGCAGATAGAAAAGCGCTCTAGTTCTAATTCAGCTGCTGAAAATGCTGATTAAACCTTTAGAATGCGGCACAGCAGGTGTCTAAATGTGTGTCACAAAGGACAGATTTGTCCATTACAGAAAGGCGGAAAGAGCCCAGCGAATGACCCTGGGCTAACCGCATTACAGCATCTTCATTCGGTTAAAGAACCTTGACTGAATGTAGGTCAGCTCCTCGTGGCACGCTACGGCTACGCGACAAGCATGCATGCGCAACAGTGTCCGCTCTTCACATATTATCGTTTCGCGTGCACCGTAATTAATTCCTTCCTTTGTATGCCTTTTAAACGTGAAAACAGGGCTCTGGACAGACATCCTCGCTCTGGCTGTATGGCTTCCAGTGTTCACGCGGCCGACAAGGTGAACTTTGATGCGTGTTGTTTAATGCACAAACTGTTTTAGCCTCTCTTAAACAGTTTCCCGTCTGCTTGTATATGTATAATGTGCAAAGTTTAAATTATAGCTACATCTTACCGTAAAACCAGTGGCGGTTTCTGGCTTGCTCCATCTAAAGCATGTTTTGCAGTTTCTACGTATGCTTCATAGTATGAGAGTGGTTCGGAATTTTATACATATACACCATGGACAAAAAATCATACATGATAGACAGACACACTTTTTGAAATCTGCAAGTTATTTGGTACTCGTGGAATTGCCGTTAAAGTAGCGAGGTGTTCCACACATGACTCACTTGTTTTTGTTCACTGGGGTACCTACACTGTCACCAGAAGTAGGCGAGAGAGATCTGAAGTGCGAAAGGGCAGCTTGAACTGTTAATGTGCTCACACAGTCGATATGTATTTGAATCACTCATGCTGCCAACACTATAGCTCGAGCATTCGGTCTTGAATACTGACCTTGATCTAGAAAACAGTTGGCGAGCTTGGGTATATCCTTCTCTCTTGTATTCAGCGAACATTTGGCTCGTGTTACTTGAAGCGATTTGAAGCGTGAAGTCTGCCCCTGAGCACAGTTACTGTCGTAAGGATATTAGCATGCATATGTTGAGTTCACCTTTTCATTTGTTGTTTGTGGGTTTAAAGGCGCTCAACTTCTAGGTCACCAGCACCGTTAAAAATGCATGGCAATAGCCAGATATAAATTTGAATCAAAAATAAAATTACTAGTAGCAAAGAAAATATACATATAAACGTAAAAAGTGGCCGTGGCCAGATATAAAAAAGGTGATAAATACGTCAAAAAGCACAAAAAAAAAATCTACAATTTTAAATCCTCAAATTGATATAACAATCCGCTAAAAACTTAAAAACTCAACGCTGTTTTGTCGTCCACCAAGACCTCTGCAAGTCTGACAGGCAGCTGCAGAGAATCTCGAAGGTGCGCCAGGGAGGAACACACTATCAGCACGTGAAGGACTGACACAGCGGACATAGAGGGGCAAGGTCCCTTTTAAATAGGTAACCATGCGAAAAATTGGTGTGGCCTATTCTTAACTGAGCCAAACTAACCCCTGAGCGGCGAGATATGCGACAGGAAGTTACCCAGTTTATCGGAAGTTCTTTCACTTCTCTAAGCTTATTACCGCGGAGAGCTGACCACTCGTCGTGCCAGGACGACAGCACCGCTCCGCACTTCAAGCCTAAAGTCTTCCGAAGTAACACGTGAGATGGTAATACTGGGTTCTGTAGTTGCCATCTTTGCTGCTAAATCCGCCATTTCATACTCTGGCAAACCTACGTGACCAGGAATCCATGCACCCACCACGTCAACGGAAGCGTGTAAAACACGGAGAGCATCCTGGATACGTTGTACAATAGGGTGGGGGTTGTACAACTGACGAAGGCTCTGAAGTGCGCTAAGGGAATCGCTCAAAATCTGGCAGTCACCTAATTTACGACGGCGAACATACAAAATGGCTCGGTAAATTGCATACAGCTCTGCAGTAAAAATGGAAGTGCTATTTGGGAAACCGAATGTATGTGGTTCGGTTCCATAAACATAAGCACATCCAACACCGTTGGTGCTCTTTGACCCATCGGTGTAAATATATCGATGGTCAGTGTAGCCTGACAAAAATTCTAAGAAACACGTGCGGATACTTGAAATAGGCATCGTGGACTTCCGGTGTACGGTCATCCCAAGATCTACATGGGACGTGCCAGATAGCCAAGGGGCGTAAAGCTTCTCGCCCTTGGCGAACATTCTAGGCAGTTCCACTCCAAGCTTCATTAGAAGATCTTGGACACGAAACCCCGCAGGCTTAGGACTAAGGGTGCTATTCCTATACCGTTCTCTTAGCGTGGTGGTGAGAAAAGAAGCGAACGTTGGGTGCTTAGGCATGCATCACAACCATAATTTGCCAAGAGAAACTCACGCCGATATTGCAGAGGTTCTGCGGACTCGGCATAAAGGCTCACCACTGGGCTTGTTGGAAAAACTCCTATTGCCATGCGGATGCTCCTATTGTGGACCGTGTCTAATCTCAACACAGATGGTCGTGCTGAAGAATAAACAATACATCCATAGCCTAGTTTGGATCGGATGAGTGCGCGATAAATTCGCAACAAAATTGTCCGATCCGCTCCCCAGGATTTGCCATTTAGTACTCGCATGATATTTAGGGAACGGTCACATCGTGCTCTTAGCTGTGCAATGTGACGACCAACTAAGCTTCCTGTCCAAGATCAAACCCAGGAAGCGCGTCTCTTCTGCGAAGGGAAGTAAATCTGGACCGAAACAGTGGTAATCGTCTCCTACGACGCCAGAAATTAACGCAGATTGACTTCTCAGTTGAGAAACGGAAGCCGTTTTTGGAGCTCCATTCTCTAAGGTTGTTCAAACATTGCTGCAGGCGCCGTTGTAAGAACGCCGTGCGCTGAGAAGTGCAATAGACAGCGAAGTCGTCTACGAATAGGCATGACGAAACTTCCAGATGGAGTTAATTGATATAGCATAGAGCGTGACACTTAGTACGAAACCCTGAGGTACTCCCTCCTCCTGAACAAAATAATTAGAAAAAAACCGAGCCGATTAACCTTTTCATAATCCTTCCTTTCATTTCAAAGTTAAAAGAAAACCAATTTCATAGCAAAACACGTGAGGTAATTACTAAAGTTGGGAACAGGCTAGCATAATGTTCTACCGAGCTTTTCAAAACAAATCTAAACATCACAAGAATGAGTTGCTGCAGTCCCTACTATCTCGCACAGTTCTGTTCGGATACTTTTGCAAGAAAAGTAAAAGATGAAAAGGAAAGAGCATCATTTGGAACTCCTTGAAAGAAGCGTAACGTCCCGACAGAGTAACAAAGTAACAAAAGACGGGAGAAAGAGTTGAAAGAATGATAACTGAAGAAATGGGATGGTAAACATGAAAGACAAAAGAATTAAAATGTGATAAAAGACATACGATTCATTTGTTTCGTTATAGTGCTGCAAGAAACAAATTCAAGTTTCTTCCAAAAATGACGTATAGCGAATGTAACATTTACATACAATTGTGATGATTGCTAACACACAAATAACCTGGGGGGTGAAGGCTAGGAATTTTTCTTAAGCCAGCATTATGCTCCATGCTTTCTAGAGTCTGGAAGTATGAACGGAACGAAAATGTGGCTTTAAAGCAGGGCCTCCAAAAGCTTAAAATAGCACCGGGTGCAATGCAAGGTGCACAGATTCCTTGCACCGTGCATCGTGGCAACTCGGTTAAGTTCGGCTCAACTCGCGCGCTGCAGAGCGAAGACTCGAGGAAACCTGTGCTGATAGATGGCTTGCTTATCTGTGAAATATATAAGCGCAATAGAAATAGCTAATTATGCAGCAAGTAAGAATGCCGGAAGTCCATTTAAATAAAGAGTGGGGACCTTCTTATGTTTTAGAAAGTCGGTGACGACAGAGCCCAGTGCGATACAATAATTGCGTGTGCGCGAAAATCATCTGTTGAAAGACAGTATAACAGAGTACACGCAGAAACATACAGTGAAATCATAGTGGAAGCTAGAGAGGAAGAATTAAAAGAGCTTGCTTTATCTAGCAGAAGAGCATCCTTTGTCCAAACATGAGGTTTGTACTAGTGCTTTCTAGATCACTGAAACAAAAGACCAGATTTGGTATTAAAATCAAATGAATGAATTAATATTTCTCATCTCTCACAATTACATAACTACCAATAGTACAATTTATTCCTCTCTCTTGGACTTGCTTATTTTAACACTTCCCCTATAATAAACATTTCGTTTTACATACAGTGGGGAAGTGCATTCTTTTAACTCTCAACTTTCATTCTGTCGCCGACATGTTTTAAGCTAAATTCTACTAATTCTAAAACTTGTTCAACTTGTCCCATATTTAGTAAGCTCTGTATCCTCTCCTGTAGTATTTTTGCTCTTCCTAAATTTAATATTTATAAAATATTTCACACTTTTCTTCCCTCTGTCTGTAAACTTGTACAAATCAATAGGATCATATACAGGATGGAAGGGAAGTCATTATATTCCTTCTAATATGTGCTTCATAGAAGCATTACAAACAAAAAGGTCTTATGGCATTTTGTTCCTTGATCAGCCGATTTCGAAAAAATAAATGGTTTTTGTTTCAAATTGGATGCATAATTGCACAAGAATATACGAAGATAAGTTTGCTACTTGTAAGATTCGTTAAGTAACTTATTTCTGACATAGCTTCGGTATTATGGAACATCACACATGTGTTTCGAAATAATTACTTAAAAGACGTGAAGGAAAACTCCGAACGCGAGGTATGTTGACAACGTTGCGTTGAGGTTGATCATGGACTTGACCTGGTTTACAAATGTAAACAGGTCGACTTTCACTTTCGCGTATGTTTTGGCAAGTAAGGGTTGTGATTGGCCTTCGTTCGTACAGTAAACATAGAAGGAGAACTTCACGAGGCGCGTGGTAGCAATAGTGACACACAATCTGCAGTGTTGCCAGCTAGTTTTCGACAAAACTAAAATATGTCGTAGGAAATGGTCAGAGCCAAAAACCTAAGATACAAAATGTGCTCCAAATACCGAGATCTAGCACTGGTTTAAATTAATGTAATGACTTCCCTTCCACCCGTAAATTCTTCCTTCCTATCAGTATTTACTTCTAATTTTAATCTCAGAGGGAGGTGGAAGGTAGATGTTCTGTATTCATGACTTCAAAATCTAAAATGCACTTCTCAATCTCTGGTGAACATATTATATAGTCTACCCAGTTAGACTTTTCTAATTTGCAACTATATAATCCCTGTATTTCATACTCCGCTTCGGAGTACAGCTTAACCGTTGTACTCCTATCCTAGCATTAAATCTTCAGCAATTATAACCCCCACTTCATCTTATTTAGTTCTAAGCTCCTTAATATCCCTACTGATTTTTCTAAACATATTTGTGTCACAGAATTCTGATATAGTAGATGGATTAGAAGTATTATAACTAATAGTAATATAAACATAATCACTTTTGCATAAAATCCACGTATGGAAAGCCACAGCACAATTCATTTTCTTCTTTTACCTTCATACCCAGATACTTCTACATTAAATTTTCCTAATCATGTTTCCACTTCCGTTATCACATCACCTTTATCACTAGCTGCATTTCACCAGCACACACTTTCTCAAGTAGGTCCTCAAACCTCAACATTCCAACTCACCATCGATAACTCACATCCCTATCCGAACCTTTTCTCCTTATGTTAAACTGACCTAAGTTCGCCTGCTGCCTTCTCGTACACACACAATCTCTCACTCACTTCCACCTGATGCGCCTGAAATCACGCTTACGCCATCTTGTCTCCATACATCCAAATCAGCTGTTGCATCCAAGGCTTCTCTCCGCCAATCTTCAATCAGCTGTGCTGACGACTGCAAAGTTCTTTTGTGTGACGCCACTGTTGAGGTATTACAATCAAATTAACCAATTTAACACCGCACCGCACGTACTGAGGCACAGTTTGTTCACCAGCTCAGTGTCCCTGGCAGGAATGCAGCGAGCCACTACGTCTGCAAGCAATTTCCAGGCGATATCTGAACCTAGGCTCTGCTTCTGGTCGCGCTTACGATAGTAGTGCCAACTTTGGAATGTATTCGCGCTAGATTAAAGCAAAGAAGTCGCTCAAAATAGTGGAACTTAAAATGCTATTCTCAGTTCGTGCAGTACATTTAGCTTATAAAACGTAAACGATGTGTTCAACTACTTGGTCTTTCTCCCACCCATCATTTTCTACCTTTTCTATATTTTTTTTTCAAAGAAGCCTTCCAGTCTGTTTTGGTGGTATACCATCGTGCAATTCCTTTAACGATAAGTCACCTGTTACATTTCTGTAACTATTCATTTTATCTTGAGAATAATAATTTGTATTAGGGATTGTGCATTATGTAATCATAGTTATGAGACTATTTAGTTGGAAATAAATTCAATTCATTTGTGCGGTATCGAACAGCAGGCGATGACCTTTTCCGTCCCAAGAGCTCGCAACTACCATATTACATAACATCTGAATGTTGCATGCGCACGTTGGAAGTGGGCGCTGAAATCAATTCTAGGTAAAATGTATTGTGAACAGAACTTGGATAGAAGAGATATATAAGAATCTTAGTGAATAGAGAAAATCATACTCTTATTTCTTTTATCTTTTTCGCGCGCTATCAAAGCTCAAATTTGCGTTCCATCCTGTTTCACATAAACAAGATTTTACGGTTGTAATTCCTTTCATCACCTGAAACGGCCACGTAAATTTCGTTGACAAATCCCAAAATATCTGTGTCCCGCTCACGAATGGGAAGCAAACAAAACATAAATTGTTTTATTTTTCGTTTCGAAATACGGCTTGCATAGATGGCCATTCTGTATAATGAATGTGATTTTACAAATTCTGCTAACAGTACAATTGTAATTTCATAGCAAAAAATGTATTTTCTCTAGGCTAATTAGTATTAAGTTGTCCTTTGTAGTCGGTGGTTACAGAGAAAATCAACTTTACCTTATAGCTTAATATGAAATTTAGAGAAGGGATGTTAACATTTCAGATGCACTCAATTCAAACCTTTGCAGATTGTAAAGTTTTACAGTACCTATATATGAAATAAATGCAATGAGGATTTCTTTGTTAAATAGACGGCTACACCTGGGAAAAGTTTCATTTCAATATAAATATTATGAAATAAGACACTTGAAACTTGTAAACTTAACCTCGCTGGGATTAATAGAGCCTTCATACTCGTCTAAGAATCGAGAGCTGCTGCATCTCTCAAGGCCAGTGTTGCCATGTCTGCCGAAGTACAAGCAGAAGATTTGATTTGAAAACAGCAGGTGAAAATAGTATATTTTTAAATAGGTAATTTTGCTTAGTGTATACATATGACACTATTGCGCAATAGCCTCAATTTGGTGTCTGTAGGATTTCTTGTTTTCGCCAAATTAGCAAACCGAGAAGCAGGTTTTGACTGAACTGTTTGGATTTCGGCTGATTCTAACACTTCCAACATTGTAAGATCACTCAATGGAAAACGACCAAGTATGTCACGAACTGACTCAACGTAAAAAATCAACACAGCGTATTTTGAAAACTTGTACATATTTGTCGGGCAGGTATGATTTTGTCAAAGATATTAGAACTCTGGCACCAAAATACATGTTTTCCATAGGAAGAAATACTTCTGGATCGCTGTATTCCACTTTATCTATTTCAGTGGAATTAAATGTTCAGGTTTAATGTGGCAGTCAAGGATAGTTCGCAATGCAGAAACAACAGATGTGGTATACTGTTTATGTATACAGGTGATTATATTAATCTTTTGTTTTTATACACGAGGGAAATGCCTTGATTGAAAATCTTTTTCGGAAGAGCGAATTATATCAAGTTAAGGAAAATAGTGTTTAAAAATGGAAAATACATAAAAAGCAGGAGATTTTGTAGTGCGTTCAGTTTTTAGCAGTAGATCTGCAAAAAAGCAGATCTCCTGCAAAATCAATAAACCTGGCAACCCTGCTCAGCGCTAACGCATTTTTCGTCCCAAATCTGCTTGATCAAACTTCCCTAAATTATGCCCGCCTCTGTAGCGTGATGGTTAACGTGTCCGCCTCACGTTCTAATCTTATCAGGGTAAGGTTTTTTCCGAGGTTTTCCCTTATCCTGAGAAGACGAATGTCGGATAACTTAAAGCTCTATGGACCTCGGGCTCATTTGAGCATCATTTCACCCATTTCAGTCACTCACCGTCCGATATGACATTACGTTGGAGGACGTTAATTAGAAAAGAAAAGAAAGAAGAAAAGAAAAAAAAAAACTTCCCTAAATTGTAAAGCTATTGTATCCTGATATTCCAACAACGCTGTGAAAAAGGAAGCACGTATAATCCGCGCGTTATCTTTGGTGACAGGCGGTCTCCCTTGACTTCAGATATATGGCAGCGCCACTTCTTAGGCTTTTCCCGCTCACTGAAGCCTACTTCACGAACGATTCGGACGGCAAAACGGGACTTCACCGCTTGTCAGTACAGGCATGGAAAAATGATTGAGTGCATTAGGAGAGCACGATATTTCTACTCCCACGTCATGCTGCAGCGCGATTTACAGAAGTCGATATTTCCAACCTGAAGCTGAGTTTACTTGTCTCTGTTCCATATCTTATCGTCTGTCGGATATAGCCTATTTGTGGTCCAACAGATGATAAGATATGGAACAGAGACTATCAATAAACTCAGCAGCATGTTGGAAATATCTAATTGTGTAAACCGCGCTGCAGCACGACGTGGGACTTGGAAATATTCTGCTCTCCTAATGCAGAATATGCATATAGATTGTACATATTCTTGTATTCACTTCATTTGGGAGCTGTTAGTTCTCAGCAAAACTGACATTTCTCTTACGGTTCACTTTCGGCACCGTCGTTCAATCCGCTAAGGATATGAAGAAAGCAAGCTACTGGAATTTACCAAAAACCAATGACATTTTTAACTCATAGTACTCTCTGGTTACTTTTGGTGACATTCTGCTTTTTCAATTGCCATCAACGCAGAGTAAAGAGATGGCCTTAGTTGCTGTTAATTGCATTGGCGGTACAGGACGCCTTGCAGGATGTCAACTCTTCAGTTTAAAGTAAATAATCCTTGGCTGGGTAAAGGCCATTGTGCTGCAAGCGTGCGTTTATTTGGAATTGTTGGAAGCACTCCCAAAAGAACATAAACCACGAGCAATTTAAATAAAAGTTATATAAAAGCCTAAACACTTCACCTTATTAATCCACCTAACTAATGTGCTAACACCTTTTACTTGTGTTTACAACACAATTTCCTATTAAAAGTACTACGACGCGATATTTAGTCCTGGGAAATGTAATAATCAACTTGTGTTGTTTCAAAACAAGATTTCATTTACTGACTGACTTGAAATTACTAATTCCCCACTGTAGGTTTGGCAGGACTTCCGTTTAAACTCGGCCACTTTGAATTAATGGGAACAGTCATTAAATTACTTCTATAGCACTCGAGTAATAACTGAAATAATTACTGAAGGATTGCCAATAATATGGCTCAACCAATATCTTTCCCAAAGCCCTTATTGAAAAATTAATCTTGTCAAGACAAGCATGAAGTTTCAAAATTTGAATTTCACATCCTTCAAGATTTATTGTGAATATAAAAACCTCTGAATTGGGACAATTCTATTTTGCTAAGATCCGGATGACACTGACATTCTTAAATGTTTATGAAAACCCGTTTATGGAGAGGCTGGTCCGGAAAAGTCAGGACAGTTGGTCAACTTAGCTTGACCTTTTAACTTCTATGGTCACATCGGGGCTTTGACCTGAGGAACACTCGTCTCTAGGTTCTTCAACGTGGTCTTCAATCAATTTTATCTTGAAACGCGGTAACGTTCACTCCCACACGAAGTCTTTAGCTTTCTGGATTTATTTTGGTGCTTACGTTCTTATAAAGGAAGACTAGTGTTTCCTTGTTTATAATAAACTTGAAATGCCTGTTTAACTTTCCTCCATGATATAGGGGTAGCTTACAGTCTCTGGGTTCCCGAGATTGCAGGTTCGACACCGGCAGAGAGGGATGAATTTTTTTGGGCGTAAAATCCTTAGTACAGCTTTCCTCGGCTGGGCAATAAAGCCAGAGATTTATGGCACGAAAAAACAACCTCAAGCCTGATAAAGAGGGCTCTGAGTAAAATTAAGCGGTCTTTCACGCCCAATATAGCTGAGAACGATAGCGGTTAAAGAGCGTCCATAAATACTCGATTTCATTTCTCTATTAACCTCGTGAAGTTCTTAGGAACAAACGCATTTTTGCTGCTTGACAATTGGTGCAAGGTACAAAGTCATATAGCCCTACAGAGACTCCAATAGGAATTCACTTCCACTTATGCACATTCTAGAAGCCAAATTAACGGGCAGAATAGACTTTGCTACGCAGGAGCACACACATTACTAGAGCTGGGATTTCTATGTAATAACATATTTTTTCATTGATATTTAGATGCTGGAAAAAGTGATATGTTTACAAAGCACTATATTAGGGTTGATACAACTGAATTTCATTTTACATATTTGTGAGTATATTACATATTTTAGTAATATAGCATAAAATGACATATTTTAGCATTTTCCTATTTTGTAACTGAAGTTTGACACTCAGTGTCGGCATATTTTGGTTGCCTCAATAATTGGAAGCATGTTTGATCTGCTGTAAAGAGCTGGACTTTACAAATCACTAAACAATTGCAAGATTTGTCAATGATGGATTAAAAGTTCTGTGGACAACTGGAAGGTATTAGTGATGTATTTAGATGCAGCAGCATATATGCTTAAAGCTGCAACTGTTCTGAAAGTGTTTTACCCCAATATGCTCCATTTTACCTGCTTGGCTCATGGACTGCAACGTGTTGCCGAAGATATTAGAGCCAAGCTTCCGCAAGTGAGATCCAAGTTCCTATGATCACCCCGAAGGCGGTGATCTCCGAAATCCAAAGTCTAAACCCAAATAAATCCCCTGGGCATGAATGCGTCAGGGCGCTCATGCTCCAGCACCTACCCAAAAAGGCTGTCGTCCGCTTCACCCGGATTTTCAATGCATGCCTACGTCTCAGTCACTTTCCAGCATGCTGGAAAGAGGCGAGGGTGGTGTGTATCTTGAAACCGGGCAAGAACCCAGTCTTTCCTAACAACTACCGCTCCATCAGCATTCTCCCAACCATCTCAAAAGTTTTTGAGCTGTTGCTCCTCGCCGCCTAACGCCTCTTTTTGAGGATAGGCAACTCCTACCGGATCACCAGTTTGTTTTTCGTCGGGGTCACTCCACGACCATGCAGCTGCTGCGTGTGGCCGAGAAGGTTGCCCTGGGTTTCCAGGAAAACTTCAAGACCATAGCAGTTCTGCTGGACGTGGAAAAGGCATTCGCCACAACTTGGCACCAAGGCCTACTGTACAAACTAAAGCAGGCAAACATCCCTCCCCCATATCTTCTCACACTGATCAGCAGCTTCCTTCAGGACCGTACTTTCAGAGTGAAAGTGGAAGGAACACTGTCTACACAAAGAAGTATAGTGGCAGGAGTCCCAGATGGCAGTGTACTCTGCCCGCTACTCTTCGCAGCATACATGTCCGACTTCCCCACGGAACACATGCTGCGACATGCCAGTATGCGGACGATGTCCTCATCATGTAACAAAACAAGAATGTGAGATATTGCCTCCCATCCCTTTAACGACAACTCGACGCCGTCGGCCGTTGGAGTGAGAAGTGGAGAATGGCTATTAGTCCGGGGAAAAGCTCCGCACTCCTCCTTGGTAAGGTTCGCCATTGGCGACCGGAACGGTCACTTCGACTCAGGCGGAGAAATATCCCATGGGTAACCTCCGCCAAATACTTAGGCGTTCTCCTCCACTGCGGATTAACACACCTACGCTCCGCACGTCCACGCAAAGGCCGGACATCAGACAGCTCTACCCTATCCTCTGATCCACCATGCCCACTTACCTAAAATTACGCATTTACCGGGCAATCATCCCGCCATTGATCTTGTACGGCTGCGAAGCCTGGGGATCGGCGGCACCCTCCACCATACGCAAACTGCAGACAGTGCAGAATAGGGAGTTAAGAACAATATATGATACCGGGCGTAGATTCCCGTCTTACATCCTTCACAACCACTCCGGACTACCCTACATCATGGACTTGGTGAGCGAGCGATCCCGAACCATGCACTCCAAACTGAGTTCGCACACCAACCAACTGGTACGGGCACTAGGTCAATACGAACACAGAGCACCCCGTAGAAGGAAAAGTTATCGCCTTCCTATGGACGCCCCTGGGTAATGGTAATGCCACTCCCATCATCTAACACATACTTACCCCAACACCTATTCCTGCCCCCTTCCTGCATCCAAACTTAGGTATGCAGGAAGAAACCATTGCCCACAGACACAAAAGCTTGAAAAAATTTGGACCACCTTCTATACTGCACAAATAAAGTCGCATTAAGCGGCTAGGTGCTGTGCAGATAAACATACCGTACAGGAAAACCTGTACGACCTGTTCTCGAATGCTGGAAATGCTGGAAGTGAATAGGATAATTTCAGCAACAAAAACGGTTTTTCTAAAATCTCCACAATCAGTGTTCTCTCACAAGAAGCAATTACCACAATTATCACTGCCTTCTGAACCAGTACTAACGAGGTGGGGAACATGGATAGAAGCATGAGAATCTAGATGATATAGACTGTTGTTAGTTCTTTTGATCCTGAGAATGCTGTATCTACAGAGAGACCCAAAAACATGAGAACCGCTACGCGGTGTTTTTCCACTGTGCAAACGGAAACACGATAACAGCAGCTGATGTGCACAAGGTCACGCGCATGACTTGTTTTTCTCTGCTCTTGATGTGCAGTATAGAGGTGACGATGATATGTGGTTGAATTATTACAGCGTGCTTTATTAGTTTGCCCTGTACTTAGTCACAAAGTGTATTATGGCTCGGCATTTGTTTTCTACTGCAAGGCGTGTATTTATTTATGGTTCATATGTATTAACTCAGCTCGCCAAGTGAAAGTGCGATTTGCAGAAACATTTCCAAGTGATCTGTTATTTCTATCTCTGGGGAAGCATAAAGTGTACAAGACATACCCACACAACCTGAAGAAGTAAAACAAAATATCCGTCATGAAACTGCCAGCATTTCTCAACGTGAACTATGGCGAGTGATGGATAGTTTCCTAGAGGTTATGTTATCGTCTGTCGGACACAAATAGGCTGTGTCTTCAATCACTCGCATTTGTATTTGTTGTTAATAACGAAAGGGTGGCGGATAGCAAACAGCCTATTTGTGTGTCTGACAGGTGATAACATACGGAACAGAGTATCAATAAACTCTGGCTGCATGTTAGAAATATCGACTTGTGTAAACCGCGCTGCAACACGACGTTATTCGAAATATTCTGTTCTCCTAATGCGCTCAATCGTTTCTTCCATGACTGTATAAATTAGCCTTAAGAAAAGTTATTTTCCTAACCACTTTATTTTAATCGAGATATATTTTTCCGAAAATAGTTGCATACACATTTCGTTATAGATACAAAGGGAATAGCGATAGACAAATGTTTCAGAACTGGACTTAAAATTCCTTGCTCTTTCCACGATACCGCGAGAAACAACTGGAATGGGAGAGGACTTTAAAAGAATGACTAAACATTGAACAATCCAAGCCATTAATAACGGATATCTCGGAAATGGCTAATAACACAGAAAAAAGCTAAACATTGTGTATGAGGGTCAAGCACTGTTTCGTGAGAAATATTCACGCTAGCGAATCCTGTGTAGATGTAAAATTATCCTGTTTAGAGTAATGATTTAAGAACGTGTAATGAGCGATCGAGTGAAATCGCCTACTTTGGCAACCATTGGGTTTGAGCTACACTAATGTTTCGGCTATGTCCTGTCGTCGCTTTAACTTCCTCTGCACTTTGCGGCTTTGGGTCCTCAATATCCCGGCTACATCTGCGGCTTAGGAGTGCCACTCTTGGGAACGCTCCATGCTACCTAGAGTGAAATGAAGGTTGTGTATGCATGTCATGGCTGTCCTCTTATGTTATTTCAAGCATATACATCCATAAAACTGTCATCCTGAATTATTGTCAATTAGTGTACTACTACACGTTGCGCATATGTGCGCAGTAAGGCGGTCTGGGTGGCTAAGCTGGTAAGACGCTGGCCTATTGTTTCCAAGATCGCGGGTTCAACTCCGGCCCAGATCGATGGCTTTTAAGTGTGCTTAAAATGACAGCTCCATATCAGTATATTTACTGGCATGTAAAAGAACTCCTGCGGGACAAAATTACGGCACACCGACGACGCTGATGTGATCCTAGCAATTGACAGCGTCGTTAAACAACTTTATTATTATTATTATTATTATTATTATTATTATTATTATTATTATTATTATTGTTGTTGTTGTTGTTGTTGTTGTTGTGCGCAATAAGCGACGTTGAGTGTTGCCCCGACACGTAAACTTTACCAAAAAAGTGAATTGAAATAAATTGTATAGTACATTTTCGTCTATCACTTAACGCTTACTATAGGCCGTACGGAATAAGAAGGCACGTGAGGCGGAGCTAGAAGAAGGCGTGTGAGAGCAAGTAGCCAATCCTAGAGAGGCGACGTTGCCCAGTTCGGGACATGTTAGCCTAACATACTTGCCTTATATTAATAACCAAATTGCAAATTCTGGTTGGCAGATATTGGGGAAACTATTTCCAGAGCTTCGCTCTGTTAACTTACAAATTGCATCGTAAGGAACATTTAAAGTGCTGAGATGTCTAAAATACACAACCGAGAAGGCCACATTGGAATATTACTCGTAAAATGTGGCTTGAAATTATGCTTAGGCATTTGTTGCTTAGTTATGTCGATTTTCACTTAGAATACCTAATATAGAAACTGATTAACATATCTGCAGAAACTCTGTATAGACAATCAGAAAATGCCTCAAATTGCGCAACTACAACCTCCGTTTAGATTTATTTAAATCGTCACGTAACTCTCATTTTCACTCCGATAACAAAAATATTTACACGAAAACGTTTCTAGAGAATCGGATATAATAAATTTAAAAATTCAACATTGTAATGTTTTATCATCTATTTATTGAAAGATATGAACTCCGTTGAAACATTAGATTGAAAATGAAAATTATCTGCTTAGGTGAGGAATTTTCATTTGAAGCAAATTCACGATTAGAGCCTATTCTCTCATTTTAAAGAGATCGAAATTGTTATGACAGGTTTTAAATGTGCACCTTGCAACCCTTCGCCGTCCTCGCTGCTGTCTACCGGTAACGCTCACGTGCGTATCTCCCCTCTCTTTCTTTCGCATAGCGATATGATCCGGCAACAGCGCTCCATAGCTGTGTAGGGATTGGAGCTACTCATGTGCCTTCTTATTTCGTGCTCCCTGTAGTTATTCAAGACTATATAAACTTCCTTCCCGGAAAATTCAATATATATTTTGCCATGTAAGTATCCTTAATATATAGTATTTTAATCAAAATTGTCAAAGCTATTTTTGATAAAATAAAAAAATTGTAAAAATGTATAAGATAATTTCTGCAAATGTTTATCTCAACCAACACGAAGACGATATAGGAATAAGAGTTTGTAAGAATGGTTAGTAAAAGTGTAGAGAAAGTCATATGAGTGCAACACGTCAGAATTTTTTTTAACGTCCCCAACATAGTGTCATATCGGACGATGAACGAAATTAGTGAAACGGTGCTCAAATGAGCCAGGTCCATAGAGCTTAAAATTACCCGACATTCGCCTTCTCAGGATAAGGGAAAACCTTGGAAAAACTTATCCGGATAATTCACCCAAGCCGAGCTTGGATCCTGGGACTTCTTGGATATGTGAGACAGACACGCCGACAGGCAGGTCATATGCAAGGGTGCAGCGTATTCCGGACAATTGAAAGGCGATCAGAGAAACAATGCAACGTTAGACTAAAATAAAACACGACACTGCAGACACGGTGTGTTTTGTCAGTAATGCTTTGTGCACATTCCTTTCAAATTGTACCGGTTAAACAGGTTCAAATAAAGTAGACCTCGTGGCACTGGTCTCCGCTACTCGTATATGTAACCACATTTTATCTTTGAAATTCCTCGTTACTCGTTTAGCAAGTCTTCCGAATTACCGATATCTTAATGAAGAACTCTTCACAAACACGGAGTTTCATCAGAGTGAAATTATTAACATACACATTTCATTGCATAATGGCCATGGACTCAAATTTATCATGGATGATTTGAGGAGCACATGGCCAACTGTTCCACCTTGTTCAGGCAGACCTTGAAGACTTCCTCACGGCGTCAGTGACATTGCACGACCTTCCCAAACATGTCTGTCCTATCTTACTGGGATGTTGACAATGGATTTCTGTCACATAAATCTTCATCCCATTTGCTCTATTTGGAATGTGTAATGACTGCATAAAGGTTAAGGTCAAACGATGCATAAAACTGCACACGCAACAGGCACCTCGTGTGATCTATGGTAAATGGAGTATAACACTCCGTGACGGTTTTAAACTTAATAACAGCAATTATTCATTAAATTACTCTTATAAAAACTTATTTTGCTAGAAATGGTATCATTACACAGGTGCCAGGAGGCTGAGACGACAATCAACAGCTGGAGTTCCTGGGGAACAAAACAACGAAACTTATTTCAAAGCATTCTGCTTATAATTCCAAAATGTACCTACACGACAAACACCGAATGGTTAATGCCACAAAAATTCGACATAACCGCTACATTTTAACGAATTTGATCAAACATTTTATTACCCAATAATAATTAGTAAAGAATGTATTCTAACAAAGATGGCGAAAACGCGAAGTGCGTTTACTTTTTCAAACACTTTATTTTTTTCTAAATTTTACTACAAATGCACAATTCCCTTCTCGTTGCTATCAGTTTATAGTCTACTCTACTATGACAATTCACAAATGTTCTTCCTATAATCTTTCTCAGTCTTTCTCCTGTTTCAGTCTTTTATATCTTTACTATTACGATACAATCACTCGACGACACATAAACGACGACTTAAACAACCACTCTGACACTCAAACTCTTGACACCAAAAACTGATTAACTCTAAAACTGACGGCTCAGTCTGTCCTATTTATACTGGAGCCGGCGTGACGTAACCTCCTTCGAGTGCTTTCCACGTACTCATGTACAATGACTCAGCAAAGAAGCTTCTAGAGGTTGCTGGACACTACGGTGTTATCACGCAGTTCGATCTCACACAGTCGCTGGTTGCCCTGTAGCCTCGGACCTCTTTGGTCACGCACACACATAGCCGTTCGCCGTATCCAAGGTCACCCGGCTTCCTGTCCCGTATTTTGTTGAACGACCCAATGTCACAGTACATTTACAGACCATTTAAATCTATCATGCCTGTATTTAGGCGGCGACGTGGCCGAGCGGTTAGATGAGCGGTACTCAACCGCAGGCAAGTTCGGGGAGGTTGAAATAACCTCCTTGCACCCGCTGGGGCAGAATGACGCATTTATCCGTGGTTACTGAGCTCCAGTGGCGGCACATTCTTATGTACAGGAAATCAAAGGCGTACATATTCACATTCTACTCCTGATTAACCCACAATGTTTCTGAGGATACGTTTTTGGCACAATTTACGTTTCAGAAGGTCTTCAACACTTGGTGCAAAAGATGAAGTGCATAGTCTCAAAAGATAAGCAAGGCGATTTTCACTTATCTTGCTGCGATACTCACATTTAATACAGTTTATTTCTGAAAATGTTTGTTCGCATATATAAGTGGAACTAAAGACTGTTATTAAACTAGGTGCAGACAAACGTAATCTCGGGTATTCACAGCAGGGCTCAGACCTATATAATTCCCGCACTTCTCTCTCAGAACATTTTATGGTACTGGAATTCTGCAATGCAAGTAGTTTCATATTTTATAGCTAGTGCGAAACTTTTAAAGTGCAAAATAATTGGATTTTGATTTCAAATGTTTTTAGTCTTCAAATTGTGAAGAGAACGTGTCGTACAATTGCTTCAAAAGATTATTGTATTTTTCCAGGAGAATAACGTTTATCGTGAACACGGAACGTAAGCAAGAGAAATTATATAAATCTGCAATTTCCAGTCTTACGAATCAAGCACCTAACTTTATCGTCTTCATCTCGAAAACAAAAACATTCGTCCTACCACTGAATTACATGTACTACCGTATACTCCGCGCCATGCGCCTCTGACTAGCAGGTCTGGCTGTCGTTGCCTTGGTCAGTGGATAACGTGTAGGGGAAGCGAGGGCTTGTTAAGCATCCCTGAATTAGGCCGTTCGCCTGTCACCAAGGATTCGATCCACTTGTGGTGGACGAAGCAGCGTCTGGGCGGGTTTTCTCCGGGTTCCCCCGCAACTCATTCCAACTGCTCCATCATCCTCTTTCCATTCATCCATTTCGCCTGCATTTCATATCATCCTTTTCCTCACTATCATACCTGGTGCTTGGCTGATCACCCGCTTCCAGGTCTTCACTCTGTCCAGTCCATAGGTTCGTGTGCTCCACGACAGGCATCTGACTCTAGGCTTGTAAGTCCTAGGAGGTGTAAGTCCTCAATATGGGGAGGGTGAAGTTGCCTATATTTCATTACAAATTATTAAAATAATTTTGAAAGAAAATAATAGTTTTGCATATAAATGCTCTCTGAGCTGCGGAATTTCTTGAAAATCACCACTCTGCATCCTTAAAATGTTTCTGACAGACTTCCTCAGTTTTGAGTTCTGTCTCTGCCTTACCTTACTCTTTCAACTTTCTATAAGGCATTTCGAAAGCTGCATTTTCTGTGATAAACCCGATATCCAATTTTTAGGTCGAATGAAATTCTTCCTCTAGGGTAGAAAATGTGCAACGAATGAAAGAAGGAAATGAATCGTTGCTTTAATGGCGCTTTTTAGCTGAGGGCTGTTCTGATATCGACTTCATGGGTAAACTACAGGATTGCCACTGTCGGCTTTGATAGCATGACCCATCATGTGCAGCTTCTTTTGGATAGATCAGTTTAACGGGCTAAATGATGAAAATTGCTAAAATATAACATTTATAATCTTTTATGCAGTTTGAATTAGAACTTCTTCCTTAACTTGATATATTTTGTCACTGTAGGCATAATGCACATATCACAAATATATTTTAAAAGGCTGAGGTGTTGCACTCACGTGACTTTCTCTAATCTTGTATTAACCATTCTTACAAACTCTTATTCCTATATCTTCTTTGTGTTAGTTAAGATAAACATTTGTACAAATTATCTTGTTGCTTATTTCCTTGTAGGCGCAAGGGGAATATGAGAATACAGTAGGCTTTGAGCGATAGTCAAATCTTTTATAGCTTTCAAATTCCGTTCTCTTTGCACGGCTAAGATATAAAAAACTGAATAACGATGTTCCATTTGACAGAAGTAACGGGTGATCCAAAAGACTGTGAACCGGCTGTGCTGTGTTTTGTCTGTGCGGGTCCTCTGCGCTCGTCGCCGACTGTCATAGAACAGCGCGGATAAAACCATACAACATTTTTAAAACTATTTTCAAAGGCTTTACTTACCAATATAATTAAAGCAGATGCTGAAACTGGCCACCGGCGTTGTCCATACATTTTTTGCACCTGTTTAAGTAATTAGCCATCACTCAACGTAGTTTACGTTGAGAAATGCTGGCAATTTCCTGACGGATATTTTAATTCTTCCAGAGTGTGTGAGTTTGTCTTGTACACTTTATGCTTTAAGTAACCCCAGAAATAGAAATCGCCGGGGTTAGAGCGGGGGACCGAGGGGGCCACAAATTTATAATAATATTTCTGTCCTGAAACACACTTTCAACTGTTCTCATCGAAAGATTGGCTGTATGAGCTGTTGCAGTCTTGCCGAAAAAAGGCAAAATTACGCTCCCTGTCGGTTAATTTTCTAAAAAAGGGGGCAAAATTGTATTCATGTATGTACGGGCGTCAACTGATGACTGAAAAAAATTGGGCCTATAACTCTCTCCACTAATGGAGCAGCATACACTAATTTTTTCGTCACGAAGAGGTATTTTTTCATGAACAATATTAGGTTTCTCAGAGCTCCAATAACGATTGTTTTGTGTACACACATCCATGAAGGTGGAACCAAGCCTAGTCCGTGAAAAATATTAAATATGGGGTAATTTCGCCGTTGTATACACTATTGAGAGTCCACTCACAAAGTGTGCGTCTAATTACAGGATCACCTGGTTGAAGAGCATGTGCCACAGTTATTTTATATGGTTTTAACTTCAGAATTTAGTAACTCTTTGCAAAGAGACATAAGAAATGCCTGGCTGTTGTGCAAGACACCTAAGCGATTTTTGGGGGGAATTCTCCAAACGATGACCGATGCCATCTAATGTTTCTTCGGTAAGAACCGTACGCCGTCTTTTATATTTCCGAGGCTGAACACTTCCTGTAGTCTGAAAATTATTATGAAGTTTATGGATTTTTGTGCCACGTGGAAATCGTTCTGCAAATCGCACTTGCACCTGGCGAGCTGACTGAGTTAACACATAGGAATCATAAATAAATACAAGCTCTGCAGTAGAAAACAAATGCTGAGCTTTGTGACTAAGTACAGGAGTAAACAATAAAGCATACTGGTAATAATACAGCCGCACGATATCGCGTCAACTCAATACTGATTGTGAGCAGAGTAGAGAAAAACAAGTGATGTTCGTGACCTTGTGTTCCTGTATATCAGCTGCTGGTGACGTGTTTCTGCGTGCGCAGTGGAAAAACACCGCGTAGGGGTTCACATGTATTTGGATCTCTCTGTATACGTTCTCCAACACTCACACAAATACCAAGGAACATCTCCGAAATGGTCCACTCTTAAAGAAACTAAACAAAGAGAAGACAAATTGTTTTTCATCAAAATCTACATTTTATACAGTAAGATTTGGTCTACCTCTTACGGTTTACTAGTTGTGCAAGTCATCCAGAGTAAACAGGACTACATGGGCTAATAGCTACAAAATATACATTTTATTTGTCATAAAAGTATCTCAAACATATAGCATTTTAATCAAAATAGAGACTTTTCGAAAACTTTTCCATGTAAAGGGTAGTTTAGGGTGGAGGAATTGTCTTCAAATTCTTCGTGTCGCATCCTTCAAACATATTAAACTTAAATACCAATTTTGGTTCTTAACCGACTTTTCGTTTTTACTTTCTCTACTACGTTTAGTAAAGTAGAGGTAGTATTGTATTCCAACCAAAAATTCGATGTCGAGATTTCAGCGGAAATATGTTTTGAGGCCCCCTGAATAAAAAAAAAAAAAACATTTTTAGAAAAAGGTCCGTGTGTATGTGTGCCTGTCACTCTGTGGACAGCATAACTCAAAAACGAAAAGTCGGTTAAAAACCAAAGATGGTTTAATGTCTTTCAAGGATGCGACACGAACATTTTGAATAAGCTTTCTCCATCCTAAAATACCCTTTACATTGAAAATTTTGATTTTCTTGAAAATGGCTTTAAGGACTTTGATCAAAATGCCATATGTTTAAGATATTTTTATAACAAATGAAATGTAGGTATATCTAGAATTTTCTGGCTATAGCCCAAGAAGTCCTATTTAATCTAGATGACGTTTGCAAAACTGGTAAACCATAAGAGATAGACCAAGTCTTACTATACAAAAAATGTAGATTTTGCTAAAACACACAATTTATTTCAAAATAATTTTTTTTGTAGAGTGAACCATTTCGGAGATATTCCTTGTTTTTTGTGTGAGTTTTAGAGAACATACTTCCGTCAAACGGGACATCGTTATTCATTTTTTATATGTTAGCCATGCAAAGAGAATGGAAATTGAAAACTTTAAAAGATCTGACCTACGCTAAAAGGCTACTGTATTCCCATATTCTCCTTGTACCTACAAGAAGATAAATAAGATAATTTCTGCAAATGTGTATCTCAACTAACACGGAGAAGATAGAAGAATAAGAGTTTGTAAGAATGGTTAGTACAAGAGTAGAGAATGAGTTACGCTGTCCACAGACATCCACGGACTTTTTTCTAAAATGCTTTTATTGACTTCGTGGGGCCTCAAAACAGATATTTCCGGTGCAATGTTGACATCGAATATTTGGGTGGAATACAATACTTCACTTTCCCTACTTACTATACGCAGTAAGGAAAGTAACAAGCCAGACATGCCATTATTCGTGGTGAACAGTATTGCACACGGGTTGTAGACTGTAACCGAATAAGTAGTATTACAAAAACTATACATGGATGGTGAGTCCTAGCGTGTTATTATTTGCTCGTTTCACAAATAAATTGCAGTCAATGCAACGGTAACTGACCGTTCATTGACATCAACTGCCATAACAGCTGTAGTTCTTCTGAAGCTTCTAACGATCACACAGAAAAAAATCCTTCAATAATAATTTTGAATTTCATCGCGGACTGCTCCTTTGATATCAGCGAAGGACGCCAATTCAATATTCCATTTGCATGAAAGCAATCCTTGATTAAACATTCTCAAGAGCGTCGTTTATTTCAGCAAGCATTTTAGAACAATACATTTTGCTGATAATGACCTGCATACGTATCATTGTCACGTGTGAATACAGTTGCATAACGAATGCCATGAGAATTATTACAAAACATCAAACACCAACTTTCATTTAAAGCTGTCCCACTACACAGTGCACACATACTTGCCAACTTCCTGAAACTGAAACTCCCTGAAACTTTCCCTAGTCCAGCAAGGCGTCATAATTTTGCGATGACTTGAAATTTATATAGTAAATTTTCAAAAATTACATGTAAATCAAACGGAAATTCTGCTTAGTAAGAATCCTTGAAGATCTGGTGGAATTGTTTCTTTGTCACTCATGATGAAATTCTGATACCACGATACGTACAGTACAGTCATGGAAAAAGGATTGAACACATTAAGAGGGCAGAATATTTCAAGTGTCACATCGTGTTGCAGTCCGGTTTACAAAAGTAAAGTCGGTTAAAAATCAAAGTTAGTACTTAAACGGTGGAAGGAGGACCGAAAAATTCAATGCCATAGCCGGGATTCGAACTACAGATCTTCCGCTTATCGAGCGGCTGCTTTAACCATTAAGCTACCGTGGCCAACTTGCCAGCATGACTCAAAATATTCCCCAGCCGATTCGTACTTTCCCGGTAGACTACAAGGTTTGGTATTTAAGTTTAATGTGTTCCAAGGATGCGACACGAAGATTTTGAGGAAAATTTCTCCATCCTAAACTGCCCTTAACATGGAAAGGTTTTCGAAAATTTTGATTTTCTTGAAAATGGCTCTAACGATTTTTATTATCTTTCAGATATTTTTATGGCAAATGAAATGCATATCTTGAATTTTGTGGCTATAGCCCATGTGGTCCTGTTTACTCTGGATGACTATGACATAACATGTAAACCGTAAGAGATAGACCAAATCTTACTATACAAACATGTAGATCTTGCAAAAACACACAATTTAGTATGTCTAAATACATTTTCTTTGTAGAGTGAACCATTTCGGAGATATTTCTTGTTATTTATGTGAGCTTTGGAGAACCTGTCAAATGGGACATCGTTTTTCATTTTGTTTATACGTTAACTGTTCAAAGAGAACGGTATCTCAATTGACTATCGCTCAAAGCCTACTGTATTCCCATATTCTCCTTGCACCTACAAGGAAATAAGCAATAATTTCTGCAAATGCTTATCTCAACTAACACGAAGGAGATATAAGAATAAGAGTTTGTAAGAATGGTTAATACAAGAGTAGAAAAAGTCATGTGAGTGCAACACAACAATTTTTTCCATGGTTGTACACAGTGAAGCAAAGAACACCATTTTGTACACTGTCTAATCGTATTTTACGCTTCATAACATTAACTATAAACAAAAGCTACCGTAAAAATGGGAAACATCCCACAATCACACAATTATTAAATGTTGACGGCTATTTACTGCTGGTCACTTCTTAGTTTCTTAGTTCTTAGTTGCAACCACAGTTCAAATACACACACAATGCATCTTTGTTGCAGCCAAATGAAGGGGAAGTATGATTGTCATGGACAGGCACACAGATAAGCTCTGGTCTATCATAGAACTGTATGCCAATTAGCGCTGTGCATTCAGTCAGTAATCTTAATTACACCACAATGAAGTAGAGCTTAATGCGTTGTAAAGTCCTTGGTGTATATATGTACACTTTGAATGTTTCCACAAAGCTATAAAAAACAACTAATTTGCCATAAAATCGGATAAGGCTTCCACTGTAGCAGGCTTTATGGACAAACCTTAGATGCTGGCATAATGACGTGAACCAAATTCTTAAACAAAGGAGTGTGCATAAGTTTCTTGATGAGTGAAACATTTTATGAGCCTATTGTGTAAAAGTAAAGCCAAAAGAATGATTTCAATGCATTAGCATTCTACACAGCGTGAAAATGTTTATCATTAATTTAAAGGAAGTGTATAATAGATGTTTATTGTCTTCTCCCTTTGCGGGCATGAACTCGTTTAAACCAGCTTGAAGTCACATACCTATGTAGATGCTTCCAAAAACACTTGTCACGGGAGAAGGAAGTCTGAAGGAGCTAAGTCAGGGGAATAAAGTGGATGTGGCAGAAAGTTACACTGGGACGCCGGGCTCGGCGCACAACAAAGGACGGACGGGACTAATCTGCTTCACGCCATATGCAGGGTCGGCGAGCAGTCAAAGGCACAAGGTCAAACTTCCTCACACCACTACGCAAGCCTTCGAGAAAGATCTGGTTATGTCACGACCGGCGTGTTTGAAGGAGCTCGTCAAAGGTCCGCGTGACGTCATTCAAACTATATAACGAAGCCAGGAAACAGCAAAGAGTGAGTTTACGGTTACAGACATGAGTCAGTCCGTGTGTCAATGACTGCGAGACGCTGTGCGTGTGTGTGTCGCGATAGACAATAGTCGTAGAAAAGATCTAACGAGCGTCGGGTGATTGCATCGTCGTAGTTAGTGTGTGAGCGACAGAGAAAGTGAAGGACAATGAAAGGATTGAGTCAAGGTTACGAGAAGTAAAAGTTATGAGTTGTGACAGGATGAAAGACTGTAGATTGCGTTAACGACGGGTTCAAATGCGGCTCAAATTGATAGTTTCAAGTGTGTTTAAAAGCGACAGCCCCACGTCAGTATATTTACTGGCATGTAAAAGAACTCCTGCGGGGCGAAACTCCGGCACACTGGAGGTGCACTTATGATCCTGGAAATTGACAGCATCATTAACAAATAAAATATTTATTTTGATGGTCTGTATCGCATATTTTGGTCTTATTTCTGTTTATCAGGCTCTAAATTCTGTCATGTGACATAAATCTACGACACGCGAGCAGTGGTTTTCCTTCCCTTCCGAAGGAAATCTTGGTAAGGATTTATACGCCGGAAAAAAACCCATCGCCCTGCGCCGGGTTTGAACCCACGACTCGGTAACCACAACATGTTATCCCTAGACTTTTGTCTTAATTAATCCAGAGTGTTAGTATAGGAGAGCAAAAAAGCTCCGAACGAGCTGCTCAGTGTTTTGACTTTATCCTCGGCGCTCGTTGCCGTGTGCTGCTATCACAGAAAGGCGTGGATGAAACCACAGTTTAAAAGTGCTTTTAAAGGCTTTACTGACCAACTTTATGAAAGGAGATGCTGAAACTGGCCACTATCATTGTCTATACCTTTTGGCACCTAGTTAGGAAGCTATCCATCACTCGCCATAGTTCACGTTGAGAAATACTGACAATTTCCTGGCGGATATTTTGTTTTAATTCTTCCAGGGTGTGTGGGTTGGTCTTGTCCACTTTGTTTTAAGTTACCACAGAGATAGGAATCGCTTATTGGTGCGTTGAGAAACCTTTCTCCGCTAATGGCGCACCATACAGTAATTTTTTCGTCATGAAGGGGTACTTCTTGAACAAATTACGTTCTGAGTTACAGGGCAATTTTTTTCGAGTTAACGGTTGACGCCCGTACATACGTAAATACAATTTTGCCTCCTCTTTTAGACAATTGACAGGGAATAGCTCATACAGCAATATTTCGATGAGCAGCCGCTTCGGAACATTTTTGCTCTCCCGTTATACTCTTCGGTGACAGATTACCCGGAGGTAACATAATCAATTTGCAGCAGACCTTGGATGCCAGAAAACAAAATGCCGAGATATTGGCGATTTCACTTCCTGCCTTCTCTGATGGAGAATCTTGGTGTTCCAATTGTTTACACTGTTGTTTTGTTTCAGTGCATCCATGTCACATCATTTGTTTCAAGTCTACGCATACAGTCGGTGGCATCTCTATGAAAACGAGTCAGGGATTTGGACCCAAAATGCCCAGAGCTTCAGCAATGTCTTATACGATGTTTATTGATGGTTTTTGTTGTGGTGACGGATTTCAGTGCTCCTTTTTACGAATAACTCAATAACTGTAGCATGTGCGTAATTTGCCATGTATACGCTGTACAAAAGGTCATGCTTTCTATGAATATTTGATAACCACAGTTACTGAAATATAGCTGATTTTGAAAGCTACAGTGCCTTGTAAATGCTACTGTAATCTGTGGGCCATTACGAGAATCTTTCAAACGATCTTCGAACATGAAAGTATTAGATAATTCAAGAACGAAAAATTCAAATCCAAATTTAGGGTACTTCTCTGGCATTTGCCAGTTAAGAGGTTTGAGGAAAACTTGGAAAACACCTTAGTCAAGGAATGGAATCCTGGTGGGATTTAAACCGCGGACCTTACACACAGGTCGGTGGCTCATTGGGAAAAATATTTTTACGCCGGAGATTATTTTAACTCTATTTAACTTGAAATTGGCAAATTATACCAGGAGAGCAAAAAATTGTGAACCGACTGGGCGGTGTTTTGCTTCTCGGCATTCTCGGTGTCCGTTGCCGCCTGCCACGTTCATAGAAAGATGCGCATGGAACTACATTTAATGGCTTTACTCTCCAACTTTATGAAAGGAGATGCTGAAACTGGCCACCGTCATTGTCCATACAGCCCGTTCAGAATATCGTGCTCCCTCGTAGAAATAAATAAACAACAAATTTGGATTCAAGTCATTTAATAGTCTTGCATCTACAGTTGCGAGAAGTATCATGAATATGAAAAACAAATATTTTATTTGTTAACGATGCTGTCAATTCCAAATATCATATCAGCGCAGCCAGTGTTGGGAATTTCATCCCGCAGGAGTTCTTCACATGCCAGGCGATCTACCGAATGGGACTGTCTTAAAGACCATCGGTCTGGGCCGGGTTTGAACCTGCGATCTTGGGATCAGGAGACCAGCGCCTGGCTTAGCTATCTATTTATAGACGGTATCAAGAAACTGAGCAATTGGTCCATGTTGGAGCAGAGTAAACGTGAAAAGGCCAAGACACGAATACAGGCAATTTTGTTTAGCATTCAATGCTTCCCTGATAACATAAAATATCTTTTGAATCACAACACACCATGTTTGAGAGCTTTAATACAACCAGCAGTTTTTTCATCTTTCTTCCCAAGTTTATGTTATCAATATTATTACCACTGTGCGATTGTCTTTATTTTTATTATTATTATTATTATTATTATTATTATTATTATTATTATTATTATTATTATTATTATTATTATTATTATTATTATTATTATTATTATTATTATTATTATTATTATTATTATTATTATTATTTTGTGGTCTCAAACATTTAAGGATAACAAAACAATGCAAAGAATGTAACCATGGGTTAACCCTCTAATGTCACACTCCTTAATTGCTATTGGAGAGTCACATGGAAGATAACTTGTGTTGTCAGGAGTATTTAAGATTCATGTAATAGCCAGTGTAAAGTAATCATTGGGAGTGATTATTAAAAGCCCAAAAAATACATATATAGATATGTAAATTGTTACTTCTGTAAGCCAGGTTCACTGTACCGGCAACAGGACAATATAGTAGCAAATAAATAACCTAACCTAAGCAGTCTTGAAGTTGGAGAAAAAGTGATACGCTAATGTCATCCATTACTATTATTATTATTGTTGTTGTTGTTTTAGGTATTCACACAAAATTTCCCATCTGCATTTTCCAAACTCCATGGAAAATAATTATGCAACCTAAAAATAAAAAAATCTTACATGCACACTCACATGACTATCTCTAACCATTCTCAAAAATGCTTATTCTTTTAATTACTTCATGTTGATTGAGACAAAACATTGCAAAAATGGTTGTTATATATTTCCTAATTGGTACAATGTAAATAAGACAATTCAGTAGGCTTTAGGTTAAATCTTGTAAGGAATGGTTGCTATGTGATGGCTTTGAAATACCACCCTCTTTGCAGGCCAGGACATAAAAAGAGAACTATTTCCAATTTAAGAAAGGTATAAATATTTGAAAATTCAAATCAATAACAAGAAATATCTCAAAGATGTTTATCTCCGTTTGACAAATTGTGTGTCTTTTACGACATTTACAGTTTTTGTGAAGTAAGATTTTGTGCGTCCCTTACAGCTTACCACTTATTCAAAGGACATTCAAAATGAAGAGGGCTTTACAGATTATTCCCAGAAAATTCAAGATATACATTTAATTTGTCATGAAAATATCTTGAACACATGGTATTTAAATAAAAATTAGCCATTTTTAAGAAATTAACATTTTCAAGATTTTTTCCATGTTAATTTGGGGTGGTAGGATTTTTTTGAAAATTTTTGTTTCATTCTTGGAAGATGCTGAACTTAAATACCAATATTTAACCAACTTTTCGTTTCCGAGTTATAATGTTCACAGACAGGAACTTGGACCTGTTTTCTATAACTTTTTGGTTTAAGAGAACCTTAAAACATGTATTTCCACTGAAATTTCAGCATCAAAGCTTTGGGTAGAATGCAATACCACTACCTACTATGTATCAAAAGCGAATTTAGTATAATGGAGGGCATCATGATTATATAGCGTGCCTTTGTAGCTTTCCCTTTCTTTACCCATCTCCAATGACTGCAGTATTCAAACTACTGGCTGAACATAGTCATGAAAGGAAGTATTGATTATTTCTGACAGCTCACTAAATTGTTATCCAATGTTGCTTCATTCCCAGCATCTTGTACGCATCAAAAACTATACGTGGCCATTGGTCTATGGTAAGCTGGTAACACAATTTGATAAATTTCAGAAACTGTGCAAATTCACAGAAAAATAATTAAATTGTAATGCTACCCAAGAAACGCGGTTTATTGCATACATATTAGAAAAAAAACCTTTCATTCGAAAGCAGAAACTGTATTATAATATAATATAACGTAATAGACAAATATGTTTAAAGCTACTTCGACACACATTTTAATTCCAGTATAAATATTGGGAGAATTTGTAGGAGGATTGAACAGTTTTATAGTTTTTTTATATAATACTGCATTATGTTTACTCTACAGATTTACACGTTTTTGTGATTCTAAGCACAATGTTAAAGCTTTTCTTATATAACAGAATTGATTAACGCAATAAATGCTGCTTTTTCAAGCAACATTTGCAACCTTTTCAATAACAGGCATTAAGAATTTGGAGATAAATATAAAAAAATTAATATGTGAATTTGCTACTAGGCCAGGTGTTTCTACTTTCCCTTATCATTACAGCTCCATGCCTCTGACCACCTGTCAGCACTCCATTGGTAATAAAAAAAATTATTTTATACGTTCATCATGTTGTATTATGATTGTGTAGAATGAATTGCTGTTGTTTAGTAGTATTTGTAGTTTTGAGAGTGATGGTATGTGTGAAATGTTATAATTGTGTTTTTGTTTTGAGGAGATAAGTTTTACTTCTTTCTTGTTTCTGATATGTGCAGTATCTTGTTGGTTTTTTTACGAAATTAAAAATTATGCCAACGTTTTGCCGCAAAACTATGTTTAGCTTCTTCAGTGGGCAACTGCAAAAAAATCCATCCCATTAGTTACTGCCTACTCTGATTGGCCTCATCCCTATCACTTGTAATCCTATTAGTTCCTTCTGCTTCAATAGAAGTTGACCTCCTAATAGGATCTTCCATATTGTGTTGAGTGGTTTTTGCCTGTGTCACGGTTCATAAGTTTAGTCTAAAATATGTTTTTATTTTGTTTATTTGCCTTTAGATTTTATATATTTTTCTTACTTTATAAATTCTTATATGTTGTTTTCTAGTGCCTTGCATCTGGCAATGAAGCCATTAGCATTCGTGCTTTCCAATACTTTTGAACTGTAGTTTCTTCTGATCTTAATGCTTCACAGGTCTTCAAGTGTTCTTCATTCATTTCTGCTGGATCGTTACACAGGACACATATCGGTGAGGCTGAGATACCTATTCTGTAGAGATGACTTGCCAAGCAGTCATGATTTGTCAATAGTCGGAAGGCTGCAACAGCTGTTTTCCTTGGTCTCTGGGGGATTATATCTGGATTGGAAAGTAGTGTAATCCATTTTTTATCTTTGGCATTTGTTTCTATTTCTTGTAGGTATGAATGACAAAAATTTTTAATGATCAAGCGTTTTATTGAGGAATATGAGAAATTGAATTTAGACTTTTGTGTTATTGTTGTGGCTTTCTTTGCAAGTGAGTCTGCAGCTTCGTTCCCCATGACTCCACAGTGTGCTGGAATCCATTGGAGATGAACAGTCTTATTAACTTTTTGGAGTTGTGTTAACATTTTGTAGCATTCTCTAATTTTTGTTGACTTCTTTGTAGTATTTGAACATATTCCCTGAATTGCAGCTTTAGAATCCGAAAGAATTACTGCCTTGTTAAATTTATTTAAGGGAAGATTTAATAATTGTCGGAGAGCAATGTATATAGCCTCAATTTCTCCATCATAATTTGTTGTGTCTCTGCCAACAGAATGATAAAAGGAAAAATGTGAACATGTAACTCCAGCTCCAGTAAGGTTTTCCTTCGAGGATCCATCAGTATATATGTGCAGCCATTCTTCTGTGGGATACCTAGTATTGATTGTTTCCAGAGCTAGAAGTTTTTGTATTTCTTTTGGTGTGTCTGATTTACTTATTTCCTCTATTAATTCCAAATTGAAGGTAGGTTGCAATAATTCCAATGGATTTTCTCTAATAAGTAGATTTTCTCTGGTGTTAGGAATGTTCAATTTGGATTTAATCTGTGTTACCTTTTCTAGGAAACTACTATGAGTTTTAAGGATTGAAGGGGGGAGGTTCTCTTTTGTCCATTTAGAGTTTGGCAGTCGTAACATTTTCTCGTGTTGGAGCAATGCTTGTTCTTCTATTTTTGTTGTTATTGATGGGGTCCGTGTTAAGGCAAGCATGGCATCAATAGGTGTGGATTTAACTGCTCCAGTGATTAGGCGAAGAGCCTGATTTTGTATTTGTTCAAGTTTATTGATGTTAGCATTTGCTGCTGTTATTAAAGCTTCAGAACAGTACAAGAGGTTTGGTTTAATATACATTTTGTATGTTGTGTTAAGGACTCTCCTTGAGCAGCCCCATTTAGCACCAGCTAACCTTTTCAGGATTTGCAATTTCTTTTCAACCTTTTCTGAGATGTTTGTTATATGTTTTTTCCAACTTAGCTTTCTGTCGAAAGTGATGCCTAAGTATTTGGCATCATCAACTGCTTTGAGTGGTTTACCATTATAATTTATGCTAATATTAACTGGTTTGTATTTTAGTGTAAATAATTCATAATTTGTTTTTTCCACATTGATAGTCATGAGGTTTTTGGAGCTCCATTCATGTACTTTGTTTAGGGCTGTTTCTATTCTGTCTTTAATTAATTCAGGTTTTTTTGAAGAGCCTGAAGTCCAAATGACTACATCGTCAGCAAATAGAGCAATTTTGGTTTCTAAAGTTTTTATTATTGATGGAAGGTCATTTATATATATGTTAAAGAGTGTTGTGCTCAGAACAGCACCTTGTGGAAGTCCTCGGTGTGTTTGTTTATATTTGGAAATGTATGTATTATATTTTGTGGCACAAAATCTTTGTGAAATAAACTGAGTTATCCACTTAAGCATGTTACTTTTCACACCTATTGATTGCAACTTCTCAACTAATTTATTTCTCCAGACTGAGTCATATGCTGATTTAAAATCAATGAATACTGCCAAGGTATCCTCCTTTCTATTGAAAGCTTCCTTGATGTCTTGGCTTAGTAGGAGTACATTTTCACTTGTACTATGATTCTGTCTGAAGCCGGTCTGTGAACTATTAATTAAGTTGTAATATTCTAGGAACCAGTTAAGTCTAGATGCCACCATTCTTTCCATCACTTTTGCAATAACACTGGTCAAAGATATTGGTCTGAAACTATTAATATTGTTTGAGGGTTTGTTTTTCTTTAAAATCGGGATGATAATGGCTTTTTTCCAGTCGGAAGGTACAGTCATTCTCCAACACGTGTTATACAGTTTAAGTAGGATTTCTTTTCCTTTCCTGCCAAGGTGTTTAATAAACTCTGGATGGATCTTGTCAGGTCCAGGAGATTTTTTGTTCTGTAATTGTTCTATTGCTAAATCCAGTTCTGTTTCATTAAAATCCTGAATAAAAATATCATTTCGTATACCTTTTGGCTTACTAGTTTCTCTGATAGTTTTTTGGATAGCCTTATCTTGTTTTTTATACGCTTGGGGTACTCTTTGTGACTGAGCATAAAACTTGTTAAGGGATTCTGCTATTTCCCTATCTGTAGTTAAGCTTTTGTTATTATATTTTAATGGTTCAGTTGTATTTTTTGATAATTTTGTTTTATTAAGGAATTTGTATATTTTATTTCCATCTTTCCTATAGTCCATATGTTCTACAAAATTTGTGAAACTGGCCCTTTTTGCTGTAATTAATTCTTTCTTAAAAATGGCTGCTTTTCTTCTCCAGTTTTGTACATCTTCTGGACACTTGGTTCTTTCGGCTTTGACTCTTGCTATATTTCTTTCGTGTTTTAACTTAGATAAAGATGGAGACCAAAAGTAGCTATATTTCTTTAACTTTCCTTTGGGGATATGTGTTTTGGCTGCTGTCAATAATATTTCACAATTTTTTTTATTCATTTCATCTGTTGACTTGAACTCTGATTCTAACAGTATATTACACTTCCCTTCTATCTCATTTTGGAAACTGGACCAATCTGCTTTTTTAAAATTCCAAGAAGTTTTAACTTTTGGTTTGTTACTTTTATTTATTAGACCTCTTATGGAGTTTATGGTGATTCTGTGGCCTGAACCTGGGTCTTCTATTATTTCTCTTTTTGTATTGTCAATTATGTCAGATGACACCATCAGAAGGTCAGGATTTGTACCCGAACCATTATAATGAAGGTAAGTGGGTGGATCATTTGGATTAAATATTAATTCCATTGTTGACGAGTTTAATAGGTCTTCTATGACTCTTCCTGCTGAATTTATATCTCTGTAGCCCCACCTAGGGGAGTGTGCATTAAAATCACCTATTAAAATACTTTTGGGTTCTATGGGAATAGAATTTAGATCTAGTGTATTGTCTGGAGGATTGTAGATACTGTAAATTCTATAGTGGTAGTTACTTTTCCATACTTCAATTTTAACTATTTCTGATTTATCTTGTTCTTCCATTGTTTTTTGGATTGTATAGATTGTATAAAACTATGATATTTATACATTTATCTGTAAAGTATGTTGTATGAATGTGTTATTGTTGTTGTTTTCTAGTGCCTTGCATCTGGCAATGAAGCCATTAGCATTCGTGCTTTCCAATACTTTTGAACTGTAGTTTCTTCTGATCTTAATGCTTCACAGGTCTTCAAGTGTTCTTCATTCATTTCTGCTGGATCGTTTCACAGGACACATATCGGTGAGGCTGAGATACCTATTCTGTAGAGATGACTTGCCAAGCAGTCATGATTTGTCAATAGTCGGAAGGCTGCAACAGCTGTTTTCCTTGGTCTCTGGGGGATTATATCTGGATTGGAAAGTAGTGTAATCCATTTTTTATCTTTGGCATTTGTTTCTATTTCTTGTAGGTATGAATGACAAAAATTTTTAATGATCAAGCGTTTTATTGAGGAATATGAGAAATTGAATTTAGACTTCTGTTTTATTGTTGTGCCTTTCTTTGCAAGTGAGTCTGCAGCTTCGTTCCCCATGACTCCACAGTGTGCTGGAATCCATTGGAGATGAACAGTCTTATTAACTTTTTGGAGTTGTGTTAACATTTTGTAGCATTCTCTAATTTTTGCTGTATGAATGTGTAAATGTTGAAAATCTGGGATATTAGCCCTGGCTTAAGTAATTAGGTGCCAGGGTTATTATACAGATTTTTATTTTATTTTTTAGTTCATTGGCCATCAGTTATACCTCACCCCTTATGAGACCCTGTAAGACGATCAGATAATCCTAAACAGTGCATTTCACTAAATTCATTTTGTCTACATGGTAGAGAATATAACAATTACTCCATCAGCTGGGAGTAAATGCAGAAGACAGAAATAGCTGGTACTGAACATAAAGAGGAGCTGTCAAAATGTAACATGCATGTCTTGTATGGTCCTTCATTCTGTGACCTCTTCTTGAGTTGTATACATGTAGGTGTATTCAAATTATTCTTTCAGCTCTTTAATACGACAATTTAAGAGACTGCTTATAAAGTGAAGATACCAGAAAGATAATAGTTTGCATTAACCGATGATTACATCTGATACAGATGGTAGACAAATGAATGGAGTATTACGCAACATACTTTACTTTTCTTTGTATGTTCAACTTCAAAGCTGAAGAGCAAATAAGTAAATGCCATCAGTAAATAAGAACTAATAATGTTACATAACAAATCGTTTAGCAGCTAAATCCTAATGAATGCTGTGAATGACAAAGTAATTTATCACACTACTAAGCAAATAGGTTCTGGTCTACAGAAATTTCCTATACTTAGTTCTTTAAACTCTTCATATTACAAGACAAATGTAATTAAGCTAAGTGTTTAGATCTTAGTACCAGTTTGCGTTTTGGTTGCAGAACGAGTGGTTTTATTTACGCTAGTAACAATTTTATGCAAACACATTGGCTTCCATTTTTCTCAAATATAGAAAAGTTTTACCTGAAGAAACTGAAGACTTTGCATGGTTTATATTCAGCAATGCAGAAATATGATCCAACAACCAATTTTCCTTGTGGAAACCATGTAAACATGCTACCTAGGGTTTTCAATTAGAAATGTAAATAAGTTTTAACAGCATAATAAATAGTTTATGGCCACTCTCCGACTTGCTCTAATGTCTTAAAAGTCATTAATATAAGCAAAATATTTAGTAGTTCTGTGATTCTTAACTTGTACTCAGATTTTCAATGATATTGTTATACCCATTGTAATTGGGTGTTTATTTTTCATGTGGTACATTAAAAGGTGTATGAATGAATATTTATTTCTCTCCTCTCACAATTACATATTGTGTATATGCATGTTTGTTTGTTCCTTTATGGACTGCTAGATAATTCATCCGAAAGCAATGAAAATTGGCAAATCTAAATGTTTTTTCATAGAGAAGGTGTTTATGTATATATTTTACTAGGCAACATATTACAATCGCATGGTTTTATCTACCCATCACTTTTCTTTTACGTAACATATTCACAAGTCCTTCTTTACTTGCCCTTCAATGTACAATTCAAACAATTTTCTATTATTGAAGTACGCAATGTATTATGAATATTCACACGGTTTACTCTACTCATTTTTCTTTTATGAAACACAACCTCATTTCTTTCTCTACTTCCACTTCTATAAACAATACATATAATTTTCTACATATTTAAAATAGAAATGCATTGTATTACATTCATATGGCTTTCTCTACTCTTCTATACTTGCTCTTGAACATATAATTAAATTTTCTATGGTTGAAATACAAATGCAATATATTACATTCGCATGGTTTTCGTAACTCACCTTTTACGTAACACATTCACATGTATTTCTCTCCTCACTCTTCTACAAACAATTCAGTGACTTTCTATATTGTTAAAATAGAAATGTAATGCATTCCTACATTCACGTAGTTTTCTCTGCTCACTCTTCTTTTACATAACATATTTACATGTCTGCTCAACATAAAATGTAAATCTTGAATTGTCTGGAAATATCCCGCAAAACCCCCTTTGTTAACAAAAATGTCATAGAGATTTCACAAGAAATGCAGGTTTTGAAGGCCCCCTAATTAAAAGGATATAATTTTTAGTAAAAGATCAGTGTTGCGTGTGTCCACAATCGTGTGTCTGTGAACAGCAAAACTGAAAAAACCAAAAGTTGGTTAAATACCAAACTTGGAATTTAAGTTCATAATTTTCCATGATGCAACATGTAGATTCACAAGAAATCGCCCTACTCCAGGCTATCTTTTATATGGTATATTTTTCATTGTTAGGTATTTTTGCAAACATGACTAATAACAGTTTTGATTAAAACGTCAAATTAAAAATACCATAGCAAAAATGTAAATTTTGAGTTGTCTAGAAATAGCCTGCGAAATTCGGTTTATTTCATTGAAATGTGTATCATTTTGAATTACAAGAAACACTTCATCAAAAATGTTCACAGCAAAAATGTCCAGATCAATAAAATACACAATTTCTTGTAGTATTAGTGTTTTTCAGAACATTCCATGTTGCAATATTTTGTGCTGAGCATTTTAACAGACATTCTTGAAAGTTTCTGATTCTTGCTCTCCCCATCTTTCCATTCTAATTGCCATGAATAAATATTTGTAACCAGAGGTGTAGCATCAATGCAACTGAGAGATGTATTACGTACCCTATAATTTTCCTCAAGCTGATTGCCAAATTGGCGTTTATTATAATTTTGTGGTACGTAATTGTTTTAATGTCATTAAAAATCAAACTTTGCAAAATATGGTTTGAATTTATGCCATTTGGGAATAATTTTGTTCTGAAACAAAGCTGTCATCAGCTAGAGGAAACTCGTGTCATGAAGTCATGGATGTAATGTGTTATTGTACATCTTACTTATTTGTTTTGCATGATCTCAGTATTATTGACCATTTCTTTTGGGCAACGATAAGAGGTGAAAACTCCAAAGGGCAATTCTGTTTAAGCTGGATAATATTTTAATGAATTTTACAATATTTGTTGGGTAACATACCTGAGTCTGATTAGCTATGCCACTGTTTGTAACAAAGCACATCTTACTTCCTAAGCAAAAATATCTATATCATGAGTAACAATGTGGATAAAAGATGCAAGTTTTATATGAATACTGCAATATAAAAGATACATATAAGATTGTCATTGGTTGAGAGTTGTGTGATTGCATCAGGAATTTTTTTCCCAATAGTGTCTGCAATATGAAACATTCTAACACAAGTAATGGTGCGAATTAAACTTAGTGATTACAGAAGGATACTATAAACTTCTAGAAATTTAGCACAAACTGATTGATCTTTTAATTACAGCTATGGTCTGTGATTTGCCACAAGTGTTTTATGCACACATTATGAAAAACATATCTATGGCTGATACAAGCTTTAATGGCAAGTGGCTCATGAGAAAATCCAATCACAAGGCTTGCCATGCTTTGTGGAGCTGTCTAGTTAAGCACGCTGTGAAATCATGGTGTAAAGCCAGTAATATAAGTGGAATAGTAATGGTCAGCTATGAGCCCTCATAAATTTTGCTTCTGCCATAGATCTGCATAAATACTGACCTATTCTATTCATTTTATTGGCAAATCTTTTATAATTTATGGTTATGATCAGTTCTACAGTCACTGTAGGTGCCATTTACTTACAGTCAATGTAGTGACGATATTGCCTACCTATGCATGAAAAAAGCTGCCATATTTGAGGTTTAGGTTCACTAGCTAGTTTAGCTTTAGCAAAGCCCCATTGTAATCTCACAGTCTGAAACCACTTCACTCTTTTTATGAACAGCATCCTTCGACTATGTGTTGGTCTGGGTGGCTTAGTTGGTTAGACGCTGGCCTACTGATTCCAAAGTTGCAGGTTCAAAACTTGCCCAGACCGATGGTTTTTAAGTGTGTTAAAAACGACAGCTGCATTCCAGTAGATTTATTGGCATGTAAAAGAACTAGGGGACAAAATTCTGGCACACTGGCAACGCTGATGTGATCCTGGCAGTTGACAGCGTCGTTAAACAACAAAATACTTTTACCTACTTTTTGACTATGGTTTGCAGCTTAGAGCCCTCAATATCTTGGTTATGCTATGGGGCTTAGAGCTCCAAATCTGTGGTATTGGCAGATTTCAATTCCTATGTTTGGGTTGGCAGTCAATTACACACATGCGCTGTGACAGGAAAAAGGCATGGCTTGTTGATATTGCTATATGACTTTCGAATGCAAGAAATATTGGTTAAAAAGGTAATGTGGGTGTGTTGCTGCCTTCAGAAATTCTTAAAAGTAAAAAACATATTATAAAGGTATTGTAATCACTTTCACGTGATGCAGTTACTGTTGGGTTTTGGCGTGAGATACATAAGATTGTCGATTTTATTTGGATAAAGCACTCTACCAGTCCTTGGGCTTATAAATTAGGATTTTGAAACAATGCTGTCGCTAAATCATCTTGCCAAGGAATTATATTTTGAGGTGCAAATGGTTTGTATAAAATATTATTTTAGTGGTGCAATTCCCTATACTAAATCTTAATCTGAGGATGAAATGGGGTTATATTGACTTATATAATGCAAAAATAAATGCTTGAATGAGATTTGAAAGACAGCTAACTGGTTATTATTTATTTATGCCAACAAACTTACTGTTGGTGTTTTTAAACACCCAAGCTGTGTGTGGGCAATGTTTGAGAGGGTCTGTGGTTCAAATCCCAGCTGTGGAATTGACTTTTTAAGTTCCAGTTCTACCTCTCAAGCTAGCTGGTTATTTGAATCATAAAGACAGCAAGAATTAAAATATATTCCCAAAACTAATGGTTTTATTTCAGCATAAAATTATAAGAAGGAAATTTATGATTTGTCTTATAATGTATGATTTTCCTCTGCATCTGACAGGCACATAAAGCTGTCATGTCTTGTAAACCGCATAATGAAATCTTGGAAGTTCAAATGCATGTCTATCATTCTATTCTTTCTGTGGAAAAGTTAGGTTATTATACACACCTGAACGTATTAACAGTGAAGCAATATAATCCACCAATAACACAAAGTATGAAGAAATTAATAACTTCACTTTGATAAACACAACCAACACACGTTTCAGTACCTAGACTGTGCCATTTTCAAGGTAAACTGACCTTGCTTACCCAAGCTACTAACCGTAACTTAGGTTATGTTTACTTTTTATTTCAATCTATGCTCATGGATTGGTTTTGTTCAGAAACAAAAGTAGGTATATTAAAGATGTAGGCTTTTTCCCCAACAATGTCACCAAATCAGCCAATGTCAGTGTAATTTGTTTAATTTTATGCGCTGCATGTTATTGGTGGGGGAGAAGAATTACGAATATTGAAATAATATGGCGATGGGAATATTGTTGAAGGTTGCAACACATTCAAAAGCACACTTGGGTCTTGCAAGTTTCAAGTGCCTCGTTCTTCTTGTTTTAAATGAAATTAATCTATAACTCTGCAAATTAAATGCTATTATAAACTTGAATTTGTTTAGTCATTTGTATAAAAAGAGCCAATCAGTCAAACAATGTTTCAATGCAGATTTGTACACAAAATGAAAAATGGTTTTGATAGAGATGCGACACACATGCAAAATCAATGAGTGATAATAATCTAGTTCATCTGCAACTTGTCAAGTAAAACTTCTATAAAGTATTTGTATTTGATTTGATACTTTACTATCATTATGGTTTCCCTGTGTAACGAAACATCTTGTGGAAGTGAACGTGTCCCTTATAGGGTTATCATTTATAATAGCGACCTAGCTCTTTCTAACATCCTGTATAATCCAGTAGTTTGTTAGTACCATAAGAAAAGCGGTTTCTTTTAGATTTTAATTTTTTGTTCACTCATCAGTGATTTAAGGAAGACGGAAGTGATGGAGAATGTTAGCAATGTCGGCAAGATTTCCCACATTATTTACTGTTAGAGATATATTATTTCCAGTGGCAGGCCTAGAGCTGTAGTTGGCCGCTGTTATACAGGATAACCACTTACTGTCTGCTACTGAAATATATATATATTTTTACCTTTACGTCCAATTAATGAGAACTGAGAAGCATATAAATATAGACTGAAGCAGTTAAAACCTGCTGTAACTTCACAGTATTTTGAACAAAGTGGACCTTCTAGGCCTGCAGTATAAAAAATATGTGTTACAGTTTCACTTAGACTCGCTCTGCCTATTTCGCTTTTGACAGCGACTCTCATGGTTAACATCTTTATTTCACATATTGCCAGACACTGTCACACAGGTTATCTATTCCTGAGAGTCAGGGTAGAACACCCATTTCAGACCATTTTTAGTTGTTTATAAATGTCATTTACACATTGCTATCAGGGGAACATAATGAACATATTAGCTACTAATTTAGCTTCCAAACCCAAATTTTTGAACAGTAGCATGTACGAAGGCAGGGAAGAATTAAGATGAAGTTGGTATAAATTCTAACTGCATGCAAGATGAAAATTACTTCTCTGGTAACCGCAATGACAGTTTAAACTATTGTCAGGTTAGCAAGAATATAAATTATGGGGCCATGTGGTTTGACTGCACTTCTGCTCATAGTTTGTTGGGATCCATTTTTATTTCACAAAAACACTATTGAAAACTAGTGCATACTTATTTATGTAATACTTTGGGCATGGTTATTTGCAGCACAAGATTAACCTATTTAAACTATTGCTACTACTATAAACCATTTGCACAATGCATGCTATGTTTTTTAAGCATATATTCTCACCTTGATTATCTTGTATTTTTTCTTAGTGGCTGTATTAAGGTCTTCATGCACTTTATCCAGCAACCATACAAGAAATTCCTGGGCATCATGCTGATTGTTGCCACGATACTGACTTCCATACTTGTCCACCACAAGTTTAAACTGGTTCGAGATCTCCGGATCATACTGACACGACCAGATAGACTTTAATAGAAGAGCTAGCTGTTCAGTAACTTCACCCTTCGTGCCATACTTTTTTGAATTTAACTTATTTCTACGAGACAAATCCACTTTATACTGGTCCAACACAAAATACTCTGCCAGGATATCCGTGTGACTTAGGCACTGTAGCACAGCATTAATGAAACATGTGTTCCCGTGATTTCGGAGTCCTATTACCCCTGGGACCTTATCACTGTTGGTTATGTTAACTAGGTGGGCGGGGCGCATTGGGGGCACACGAATGTCAGAGGATGACAGAGACATTGTTTCTGTTCTCCTTCTGTTATAATCATAGTTAACACACATACTTTTGTTATTAGGCACTCCCACCGTTGACATATGCTGAACCACTTTGCTGAAAAACTTTTTCCATGATGGTCTTCTGAACACTTTCTTGTTTGACTTCTGAGAGTCGGTATTATGAACCTCTGAAATAGTCTGTATAGTATGGCTTTTGCCATCTTTGTTTTCTTTGTGTTTTGCCTTCCTTTTGCTCATTCTTGTTGACATAAAAGGGTTTCGAGGTAGTGTGAAAGTGCGTTTCAACTTTGACTCTGAATAACGGTTACCATAATCCGTGGATTCACTTATCAACTGAGTCTCTTCTCTCTCAAGAATCTCACCTTCTGAAGATGATTTCATGATTCTAGAGTTCCTTTCGGACATAATGGGCACTTGGAAACTGAACACACATTTAAAGCACGTTACTCAACATTAACCTCGTCGATAATTTCACATTCACATCATCTATCTACTCCGGTAGCTATGCCATAACTGCAAGGCATTGTGGGAAAGGAAATATTACGCCCTCAACATTTGGTTACGTTTCTGGTCTGCCCGACTACGTGGCGTAAAGTTTTATCCGCATATGGAAGGCAGTGAGCCATGTTTGCCACTCCTAGTTCGTATGCAGAAAAACTTCCCGATCTTTGAAAATATTTACCTTTTCTTCTGACGATTCAAGTTCAAGAGAACGTAGTTAAAATGCATTAAATATAAGACAAAATAGGATCAAGACAAAAAGGAAAGCTTAGAATCGTTACAAATGGTAGGCCTTTCGGGGAATTGAAACGCTTTAATTTAGATAGAGAAAACTTGGCCTCTTGGAAGTCTGCTGCCATCTGTTGGAGTAAGGGATAACTCTCAGCAACAGGGAGCCCCTGGATTTTACGCAATCCAACCAACGTGTTTGTAACACACTGAATCAGCTAACCGGGGGAAAATTAAAACTGCTGATGTAAAGAACAAGCATTGTATAATGCAAAGCTGCAAAAACGAATGTCACTGATTGTAGTTATTGTATGTCTGGACGGTAGGCGTAAAGAAGTTTAGACCGATTTAAAAGGTACGTAAATATATTGAATGTATTAAGTGATTTTACCTTCTGAATATATTATAGTTTTGTAAGATTTGAGCCTTTCACCGCGGGCCTTCATTATTTTAATTTTGTCTTTTGTACGCCTCAGAACTGGCTATCGTTATCAGCTACTCAATTTATAAACTATAGGTGCTTTTTTCGATCTTGAAAAATCTTTTTTCGGGGTCACATGTTTCCATTGTGTAAGTCTGCTTGTCTAATGTTAAGTGTGTTGAACATACTTAGAATCTGATCGAATATTTTCATATTAAAATCGATGATCACAGAGATAAGCTGTAGGTTTAGAAGTTTGAATTAGTATTTCAAACATCATTTGAAGAATTTCTGAAGTGAAAAATACAGACCTATAGTGTTTTCCTACTTTAAATTGTGTGCTACGATGCCGTTGGTGTGTTTAACTTTACAGAGAAGATTTTAAATTATCTTATTTTCCTTTGTTTCTCTGACCGTTATCTCAGATATGGAAAAATATTTAAATATTCAGGAATTTATATAAATATTTCATATAAAGCACACAACCCAAACAAAATCTCAAATGCTAAATTTGGTGAATGTTTTAAAAGACTGGTTTGTTCCATGTTTTAATGCTTGTTTTGTTTTTGTCATTCTGTGTCAAAGATTGGTGTCCAGACGTTTAAATATCAGAACGTGATATACTTTAAATTAACATATGCGCGTGTTATGCCAATTTAAGTTAAAATTTTGCACTTAGATTTTACAATATTTAAAAAATTCCACCTTCTTAGTGTATTAATAGCTTTGTGCAATAACGATTTTAGTTAAGAAAGCAAAATTAATGTAATTGAAACAGATTATCTATGCAATTTGGCTGATGCATAGAAAAATCTAAATGTTTTAATAATAGATATTTAGAGTACTAGCTACTAATCCTAATTTTGTAACGTGTTGTCTACAATATTTTATCTACGTTAAAAGTATTTTAGTATGCTGTATATTTAGTGTTCGCCTATCACCCAGGAGGCCTTGGTTCGATCCCAGGTAGCAGCATGTGATATTCATGGTGGACGAGCGGCGTCAGGGCAGGTTTTCTCCGGGTTCTCCGGTTTCTCCCGCCACTTATTCCCAAATTGCTCCATTATCACCTTTCCAATCATCGATTTCGCTTACATTTCATATCTTCCCCTTCCTCACTATCATACCTGGTGCTTGGCTGACCACCCGCTTCCAGGTCCCCACTCTGTCTGGTCAGAGGTCACTCTGCTCCCCGACAGGCGTCTGACCCTATAGGCACTGGATTGTTTCTTCTAGGGGGTGTAAGTCCGACAAACGGGGAGGACAATCAGGTAAAGAAAAAGAAAGAAGTATATTTAATATATCTAATTACATTTATTTATTGCGGTAACAATGTGTTCAAAGAAAGAGTAACATGGGTTTAAAAGAGTCACGATAATTAAGAAACATTGCTATTGTATTCTGCAATTTTGGATGTTAGTTAAATATGTGAATTTAAAGTAAAACTGAGTGAAGAAAGTGATTTTCAGTTCATCTGAAAACTTGTTTAAAGCCGTCCAAGTTGGAACATTTAATATACTTCTAGAAAAGTCAAGGAAGGTTTATTTATGCAGTTATACGAAATTCAAGAACTGGTGTTTGGGTAATGAAGATTCGTTGTTGGCGTATTTTTATGAGAAGTCGAAAAGCATTGGAGTCTTTGGAGTGAATATTCCACAGTGAAATTAACTGTTTTAATTAATGATATTGATATCATCAAGAAAAATAAGATATAGATGATCATAATTATGCTGTATTTTAGGTTTTATTGAACCTGTATTTTGTGTTTTGATAGCGTTTTGTGTTTTGTTAGAATATAAGGTATAGCTTTTGTTGCCTAGTAAGTGTGAAATATTCCCAGGGGACCACATGTGGGATTTTAGGTGGACAAAGCGACGCAGGGGCAGGTTTCCTGCGGATTCTCCGGTTTCCTTTGCTAAATACATAAACAAACAAACAAACCAACAAACATACAAACAAATAAACAAATAAATAAGTAAATAAATAATCACTGATTAATTATCATGGTAGTGGATAAAAGTTTTTAAATTGTAATCTGTTACAAAACAAATTATGTACATAGTACTTGTGAAGACATAAAGAGGGAAGGAGGACAAGAAATAGGGGCAGAAACAGAATATTGTGTGCCTTCAATAAAGGATTCTGAACTATTAGTCGCAATTTCAGAGATTTTATTAACCTGTAGATTGAATGGAGAAGTGTTTTAGAGTGTATAAAATTGCTTATGTACGAGTATATTCCCACAAATGTTTGCATTTGGAATCCTAAAATTTGTGCATGACTTCGTGTACAGTTTGTTCACAGGCTCAGGTTCAATGCAGCAAGTGCGTCAGTAAACGATTCCAGGTAAAGAGCGATATTTGAAGCTTGACTCGGGCACCTGGTCGTGCTTACCAACCTTGGAATATGTATGCACGCTAGACCAAAGTAAAGAAGTCACTCAAAACAGTGGAAAATGTTATTTTTAGTTCATGGAGTAAATTTAGCTTATAAAACGTAAATTATATTTTCAACCGCTCCGTCTTTCTCCCACTGATTATTTTCTACATCTTCTATATGCTTTGAAAACCCTGCCAATCTATTTCGGCCACATGTGATATACCCTCGAGCGTTATATCACGCAAGTCCTGTAAGAATAAGTCACCTGTTACATTTCTCTATTCGTTTTACCTTGGCTCAAGCTAGTTCTATGAGGGTGAGATCACAAATATGTGGGGACAAACAAACATCAGTGTGGTCCAATGAAGTCAAAAATTCGTCCGCTTTAGTTTTGTTTCAGTCATCCTATAAAAATCTGTTTTACACATGAAACTGTCACTCTGACACCCTTTGCTCTACAACCACATCATAGCATATTTCAGAACACTCCTAGGCGGGGATTTATCTACTTCTACACTTCTCATTTCTTCACTTTCGAAATAACGCTAGTGGCATATTTAAACTGAAATTAAGAGATATTAGTATATTAGCGAGCAAACTAGCGGGGATAACAATGGACGGAATTTTGCAACTGAACTAGCAGCAACGTTATCTAGGAAGTTAAAAAAACTCGAGTTATACAATCGTGGAATGTCTCTCCTCTCCCCTTCAGTCCCATAAGGTCCATCTGGTGAACATACAGTAGATGTAACGCAACTAAACTTGCTAGCGAGAGCTGTGCGAAACTTCGGTACTACTCGGATAAAGTCGGGTTACCTCCCTGTATTCAAGGTCATATGCCATTTCACTTTCGCCCTGCAACAGCGGAAACCGTACGGTACGTTTACGAAAATATTCTTCTGCGCATGCTGCAGATTTAGTTGTGCCATCTCTACGTAATGTTAATATTTTAAAAAATTGCACACCAATGGCTCTACTTTATCTTTTAGAGTAGCTATAAAAGTGCATGAAAACAAATGAGTAAGTGTTGTGATTGCAAGACATGCTTTTTCTATCCCGATTACTTTGTGTGTTGCAGAATTGCCTGTTAACGGTAGCAGACATGCTGTGGTGGTTGCTGTTGCTGCCATCTGTGATGGGCTGGAACTTGACGGGGCTGGTGCCTCATGAAGTTCCCTTGGGACAGGTGGTACTGTGGAGGAACAGAGCTTACCTCTCTGTGCCTCGGTTGCAGGAGGACACAGTCCCGTATACCTTACTCGAAGCTCCTTGGCCCCAGAACTCGCAAGTAAGTATTCTAGAATTCTTGACGCAAGGGTGCGGCCAGAGTATTGGCGAAAAGTTCCAGTACTTACATGTACTTCCTATATATTTCAATTTTCTCTATTATTAAGTAGAGCAGGTATTGTATTCCACCCAAAAAGTCGATGACGATATTTCACCGGAAATATGTTTTGAGGCCCCCTGAATCCAAAATAAGCATCCTTAGAAAAAGGTCCGTGTGTGTGTGTGCGCGCGCGCTGTGTGTGTGTGTGTGTGTGTGTGTGTGTGTGTGTGTGTGTGTGTGTGTGTGTGTCAGTATGTGGACAGAATAACTCAAAAACGAAAAGTCGGTTAAAAACCAAAGTTGATACTTAAGTTTGATGTCTTCTAAGGATGCGACACGAAGATTTTGAAGAAAATTCTTCCACCCTAAACTACCCTTTACATGGACAATTTTTCTAAAATTTTGATTTTCTTGGAAACGGCTCTAACGATTTTGATTAAAATGCCACATGTTTGAGATATTTTTATGAAAAATGAAATGTACTTATATCTTGAATTTTCTGGCTATAGTCCACGTAGTCCTGCTTACTCCTGATGACTTTTGCACGATTTGTAAACCGCAAGAGAAAGACTAAATCTTACTGTACAGAAATGTAAATCTCATTAAAACACGCAATTTATGTCCAAATGCATTTTTTGCGTAGTGAACTATTTCGGAGACATTTTTTGATACTTGTGTGAGTTTTGCAATACTTTACTTTTCTCAGATGATAAAAAGAATGGAATTTCGAAGTCTTTATATAGTGACCAACTTGAAAAGATTTGACTATAGCTGAAAGCCATTCCCATATTCCCCTTGCATCTACAAGAAGAGTAATAATAGGATAATTTCTACAATTTCTCGACTAACATGAAGAAGGTAGAGGAATAAGGTAATTAAGGAAATTGAAGCTATTAACAGTGAAGCAACAAGATTCTAAAGTAAGAACAAATGAGAATGAGTTGGAGTCATCTTGAAACTCGAGTCAGTGTTTGAAAAAATAACTTGCAGCATTACTAAGATAAGTGAAGTTTTTAATTTCTAATTTGTTCTTACTTTAGAGGAATAAGGGGTTGTAAGAATAGTTGGTACAAGAGTAGAGAACGTCATGTGAGTAGAACAGAGTAGATTTTTTTCTTCTTCTAGTACCGATATATCTTGCTTATCTTTTTCCTCGTCTGAATTGGTATACATACATCGGTGCCACACAAAACTTTTGCATTCAACTGTATACACAAATGCAATAGAAGGAAAAATATCTGTGGATTAACATAAGATGAAATATTTTTCTGACATGTTATCGAGGGTGGGCAAGCTCATTGCCCCTTGGCAGAAGGTCATTCGTCAAGAACAAATGCGCGACCTGTGTAGGTAAATAAATATCTCTTAATAGAAAAACCAAACCCCAAGAATTCCACATCTTGTTGGAACAAGGGGCCTTCCAAATTGTGTATTGAAAACTATTTTCACGGGCTTCTTGTCGTACATAGGGAGACCAACTTCGAATTATAAATAGAGCTATTATACTTTTATTTTATAATAAACAATAAACTAGCCAACTTTAATTAAACATATTTTCTCTAAATGAATTATTGAATTAATTTTTTGAATAGAATGGTTTAATTGAAGTATACTGTAGCACAACACAGTACTAAATGGATAGATAAGGCAACAAATACCAGGTGATTATCTTAAACTGCTTTATGTTGTTGATTAATGCTTTGCATCTGGCAACGAAGCCAATAGTATTCGTGCTCCGCAATGCTTTTGCACTATATTAAATTGCTTTATTGAATGCTCAAAGTAGCCTCCATTAACACCTAAATACTTGGCGATTCTTTGGGAAAGGGTTTCTTTAACTATTAACAACATACTCCGGCTGATAATGCAACAAGCGTCGTATGCTCTCGTTGACTGTGGGCGCTGTAAAAACGACTGGGCTATATGTATCCAGGGACAAAATATCAGGTGAACGAGGTCATGTGATAGGTGCAGCAAGTCCAATCAACCCTCACCAAATTTTTTAGTTAATTGCATTTTGCAAAATGCAATGGCGCAGCATCCTGCTGGTGTCACATTTCTCCTCTCACATTAAAGAACATGGTTTTTCAAGAGGGAAGATAACTCATAGTTAAGAAAATGGCAATATGACCCACCAGTAACTGTATGTACCCCAGGATTAAAACTCGTCATATTTTTTAATTATGAAGAACGACGGTACATAATGAATATAACCAACTACGCATTGTATTTTGAGAACTCAGGTTGCTTTGAATCCACAATGCCTATGTCGTTGCATTTCTTCCCAAAGATCATGAGGTGTACTAAAATGGAATGACGTATATTTTCAAAACCAAACTGTTTTTCAAGTAATAAATATGTCTAAAAGTTATAAGAACTTTGTGTACCTTAAGGCAGCGTATCATTTAATGGTCTCAATGGTTTATTTTCCAAGGGAAACAATATTTTCAAAACATAGAATACTTCGATGTTAGTCCTGATAACACTAATTAATCCCAGTTTGCTATAACTTGACTTTCTATTTTCTCTGCTACTTACCATGCCATCCAAAGATTCCATACCTAGATTTCACTATATATAGTGAAACTCTCTGAACCCAAAAAAGTATATTTAGGAAATGGTCCATGAGTGTTTCTATGTGACTTATGAACAGCATAGCTCAAAAATGAAAAGTCGGTAAAATCCCATCCTTGATATTTCAGTTCAGGGTCTTCCCAAGGTTGCGGCATGAACATTTTCTCCCTCTTCCCCCATCTCAAACTGTTCTTTAGTTGGCAAGTTATTCGACAATTTTGATTTTCTCAAAAATGGAGCTACATTGGTGATTAAACACCATATGTTTAAGATATTTTCACGATAACTGAAATGTGTATCTTGAATTTTCTAGGAATGTCCTCGAAGTCCTCTTCATTCTGAATGACTTTTACATTAAGTGGTAAACCATAAGAGATCGACGAAGTTTTACTGCACAAAAATGTAGATATCATTAAAGCACATACTATTTATGCAGAACAACCATCTTTGTGGCGTTAACCATTTCCAAGATATCTCTTCTTATTGGTTTGAATTTTCAAATACTTACACTTTTCTCAGGAGAAAAATCGCTGTTCGCATTTTTACTTTTTCTACTGGTAAGTAGAGGAAGTATTGTATTCCACTCAAAAATTTGATGTCGAGATTTTACCGGAAATATATATTTTAAAACGCCCTGAATAAATAAATAAAAAATAAATAAATAAATAAATAAAAAAAAATAAAAAAAATTAGAAAAAGGTGTGTGTGTGTGTGTGTGTGTGTGTGTGTGTGTGTGTGTGTGTGTGTGTGTGTGTGTGTGTGTGTGTGTGTGTGTCTCAGTCTGTGGACAGCATAACTCAAAAACGAAAAGTCGCTTAGAAACTAAAGTTGGTATTTAAGTTTAATGTTTTTTCAAGGATGTGACACGCAGATTTTCAAGAAAATAGCCCCACTCTAAACTACCCTTTACATGGAAAATTTTTCGAAAATTTTGATTTTCTTGAAAATGGCTCTAATGATTTTGATTAAAATGCCACATGTTTGAGATATTTGTATGACAAATGAAATGTATATTTTGAATTTTCAGGCTATAGCCTATGTAGCCCTGTTTAGTCTGGATGACTTTTGAATAACTCGTAATCCGTAAGAGAGAGACAAAATCTTACTGTACAAAAAATGTAGATCTCCCTAAAACACACAATTTATGTCTAAATAATTCTTTTTTTGTTGAGTGAACCATTTCGGAGATGTTCATTTTTATGTGTGTCAGTTTCGGAAAATTTAAGCTTTGGCGAAATGGAACATCGTTGTTCATTTGCTTTATATGTTAAGCGAGCAAAGAGAACGGAATCTCAAAGCTTTAAAAGACTTGACTATCGCTCAAAGCCTAATGTATTCCCATATTTCCCTTGCACCTACAAGGAAATAAGCAATAACAAATTTCTGTAAATGTTTATCTCAACTAACACGAAGAAGATAGAGGAATAATAATTTGTAAGAATGGTTAGTACAAGAGGAGAGAAAGTTATGTGAATGCAGCACGTTACATTTTTCTCTTCGCTATGCAAAGTGAAGTGAATTTCGCACCCGTCACATAGCCTACTGTATACTCCTAAGCTCCTTGTACCAACAAGGAAATACACAATAAGACAACTTCTGCAAATCGAGATTAATTTGAAGTAGCAAGAAGAATAAGCTTTTGTAAGAACAATTAGTTGAAGGAGTCAACATGGAATGTAACAATACATTTTTTACACGAGCACGTCACTGCATTTGTAGAACCAAAGTGAAATTTTTATCAAGCGGTGAAGTTTATTAGGGTCGTTGCATAAGAGTTCGGCTTGCTGCCTACAGAGCACGGCGTACGCTGCTTTAGGACTTGCACCGGAATAACTGAAAGTAGGTGGTTTAGTTAAACCGTGCTTTGCAGATTGTACTGCAAGGCACTCAGGCGTAAAGGTTTGTCCAAATGTAGTTCAAACAACCGTATTGCCAAATGATAAATGTTGTAGTGGAATAAGCACGAATACTTGACAGTTTATGAATCTGCTGGCTTATTTTACCACCAATATTTGCTGAATGGAATATTTAGCAAACCTGAATAAGCGCTTTTAGTCAGAGGATAAACTTAGATATCTGTTATTTAGTACAGAAATCTAAATTCAGTGACCAAATTGAAGCTATTAGGTAATGGAAATTAACGAATATGAAATAAATATTAGAGACTAGACTTCACTTACGTTAGTTAAAATATTCAGGTAACTACAGTTTCGTGACAAACAAAAGTTTATTTCATGGAACATAAAATTAATTTTGGAACATTTAGCTTAAAAACTAAAAAGGTTTTCGAAATAAAATTAAAGCAAATCATTGTTTATAGGGCACAAATGTATTATTCTTTGTTAAATTGGTGGTAATGGAAATAGGTTCCTTTAGATTATATAGGCATCCTTCTTACCCTCACTAAGGGTGAAACATTTCATAGAAAGTCTTCATTTGGATATGTGGCGAGAATTTTGTTTGTATCAGAAACAGTTTTATTTGCCGATGTAGTTGGGTATTCATAATACCTTAAATTCAAGTGCACAGATTTCTCGTCCTTTAAAGAGGACCTTAAAAAACAAAGTATATCGGAGCCATCCGCATACGTTGGAAGAACTGAAAGACAAATTAAAGCAGAGAAATTGCTGCAGCTTCAGAAGAAGAATTAATGTGTGTTAATGAAAATGCTGTTAAAAAGTTTTGAGAGATGTATAGTGACACGAGGATATCATTTCCGGCATGTTCTTTGACGAAATATGTAGTTACTATAGTTATATTTAGCATGATTAATCCATACGCTTGAATTTAAGGGTCTATGAATATACGACTTCGCGGCAAACAACGTGTTCTTCTGTGCCAAGAACATTTCCGTTTGAACGGCCACGTGTACCAACGAAGGCTGTGCGTACATTAACGCAATTTTCAGTTTTATCCTAAACTATGAACCTTAAATTGCTTGTTTTACTTTTAACAGGTGATACTACAACCAAGGGCCTATCCGAACAGTGGTCCTGCGGCCCATGAGGAGGGCCACTGCCCTGCGTTGCAGAATGTTACGGCTCTTGATGTAGACTCCGCTCGGGCGCGGCTCTGGGTCCTAGATACTGGGACACAGTTTTGTGGGCCTAAGGTTGTGGCCTTTGACCTTCGCAGGAACCAAGAGGTAATCTTTACATTGGTGCTCATTTTGGTAGAACATAGAGGACAGAAGAAGTATTTTTCTTTATTTATTAGTTTTTTCGTGGAGTTAAATCTTTAGGCTTCTTTTTTCCCCTTCAACAATAATACAAACAGAATCGAATTAACGCAATACAGTAAAATAATATGCACATGGGATAAATACATAATAAAAGTATATTAAAGTCGCGTGTGTTAAATTCACATTTCTTTCTTTACCCACTAAGTGTGTGTGTATATGTGTGTGTGTGTGTGTGTGTGTGTGTGTGTGTGTGTGTGTGTGTGTGTGTGTGTGTGTGTGAACAGTATACATAAAAATGAATAGTTTGATAAACACAAAACTTTATGATTGAGGCGTAGAATCGGAACTAAAAATTCAATGTCACAGCCAGGATTTGAACTACGGACCTACTGCTTCGCGCGCGGCTGCTCTGACCACTGAGCTACCGTGGAAACTTGCCAGTATGACATTGATGGCATTGAATTCTCCAAACGATTCGTATTTTTCCCGGTAGACCACAAAGGAAATCTCGCATCAGAGATAAATACCCCAAGGGCGACTAACAACAAAACTTTATGTTTAAGTTAAGCATTTCCAAGAATGCGACACGAAAGTTTTCAAGAAAATTCCCCCATCCCCAAACCAGATGGAACATTTTTCGAAAATTTTGACTTTATCAAAAATGGCACTAACAATTAAAACATTTGATTAAAACATGTTTATGCCAAATGAAATTAAGTATATCTTAAATTTTAAAGCAATATCCTCAGAAGGCCTGTTCATTCAACTTGACTTTTGCATAGTGGTAAACCGTAAGAGATCAACAAAATGTTACTACACAAAAAATGTAGATCTCGTTTAAACACATAATTGATGTCAAATACAACGTGAACCATTTTCGAGATATTTCATATTATTTGTTTGAATTTTCCATTGCTTATATTTTTCTCAAATTGAAATACGTTATTGGTTTGTTTCTCTTGGCCATGCAAAGAGAACGAATTTTCAAAGCCATCTTATAGTGACTAGCTTTAAAAGATTTGATTATTGCTTAAAACGTGCTATATTCCTGTACTCTCCTTGCACCTAGATACAAGAAGATAAGCGATAAGACTATTTCTGCCATTTTTTATCTCCATTCTTCATGTTAATAGAAATAAACCCTTGCAGAAATAGTTTTCTTATGCATTTCGTTGTAGATAGGATACAGAAAGCAGAATAGATAGGCCGATATCGCTGTATACCTATGGGTCTTAGAATTCCATATTTTTTCTACGAGATCGCTAGAAAAAAACTGAAAAACGGCAGCACTTTTTTGTCCCTCTAAGTGGGGTGGGTCTATTCCTTAAAGGGGAAACAGCTTATGGCAGTTCTCAAGAATTTGTTATGGCCAACGTTACACCATAGCGGATAGAAGAGATAGTGTGAGCTCTTCCAGGACCTTCTAGATTAACGGACCTGACCCTGGCATCCCAGTTGTACAAAAATGGCGTCGGCTGGTGGGAGTGATTTCTGAGGTGTTTCCACACGCTGTTTTTCGTATTATTTTCTATGTCTTCGAGTTATTGTTTCTTATAATAATTCCTATGTAAGTTTGTCTTCATATTAGCAAAGCGAGTGTTTCAAAAGTTTTATTTGGGCAGTATAGGAACAGGAATAAATGTAATAACGTTTTGACTGTGCCGTGTGCTATCCACGTGTTCATGTTTATTGTGTTCCATCTAGGACTATGGCTACATTAGCCGTATAGTGTGGTTAATTTATCTGTTTGCAAGTGCAATTTGTGTCACGATTACAGTGGTGAGAGGTTGTTGAAGAAAAACTGTTCCAGTAGTGTATATTAATGTTGCCATACTACAACCTAACCTCAAACACGACAATGCACCGTAACTGTTGCATTCCCGGATGCAAATTAAAAATCAGAAACTTTCAGTTAAAACAAAATGTAAATTACAACATAAAGCTTCTAAATTCAGTATTTAATTACAATAAATTGCAGCGTTATGTGTATTAGTTGCCGGTGTGTATATAACATGGTGAATAGTGTGAATAGTGAAAGACAATAATTTCGAGTGAATTCAATTAGTGGCATCTGCAACACCAACAGTTTGTTTCATGTAAGTAGTATCCTGCTCATATTTGTACATTATCTTTTGTCTTTGTAATTTAAATGTGTAGCTGTAGTTTAGAAGAAATGTGTTATGTTGCTGCATGTAAAACTGTAGACTATAGCAAAGTTTGGTAAATATTTACAAAATCGTCCGCTCGAGAAAACGAATGAAACATAGTGCAATGGATGCAGTTTTTATTGCTGATTACGATCTTGTAAGTTTTATTGTGCGCTCAAGCTTCGTGTTTTATTTATGAGAAAATTTCGTACGGTCGATGAAGTGGTTTTATTTCGCTTATGCGGCGGATATTTACCTAATAAATGTGCATAAACGAGTGTAATATATGCTACAATGATTGATTAATGCATTTACGTTGAAATGATTGCATAAACACTACCCAAATTGTAAATATTTCGATAACACAGGACCCTGTCACCCCACTCATATGCAAAACTAACCTAACCTAAGCTAACACAATGTTGCTTTACAATACTGATTTAAGATTACGTATTTCATGTATTTCATTTACAGTGCTGTTTTACGGTTATTATTTTTAATATTTCATCTGCTTTTGTGGATTCCCCCTGTAAGATAAAGTATCCTGAAGTGCTGAGTAATATGTTGTTGCAAACTGAGTAATCAAGTTCTCAGTAATAGTAAAAGCAAAATTTCACCCTAAAGGTTTTGAATTCAGTAGGTAGCTTTAGGTCATTCTAAATAGCAGCATTTGTATATTAGCCATCCAGTATAGTATGTTTTGTGTAGGTATATAACATTATGCACATTGTACAAATGTGAAAAACAGTGTAAACAATGATTAATAATTCTGGGTCAACTCACTGTCAACACTTCTGTTTTATTTAAGTAACATGCTGCTTGCAGTTTTGTCTATCCTCTTTGTAATTTGAGTGTGTAATGCAGTTACATAATGGCATGTAAACCTGTAGATTGCATGAATGATATTTGAGGTTATATATTTCATTGCCCATGGTTTATCGTTTAATATTAAATGTCATTCTTTTTTGTTTACTTGAGTTTATGTTTAAGACAGTGTTTTTGTGTTTAACACAGCCCATATTCACAAAATAGGCGTGTTATTACACCACATTTTTATTTTACTGCGTTGAAATCGTAGCCTGTAGACGAGTTGTTTACAAGTAGTTCCCACCACATAGGCCGCCATCTTGAATCACAGTGTCAGGTCCGGTATTTAGGAGGTCCTGGCTCTTCGGGAGTTACTATGGTTCGCTCGCAAGATGGCACTGGTGTCGCGGTCGCTTGACTTTAGTTCACGAATGCATGGTGAAAATGGGTTTCATATTATCAGTTAGCATTTTAAATACCTAAAATCGTAAGCAGGAATATTGGAAATACTGTTTTGAAACATCGTCTTTCCTTGACACATAATATAGGATGGTATTTTACAATAATGGGTATTGTAATTAACGAAGAACAGTGGGAAATATCTGCTTACATGATTTTACGCTGAAAAATTAAACCATAATGCAAATTATGTATTTTTTAAGCATTGTATCTAGAACCAGCTTTTGTTTTTTGCTTAAATAATTTAAATTGCGTTTATGTTCGCAACAATTAGTAGCGAATTTCTTTTCTACTATTTTTAATTTAGCCCTCTCTTTAGATAGCAGGATTTTAGTTCTAACTAAATTTCTATTGAGGTTTCTAATTCTTTTCTTCAGTGTAGCAATTTCATTATTGACACTTGTGTTTGTGACCTCGGAGGAATTAGAACTGTTTTCTGTGAATTCCTCATTGTTGAAGGACGGCGCGTTTGAAATAAGAACTGGTTGACTGGATCCTGCATCTGGTAATTTACTGATTGTTGAATATTGCTTTTTCAGTAATTTTATGTCTCTGTTTTGTGGAGATTTTCGGGATTTATGCACTGTAGTTAAGTACCTGGGTAAATTAGGAAATATACAGGGAATTGCCCCTGGCTTTAACCGCCATTTAATTCTAGGGATTTCAACTAGTTTTCCATGCACAACGAATGAATCAACTATCAGTAAAAAGTCCTCTGGAAAATGTTTGTCACAAATACTAGATTTAACAGATAATTTAGTGTCTTTCCTAGGAATAGACTTTTCCCATTTGTAAAACAGATTTTTATCTTTAGGAGGAGTAAAAAAATGTCTAGCTTCTGAGCAGTTTGTGTATCCTGAACGACACCCGGGTACAAAACAAGTTGGCATTTTTAATCAATTATTGATGTTGCTTAAAACTTACGTTTTGAAGAACACACACATTTATGCACAAAATTAGAAGCAATTTCACAAGTTATGTACCTAATTACTCACAACACACAACGCATACGTATAAAATTGTCTGTACTTCCGAATCACATACTAGGCAGTTCGGCTGCATTTTAAGGCGACTGCGATCGCCACGCCGCAGTTTCGGTCAGTTGCCACGGGACCACGGATCATGCAGTGAACTAACGGGAGAGCTCACACTTTCTCTTCTATCCGCTATGGTTACACTAAACTGCAGTCGAGATTTCACCAAAAGCAGTACTGCTAACCTACACAGTAAAAGCATTGTTTCTAACTTCAAATATCACATGGTTAGAGTAACATGCTTTCAAACGATAATAATACTTGAATATCGTTACCACACAGCACATGATGAACCTACTCACCTTCGGTAAATCTTGTTTTGCAATAACACTTTTGGTTAAAATCACTTCCGAACCCTAAATATCTAATATGTATTTAACGCACTACTGTTGGAACACAAAAATAACAATAGTAACTATAACTGTATATACTGCTCTAAAACACATCAAGACAAAATCACGCAAATACGAGCAATACAATGGTGTCCACAGATTAATTAATACTGTGCCTAAACAGAATCTTGTTTTAAAATCTATCGCTTGGTCTCTGCAACGTGTTCAAAAACAAGGGCTTCTGTGTCAACATAAGGCAATAACTATGGCCGTAATTATATTTTACGAACAGTTGACGGCACTATGCAATCTAACAGTTGCTATATCACCAAATATAACCAGACCGCGCCATAATGGGCGGAAAATATCCAGTCGGTTTTTGGGATATCTATATCACGCAAGCTGCCTACGCTGGCATATTACGCTCCCCAGTTACATTCCTAGATTCCATTAGTGATCCTTGATCTCCTAATCAGGATTTGATGGCTTCTAGGTATATTGTCGCCTTTTCGGTTCCCGGTGGCCCGAAGATGGAGTTTCCAGACTTGCCAACGGGGAAAAATCCCCACGCCGCTACCGGGAATAGATCCCGGGTCCCCCACGCCAGAAGCATTGCGCTACCACTGCGCTACGGGGGCGGTCCGGCAGCACTTTAAAATTGACGAACTACAAACAAATTGAAACCACTATTTTTAGCAACGGATACCATAGATATGGATGATACCACAGACCCTCTTATCTGTATGTAGGTATTGCTGTACGTTAGTCTCGCAAAACTCGAAAATGGTTCGACCCATTTTAATAATTCCTTTTTTGTTTTGTTCGCCTCAATACTGGGATGAAATAGAAAAATGGAACATAAGAAAAACCCAAAGAAACAGCCGAAAAAATGGAAGAGTCGAAATTTGAACTTTTGTGTGGGAATTGCCCTTTCGGAATACTTTCCGCTTGTGGCGGACCTATTGTTTGACAGCTGCATCTATTACATTTAAAATCGTTTTTTCATAAAAAAGGTAGCGGATTTTGAGAATAGACTTGGTTAAATCGAATTTAATACATTTTGGGAATATTCATTTTGATCAGCCATTCTGTTAAGCTAAATTGACTTCGGAGGCATATAAAGTTATCTTGCTAGAGAGTCTTGAGGAATTAGGGTGGGCTTAGATATAACCACAAAATGTATTTTAGCGAAACTCGAGGAATTAGTTTGACGATTTCAGTATTGTTAAGTCCTCAAGGTAAGTTCAACAAATTTGAGTGACTGAAAGCAATTCCGTGTCGCGTGTTCAATGTTGGAAGGCCATCATCTCTGTTTATTTATGCGCAGGAAAATAAAAGAAAGCCTAGTATAACAGAAAGCTCTGCATTGAATGTTAACTGTATTTACCTTTCATGTAAATAAAAGGCATTAAATTCAATTGAATTACACACGAGTTTCATTTAATAACCAAATAACTCTCAAGCCGTACACGATGGGTCTAATATTATCGATCTCAATGAATTGGAGTTGGAAAGTTGATTGGGATTTATAATCAATTATAAAGAGTTACAATCAAATAAATTCTAGGTGGTACGAAGTTCAGGGTCATCTGGTTAGAAATATAAACTGTTTTAAACAGATCTACATTTTCCGTGTAGTACGGTTTTGTCTGTGCCTCATGGTTCACGTTATACGAAATTTATATTCTTTCCTAATGTAGAGGACTTCAAAAGCAACTTCCAGAGAATTCAAAATATTCATCTTAGTTTTGATATAAACATCTAAAATATATGGTGATTTATTCAAAATCTTTGTGCCGCTTTTTGAAAATTCAACATTTTCGAAAATGTTCCATCTATAGGATATCTTGGAATAGGAGGATTTAAAAAAATGTTTGTATTGCATTTTTGGAACATGGAGAACACAAACACCAAGTTTAGCATTTAAGCGAATTTTCTTTTTTGAGTTATGCTGTTCGGGCAGCGTCGTGGCCGACCAGTTAGACTGTTCCCCTCTCACCCGGGTTCGATCCCAGGGAGCTACATGTGGTATTGTGGTGGACGAAGCGGTGTCTGGTCGGGTTTTCTCCCGGTTCTCCGGTTTCCTCCACCACTCATTCCACAAATTACTCTATCATCACCTTTCCATTCATCCATTTCGGATGCATTTCATATCATCCTGTCTATGACTCCCATACCTGGTACTTGGTTGACCACCCGCTTCCAGATCTTCACTCTGTCCGCCCCATAGGTTCGTCTGCTCCTCAACAGGCATCTGATCCTAGGCATAGGCTTGTAAGTTCTAGAAAATGTCAGTCCTCCGTAGGGGAGGTTAATTAGGTAAAGAAGAAACAGAAGAATAGTTATGGTGTTCACAGTGAGACAGACGCGCGAGCACATATAGTACAGACAAATCTTTTCTAAATCCTATATTTTTACTTTCTCTACTACGTATAGTAAATAGAGGAAGTATTGTATTCCAGCTAAAAATTCCATGTCGAGATTTCACTGGAAATATGTTTTGTAAAGTCCGCGTGTGTGTATATCCGTGTGTCTGTCTTCGGCCTGTCTGTCAGTTTGTGAACAGCATAATTCAAAAACGAAAATTCGGTTAAAAACCAAAGTTGGTATTTAAGTTTAATGTCTTTCAAGGATACCACACGAAGATTTTGAAGAAAATTCCTCCGCTCTAAACTACCCTTTAGATATATGGACATTTTTTCGAAAATGTTGATTTTCTCGAAAATGGCTCTAACCGTTTTGATTAAAATGCCATATGTTTAAGACATTTTCATGACAAATGAAATGTATATTTTGAATTTTCTGGCTATAGCCTACGTAGTCCTGTTTATTCTGGATGACTTTTGAATAATAAGTAAACCATAAGACATAGACAAAATCTTACTATACAAAAAGATAGATCTCGTTAAAACACACAATTTATGTTCGAATAAATTTTTTGTAGAGTGAACCGTTTCGGAGATATTCCTTGTTATTTGTGTAAGTTTCGGAAAACAAACTTTTGTCAAATGCAACATCATTGTTCATTTTTTATATGTTAAGCGTGTAAAGAGAACGAAATTTGAAAGCTTTAAAATTTTTGATTACCGCTCAAAGTCTACTGTATTCTTATATTCCCCGTGCACCTACAAGGAAATAAGCAATAAGGTAATTTGTTCAAATGTTTATCTTAACTAACACGAAGAAGGTACAGCAATAAGAGTTTGTAAGAATGATTAGTACAAGAGTTGAGAAAGTCATGTGAGTGCAACACATCAGATTTTCTATTCAAGGAATCTTAAAACCTGTATTTCCTGTGAGACCGGTATCAAATTTTAGGGTTGTTTGTAGTGTTTAACGCCCGCTTTTACTACTACGGCACCGCAGGCGGTGACACTGATGATACATGGAATGAAGATGGAGCACCGGTGGAATGAGATGGCGGGGGAAACCGGAGTACCCGGAGAAAACCCGCCCTGACGCCGCTTCGTCCACCACGAATACCACATGCGGGTCCCTGGGATCGAACCCGGGCCGCCTAGGTGGTAGGCGAGCGCGCTAACCGCTCGGCCACGGCGCCGCCCAAAATTTTAGGGTGGAATACAATAATCCCTCTGCCTTTTGTAAATACATAGTACAGGAAATAAAAACCAGAAAATAAGACTTGCGGGTTTTGCGAGAGGTAATAGAAAATACAATTTTGTAATCAGACTCTGCATTGTTGGACAATAATGAGTACAAAAATGAAACCAACACTGTTGGTAACAATGGACCTTGGGCTATCAAAATATGCATAAGTACAAGTTTAAACTTACATGGTTATAGTCGTATAGTGTACTGAGTTGCATCCTATGTCAATAGCTAGTGAAAACATGGATATGTCTAAATAAAACATTGGTTTCTACATTTTCACACGCTATAAGTAAAGTGAAAGAATAAATGTGGTTGTGATTAAGCGTGTTCATTTGATATCACAGCAAGATGGATGCGATCATTTGAAGAAGGGCAAGAGACTGAAAGACAACACTCGCTCTGACCGGCCTTGGGAAGCTAAATAGTTCAAAGAGGGACTTGGTGGAGGAAAATCGACATGTCACTGTCGAAATACTAAAGATGAATGTTAGCAGCATTGACTGTATTGATACTATGTGAATATTCCAAGCTGTGGAAAATGTATGCTAAATTATTGGTTCCGCATTCCAAAGACAGGAACTTCAAGGTTTTGCACCACAATGCATTTGGAAGGTGCTCAAGTCTACTTGCTGGACCATCCACCTTACAGCCCCGACCTTGCACCGTGAGAGTTCTGGTTATTTCCTCGAGTGACGTTCTTTATTGCTGGGAAACCTTTTAAAAGAACGCAGGACCATGACAATACCCCAGTCTGTTGTGTTTTTGATAAGTGGTTGCACCTTTTGCAAATGTGTGGAGAGAAACGTAGAGTATTTTGAAGGATTATGAGGATATTTGTTTTGAATTCCATCAATAGCTCGAAGTTTAAGAAGCACTTACATGACTTTTTGAATACCCTTCTTAAAGACCATGCCACACTGGATGTATTACTTTCTCTACTAGTAAGTAGAGGAAGTATTGTATTCCACCCGAAAAATTCAAAGTCGAGATTTCACCGCAAATATATGTTTTGAGGCCCCTGAATCCAAAAACTTTTTGAAAAAGGTCCGCCTTTCTCTCTGGGTGTGTGTGTGTGTGTGTGTGTGTGTGTGTGTGCGTGCGTGCGTGTGTGTGTGTGTGTGTGTGTGTGTGTGTGTGTGTGTGTGTGTCAATCTATGGACAGCATAACTCAAAAACGAAAAGTCGGTTAGAAACCGAAGTTGATATTTAAGTTTAACGTCTTTCAACGATGCGACACGAAGATTTTTAAGAAAATTGCTCCACCGTAAACTAACCTTTACATGGAAAATTTTTATTTTCTTGAAAGTGGCTCTAATGATTTTGATTAAAATGACATAAGTTTAAGATATTTTTATTAAAAATGAAATGTATACTTTGAATTTTCTGGCTATAGCCTATGTAGTCTTGTTTAATCAGGATGACTTTTGAATAACTCGTAAACCGTAACAGATAGACAAAATCTTACTATACAAAAAATGTAGATCTCGCTAAAGCACACAATTTATGTCTGAATATATTTTTTGTTTTTGGAGTGAACCATTTCGGAGATATTCCTTGTTATGTGTGAGTTTCGGAAAACTTAATATCGTGAAATGGAACATCGTTGTTCACTTTTTTATATGTTAAGTGTGCAAAGAGAACGGAATCTCAAAGCTTTAAAACATTTGACTATCGCACAAAGCCTACTGTATTCTAATTTACCTTTGGACCTACAAGAAAATAAGCAATAAGATAATTTGTACAAATGTTTATCTCAACTAACACGAAGAATATAGGAATAAGAGTTTGTGAAAATGGTTAGTACAAGAGTAGAGAAAGTCATGTGAGTACAACAAATCATATTGTTTTTCATATGTTAACGGTGCAAAGAGAACGAAATCTGAAAGCTTTAAAAGAGTTGACTATCGCCCAAAGTCGAGTTTGTAAGAATGGTAGTGCAAGAGTAGAGAAATTCATGCGAGTGTAACACATCAGATTTTTTTGCTGATAATTAATCGCCCGTGAAAGCTGGCACAATCACCGGAGGGAGATTCACGTACTACATCCGGTTGTCAGCAGATAGTATTTACATACACGCCACACGTTAATGCTACTTGGTAACAACGCCCATTGCACTTCTTGTTTGCTGTAGCACCTAGAATGTGCAAGCTTGACATTAACTGGCTTGCGTAACATGTGGTACTTCTGACCACGTTCTTAATAGCTCACTTTTATTATGTAACAAGTGCATAAGCACTCAGAAATATGGGGCATTATACTTGTCAACATGCATCTACAAGTCACGTGGGCGGTGTTAGGTGTACGACTGTAGGCAATTATTGACTACACAGGCAATGATACCAAAACAAAAATAACACAGCACTACTTCTACAAGAGGCTCGCCTTTTCTGAAAGCTTTCCATTTCATGACTTGTGTAGCATGTGCACTAAAAAGTCCACTCCAGTCAGTTGTTTGGAGGCTGACGGCGGCCCGCATGAATGTCAATATGTGTACCTGCCTGCAATATGGATAGGCTAGGGGCTATAGGTTGACGGCGAGGAAAATTAGATAGCAAAATTGCGCCTCGACGGCTGCAGATCAGGGTGCAATGGACCTTCTGCCTCTAGTGTGATTTATATTAAAAAAATCTGATGTGTTGCAATCACACGACTTTCTCTAATATTCTAATACCAACTATTCTTACAAAAGCTTATTCTTCTGGTTTATGAATTCCGTTCTATTTGCAAGAAGAGGAGGAAAATAACCGATAACGATTCCCCATTCAAGGAAAGTAGAAGCATATATTAGAAAATCAATAACAATGAATATGTCGCAATAGGTTAACTCCATAAAAAAGACAAATTGTGTGCTTTAATGGGATCTCCATTGTTTGTGTAGTCAGATGTCTATCTTTAACCGAGCGGGATGGCTCAGGCGGTAACGTCTGTGGTCCGCATTCGGGAAGTCGCGGGTTCGATCCCTGTGGCCGACCTTCCTGACCTATGAGTTTTATCGGAGGTTTCCCCGGGTCTCTGGAAATCTGATCCCCCGGATTGGAAGTCGAGCTATTGGTTTACGGCGCTTCCCCCTACTCCGTGGGAGCCGAGGGGGAAGGGGAGCCTGTTTTCCGAGTTCCTCGCCCCCCCCCCCGCCCTTTGATGTACTGTCCCGAAGGGGTGGGCTGAGTGAGTCTTAGCCGGGGTGCTTCTAACCCTGCCCTCTGCTCTGTCGTGACAACTTTCCGGCCACCATTCGGATCCATTTCCTCATCCATCCTTCCAGAGAGCACCCCGTCAGGTGCATAGGAACAAAAGATCGCCTTTCGATCGAGGTGCTGATCCCCCCTCCACAAGGTGTCACTGAGTCATCTCTTACGGTTTATCAGTTGTGCTAAAGTCATTCAAAATCAAAAGGATTTCAAACACTGCTCTCAGAAAATTCAAGATACACATTTCATTCGTCATGAAAATAATTTCAACATAGCATTTTAATCGAAATCGTTACAGCAATTTTTCAGAAAATCAAATTTTTCGAAAGAAAATTAATATGCGTAGTTTGGGAAAGGGGGTTTCTTTTCTTTTTTCTTTTGAATCTTCATATATTCTTGTGAGATGTTGATTGTACTCTTAGTTTGTTATTTAACCGACTTTTTGGTTAAGCTACAAGTCTTTTGGCAGCGACCACTAAATTTATTGAACGTGAATATCTGGCGACGCCGCTGCCGATCACAATAAACACTTCTCTAGGACTGTAAAAACACGAAGGAAAAGACGCGAATTTTAGAAATATACGCTCTTATAACTTAGGACCCACCTACTTATCACTCCCCGCTAACGTTCCCATATAATAGTGTCACTTCTTAAATAAATATTTTGTTGTTTACGACATTTTCAATTGCCAGGATCATATCAGCGTTGCCGGTGTGCCGGAATTTCGTCCCACAGGAGTTCTTTTACATGCCAGTAAATCTATTGACATGGAACTGACATTTTTAAGCACACATCATTTTAAAAACGATCGGTCTGGGCCGGATGTGAACCTGTGACCTTGGGCCGCGCCGTAGCCGAGTGGTTAGACCATTCGCTTCTCACTAAAGCGGCCCGGGTTCGATCCCAGGCAACCACATGTGGGATTCGTGGTGGACGAAGCGGCGCTGGGGCGGGTTTCCTCCGGGTTCTCCGGTTTCCCCCGCCATCTCATTCCACCGGTGCTCCATCTTCATTCCATGCATCATCAGTGTCATCGCCTGCGGTGCCGTAGTAGTAAAACCGGGCGTTAAACAGTACAAAAAAAAAAAAAAAACCGCGACCTTGGGATCAGTAAGCCAGCGTCTAAACAACTGAGGCACTCGGACCGACGCCACACCTTAATGTTGCTAATGTGTATCCGAGACACAATTTTTACTCTGCCGTGCTCAATCCTAGGAACTTAATTTCCTTTCTAATTTTCAGAATTTTCTCTAGTACCAAGCATTGTCAACGGTAGCAGAACATAAATGAATTCCAGGAACCTGATCTATATTCTTGTTGACTGAGTTCACCAAAACCCTGATTGATTAACTAAAGTAACCTAACTGCCTTTTCCTTCAACATGACAATGACATTTATTTTTTTTATTTTTATTTTATTCATTTGTGCTACAACAGAGCAAAGCTCCAATTACAGTAGCTACATTTAATTTATTTACACAAGCTTGACTAAATGCAAAACAAAAATATAAGAAGCAATACAAAGAAACTAAAAATAAACTATACATATATTAAGCTATTATTGGAGACAAGACATTGCAAATTGTATACTGACCGAGCGAATAAATGATACAACAGAGTAAACAATAATTAAACAAGTTTGAATATAATAGAAAGAGAATACAATAAAGTATTAAGAAACTAAGAATAAAAATGAAATATATATTAAACTACTATATAAGACTAGAATTTCAAATGGTATACTGATTCTGCAGATAACAATAAGTGATACAACTGAAAATCACATGCAAATAATTCCCATATTTAATTGTTTTTTAAACTGCTTGTAAGGTAATCTAAACTCCAGCTCTATTTTAGTTGAAAATTTATTGTATTTCGCACACAACCTAAGAACGGGAGAATTTTTATGGGATGACGTTTTCGGAGTCCTAAATTGAAACAGCTGACGATTTCTAAAATTAGTAGTACATAACGGATAGCTCTCTCCCTCTCTCTTTCTCTCTCTCATGACAAATAAAAAAGAATAACTATCCTTCTTCATACTGAAAACCTTGAGCAATGTATTTTTAAAGTCTTTATGTTTTAGAGCCATGTGCCAGTACATGTCACTTTTGAATAGTCTCCATTTCTCTGCACACATTTTCCCATGATTCCGCAAGTTTGAAGATACCGTTCTAATAGAACTCCCTTCCATGTGCTGCCATTCCATACTCCAAAGTTTTGTTTCAGGCTTGTAATGGCAGAACCAGCTTTCATCGCCTGTCACTGTACCCTTACAAATATCGTCACCGTCATTTTGACATCTCTGAAGAGTTTTGGGTGACTGTTCTCTGCAGTTTGTGGTCTTCGGTCAATAAACATGGGTCCAAACGGGGACACACTTTTCGATAACCTAAGATTTTAATCACTTCCGGCACTGCACTATGTCCTACTGCAGGTTTTGCAGCTTTTTTTATTAACGTCCTTGCAATGTAGTGTCATCGGGCGGTGAATGAATTAAATGCATGAACTGATAATTAAATGAGCCCGAGGTCCTTAGAGCTTTAAGTTACCCGACATTCATCTTTTAAGTATAAGGGAAAACCTCGGAAAAAAACTTATACGGATAACTCACCCTAAGCGAGATTCGAACTTGCCACCTCTTGGACGTGAGGCAGACACGCTTTCATTCACAGTGTCACGCCTGCTTTATCTAAAGAGCTCATCAACTCTTTCCTTGCTCTATTACGTGGAGGCAGTTGGAGGGCGACCGCTACTACGAGGCTCATTTTGGACACTCGTGTCCAACCCAACTTTGAAATGTTTCACCCATTTAACACTGTTGGCGCCCAAGCTCAGTTCTCTATGGGCAAGTTAGAATCTGAGGTAAATGTCGGTAACATATTTTTCCTTTAACAAGGATTTCAATGTTACCTCTTGGAATCTTTAACCTTAATTTCATTGTACTTTCATTTGGATCTGCAACATGCACAAATACAAACCAACATCTGCAAAAAATACAGACGGCAGAAATGAGATTCCTGAAATCTATAAAGGGATATACAAAACTGAACAGAAATACCAATGTAAGTATTTGCGAAGAATTAAACGCAGATGAATTAAATAATATAATTATGACATAAAGAAAATCGGAAGTTACACTTGGACAGAATGCCAAACAACAGAAGACCCAAAGCAGCTATAAATTATGAGCCACAAGGTAAAAGAAAACCAGGGAGACCAAAGAAACGAAGGTACCAGCAATTTGGAGACGAGACAGGCTGAAGCCCAAACCGTGAAGTAGTAGTGGTGGTAGTGGTGGTCTCATTATTTCCATATCTGTGCCACATATATAGGTTGACGTCAGTATTACTACTGCTTATTTGTTTACAGGTAGTGAAAGTGCAAATGGAAGGAATAGAGCCGACACTACTGAGTTCTATTGTGGTCGATCCGATATTGGGAACCTGCTATGTAGGAGGAAATGGCAGCTTCTTATTGGCTGTGGGATCACGCGACTGGAAGCGTTTGGACCTGATTTCAACGTCACAAGAGATGCCCAACACTGCCACTCTCGCCATGTCACGACAAGCCCTGTATCTCACTAGCCCTAACTCACATTACCTTCACGTTGTTGATCCGACAGCGCTTCGTATGTCCGCGCAAATTGTAAGTACTGCCAAGCATCTTGATCGTATTTACGAAATATTCCTTCTTACTTCCTAGATTTGTGTTTGTAGGATACAATTTTCCTGAGCTTCACTCTATTTACATAGAATATGGTGTGAAATGTTTGATTTCCTGAAAAAATGTCTTTAATGATGTTGGCTGAAATAATGTTGGGGAAAAACATCTTTATTTCTGCACATAGTCTCCTTTCAACTCGACACACTTTTACCAGTGATGCTCAATAACTTCAATACCCTGTTTACAGTAGGAAGCGTTGCGCTCTGCAAAATAATCATCAACTGCAGACTCCACATCTTCATTGCTGACAAATCTTTGACCACCAAGTAATTTCTTCAATTATGGAAACATAAAATAATCAGAAGGCTTTATCTGGTGAATAGGATGCATGAAAAAGCATTCAAAATTTAACTAATTAATTTGATTATGGCGATAATGGATGTATGAACTGGTGCATTTTCTTGATGAAACAAAACTTTTGCTTGATTCCATCATTCAAACGCTCCTAGAAGTGTGCATAATACTCGCCAATGATTGCTTTTCCTTTTTGGAGACGATCAATGAAATTATCCCATATGCATAAAAAAGAAGGGGGGAGTGAAGAAAAAAACTGCCGCTATGACCTTGCTTGCAGATGGAACTTTCTTCACCTTCTTTGGAGCCGATTCTCCCCTTTCAATTACAATTGTTCCTTCGTCTCAGGTGTGAAGTGATGGACCTATGTTTCATCCATGGTTATGAATCCACGCAAAAACTCAACTTTATTGCAGCGAAATATCACCAAATACTCGACTGAAACATCTTCAAGACGATCTTTTTGTTCTATTGTGAACAAAGCGGTTCCCATCTTGCGTACAGTTTTTCGTGTCTAAATTTTCAGTCAGTATGCTATGTATAGTACTTTTTGAAATGGCTGCAATGTTTGCTAGCTCGCACACTTTCAGTCGACGGGTATTCAAAGCCACTTTTGGATTTACTTTACAATTTCTGGCGTGGTCACCTCATTTGGTCGACCACTGTGATGTTCGTTTGGCAGCTCATACGGCCTCGCTTAAGCTCTGCCACTCAATATTTTACTGTTGTAAACGAAGGAACAGAATCCCCTGGAGTAGAATCTAGCTCAGCTTTAATATTAATTTGATTAAGACCTTTGAAGTGAAAATATTGTATTATATAACGATAACCAGTTTTATCCATGCTTACAAATTCGCTGAGAGCGTTCACTGTTGATGGCTGCCAAAGAAATACTAAACAGCGTAGCATCTGAGACGGGAACTTCTATGTATATATTTGTAATTTTAGATTATGAACGTACATATGTATAAGACTTTTAGATATAAGTATAACTTTGTATTGTGCAATGAAGCTGCCTCTTGGAAGTAGGTTGACCTGAGTGCATTTCTGAAGGCCCGGGGACAAACAATCTTTTGTCAATTCGCACGGAGAGACGGTTGCCAGAAGTCCAAGGACACAGCTGGGGAAAATACACCCCTCCTCCATAACGGGACTAGAGAGAAAGTGCGGGGGTGAAATATAAAGAGGAAACTTGGAAGCTTACAGTTGGGGTCTGTGTTGCGATGTTCCTAGGAGGGTGAACCTCGTATCGCGGAATAAGTATAGTTTCGCGCCAAAAGAAACGTCGAGTTGTGAAAGGCGACAGTGATTAGCGTAAAGTAAAGCAAATAGCAATCTTAGAACGAAACACCAGAAACTTGCTCAGGTCGGCACTTCGAGGCAAATGAAGTGGTGAGGAATAAACTTAGTAAAAGTCTGTGTTGTGTTGTCATCTAACCTCGCGCCTGAGAAACATCCTCTCATGCCTACCTAAATCCAACATCCCGAACCCGTTACACATCTGAAACTTGAAACTTAAACTTCATAAGGTTGGTACTTTCTACCATGTTCATTTGTCTGAAATAACAAACGCTGTCTATACGTCAGGTCGGGTACTTCTGGGACAACCGTCGTAAGTTTAATTATGTATACATCAAGAAATGAAATCATTTATGATCAAAACATTTAAAAACTCAAGAAATAAAATAAAACATATTAAGGAAAATAATTTATAAAGAGTAGGTATTAAAACAAAAAATGAAAAATCCAGTGAGGAAAGAAGCTTTAGTAACGAAGTTCAAATATTGATGTTCCCAATACAGGCGACCAAAAAATTAAAATTATTTTGTTGTTTAACGACGCTGTCAATTGCCAGGATCACATCAGCGTTGCCAGTGTGCCGGAATTTCGTCCCCCAGGAGTTCTCTTACATGCCAGTAAATCTTCTGACATTAAGTACACTTAAACACCATCGGTATGGGTATGGGCTTGATTTGAACCCGCAACCTTGGGATCAGTAGGCCAGTGTCTAACCAACCTAGCCACCCAGATGATACAGGTGGCCATAAAATTGATGTGAGGAGTCGCTAAAAGCTTTTTCAGGAAGAAGGCAAGATGACCTGAAGCAGAGGCGTAAGAATTATTATCAGTGCAATCTTCAGCATGCATTGTTTGTAATCAGTACAAATTAAATACATATTATTTAATCTGTATTAAAAAAAGTGTCCTCATAAGTTATTTCATTCAGTCCGATACACCGTTTCGTCTTTACGAGCCTGAAGGAGAAGCTGAACTAATACGACGCAAGGCATTTAAAAAGAACTAGAGAGAGAGAGAGAGAGAGAGAGAGAGAGAGAGAGAGAGAGAGAGAGAGGGGGGGGGAGAAGAAAGGTAAGAAGACCGAAAACTAATTCATCAATGGTAATCCACAGGCAATAGTAATATACCCAGAAAGAATCTCTTAACAACACACGTCCACAAATACAAAACCGAAGCAGATGGCGTCCCAACACAAACATAAGGGGACATTATGCAACGAGACTATAATGGTGCTAATTAAGATGCGAGTATGTTTATGAAATGAGCGGAACGAATCAACTGGCGTTATAATAAAGTTTAATAACACTATATATGCTCGACCATGTGTCTAGCTTTAAAGTATTTATAAATGATTTCTAATATTCTACGCTTACCTGATTCAATAAGTGCATTGACCTCACCTCCGCGGTGAAGCAGTTGACAGTATTATGATTTATGCGCGTACAGGTAGACATATTTATTTTATTCTGATCTCGACCTTGAACATTTAATTTCAAAATAGAGTAGCGGTCGATAGTTTCATGCTTTGCAACAATTCTTCGAAGTAGGACATCAGCAATAGACATAGTTTCTGAAAATGAGGTTATGAATTTTCATTTTCTCCAATCCATGATTTCTGCATAGGATTTTCCGTAGATATTTCTTGATTTTTGTGACACTAAGTTATAGTCATATCGTATACCTTTGCAGAAATTTCCCGTGGTGTAAGTTGCATCTCACTGTCACTGGTGTGCGATATTTTCACTTTTTCAAAACTCGCACTAATTGTTCTTCGATTGAACGTGTGAGAATAATCGAATAGCTGCGCTTTCTTTTGAGTGGTGGAAACCTGCACTTTAATGAAGAGGTACACACTTTAATGAGGTTCATCTTTTGGACGTACAATTATTACATTTAGGCATGCTCAAGCATAACTTTTTAAAACCATCACACCATGACTCATCTGGCGAGAGAAATAACAACCAACTCCAGGCAGCATATGGTGTGAATATTTAGAATTTAGATCGATTTCCCTTCAAGTCAGATTAGTCTAGTCATGAATTCTAAAATGTCTAAACAGATAAAAACTAGTTGTATGTGGAGTTGCTTGACGTGTGCAAGCAGCTAAGTTACGCAAAGCGTAAATTATGCAAGAAACAAAATGTAGTCATAGAAAATTATGTAAAAGTGTTGTAGAATTTCTAATTTGAAATATCATTACGATATTATTATTATTATTATTATTATTATTATTATTATTATTATTATTATTATTATTATTATTATTATTATTATTATTATTATTATTATTATTATTATTATTATTATTATTATTATTATTATTATTATTATTATTATTATTATTATTATTATTATTATTATTATTATTATTATTATTATTATTATTATTATTATTATTATTATTATTATTATTATTATTTAAGGTGCAATACTTGTTCATTATTTTTCGACCATAATCCGCTACTATACATCAGTTTTTGGCGATACAACTGATAACGGTTAACGAAAATAATTATATCGGTTGCACGACAATAGAAGTGTTTACTGCTATATAAGCATCACAATTAAAGAATTTCCAAATGCAGCATCTTGCGCATCAAGCTATCTCTTAGTTTCGGAAATTACTGGACGCGACTTATAAGATACCTATTGTGACGCAGGCCACGGCGCACAACAAAGGAACGGTCGGGGTTAAGCTACCTCACATCGCTTACCAGGCGCGGTGCGTATCAAAGGATTCAAGGTCAGACTGTATCGTGGGTCTATTTGTGAACACGTGACAATGAGCGGCACTACAAAGGGTTTTCGAGATTATTCGAGAAACGTCCTGTGACCGGCGTACTTCTAGAAGTTTCAGAAAAAGTGAAGTCGAAAATGTGCGTGTTACGTCATTCTCGCTATATATGGAGGGAAGGCAACGAGGGTTGGGGGAGTCAGCCAACTTTTAGTTTTAGTGTATGTGTCAGTTGCGTGTGTACAGTCATGAGAGAACTGTGGCGTAGAGAGGAAGATAGCGGGGCAGTTAATGAGTGTCGAGTGGTCGTACGAGTTAGTATTTGTGAGATAGAGAAGAACTGAAAGATACAAAATTGTATAACAGAGTTACAAGAGGGCTGCACATCTGTGAGTCGCAAGGTTAAGAAAACTGTAGACTGTGTTAGCTTCAGTTAAAGAGAACGGTGTATTTGTGAATTCAGTCAGAAAAAAATAAAGTGAAAAAAGAGTAACTGGGCTGGACTTTTGTTATTTTGTCACAATATAATCACAACTAATTACTGCACCTGTAAGTTGCATTATTCTCTTAATGTTGTAATCGTAAGGATAATAGCCGTAAGTTATACACATTTTCATTAATAATTAATAAAGATAAATCATTGAACATTTCAATTTGTTATGTCACAAATTATGTCTATGTTTTTACTGATGTCTTTTGGATATCAGAGGCTGTCCTATCCCAGTTTTCAGTGTAGTATCTAAATTTTTCAGCAAATATCCAGTGGTACTACTCTGTTGTTATCTGTTTCAGGACTCGGTGGAGGCGAAGTGTCTGGGCTCCAAGCTGGGTGAGTCAAGGGGACTCGTGGCGGACTGGAAAGGCGGTCTATCCTACTTCCTTCCCAGAGACCATGCTGTTGTACGATGGGACACTAAGAAGCCCCTGATTGCTGAGCACCACACAGTATTGCACCAATCAGCTGCAGCCCTCCCCATGGTGTCGCACTTGCTTGTGGATCGGTATCCGGGATCAGCCCTCTGGGCTGTGGTACACCAGCACTGTGCCAGAGTACACAAGTTCTCTCTGCTCTAAATATATCTCAAAACCGAGATTCTACAACAATATTTGCTTGAGTTACCAGTGCATAGTTGAATATTGGTTCCGAACTGACTTTCTAGACTGGCGTTCCTATCGAAGATTTGTTCGGAACTGACTTTCCAGACTGGCCTTGCTCATGTTATCAGTTCACTGTTGAATATTTGTTCTGAACTGACTTTTCAAACCGGCCTTTTTTAAGATATCGAAGATTTGTTCCTAATTGAATTTCCACACTGGTCTGGCTCAAGTTATCGAAGATTTGTTCTTAACTGACTTTACAGGCTGTTCTTGCTCAAGTTATCGGAGATTTGTTCCTAACTGACTTTACAGGCTGGTCTTGCTCCAGTTATAGAAGATTTGTTCCAAACTGACTTTTCAGACTAGTCTTGCTCAAGTTACCAGTTCATAGCTGAAGATTTCGTCCGGAATAACTTTCCCGACTGGTATTGTTCAATATACCAGTTCATAGCTGAAGATTTCTTCCGGAATAACTTTACAGACTGGTCTTGTTCAGTTTACTAGTTCACAATTGAAGATTTGCTCCGAACTGACTTTTCAGATTGTTGTTCGAGTTACCAGTTCACTGTTGAACATTTCCAAAAGGTTGAGATGTAGTACATGTAAGAGGAGAGAGGATTGTTATTTAGTGTTCTTATTCTTCTCAAAGAAGTCACGTTTTACTACTTAGCGGCATAGAATAAGCACATTAGGACTGAGCATTGACTGAAGACGTATTCAAAAAAACAGCTGGTACATGTCTTTAGTGATAACTGGTGTGAGGGCAAAGAGACAGACTTTTGTACAAGGAAGAACAACCAGAAAGCAAGCAACGTCCTTTTTGTTTTGAAGACGATCTGTTCAACTGCAACGTACTGATGATTTTGGATTTGATGGGACGTCTCTTTAGACGTCTGTCTTTTTCCAGATCACTGACAACAACCACTTTTGCAGTGCACTTCATTGATGATTGCAATCTTACAGAACGCTGTCTTCTGTAGAAACAGAAAACTTGAATCATCGGGAAATTGTGCAATGCTTTACTGTAGTCAGCACTCAAAATGTTGAAGCAATTTATACGTTTCTCCTTTGATGTATGTATGAATAAAGTTTCATTTTAATTTAAGGTATTTGATCTAAGATAGTGAGGTAATGTCATTGAGTTTTGTCACACTTTTAATAGGTTGTGGGGAAACAACCTCCACAGACTTGCTCCATTATCAGTAATGCAATAAATTACAAACACCACTTTTTATGAAATGTATGTACAAGGTGCATTATTTTTGAGTTTCAGTCAGAGTGAGCAAGTGTCCGAAAGTCACAAGTTGCCGATAAGAAAGTCCCAACTGGCTTAGCGAAATTTTCAGATAGCTTAGCTAACAGCACTGAAGAATATTCAACTTAAATAAAGGCTCAAGGTTTATTATATAGGATAGATGTAAGCTCTATCACAAACTTTTAGAGATTCTTCAGTGGTTTTCAATGAATGTTTTGACATATGTATAATGTCAATACCCATCTCACGGTCTGACCTATTTACATACGATTTCTCTTAATTTGCCGCCTAAGACGAAGTCTACGTTATATCAAAACACCCAGAAAAACTTCTGAACACCATACCAAACGTATGTAGGTGGAGTATAATACCTGCTTAGTTATAAAATCATCTTGGACATGTCGCATTGTGTTAAGCTAGTGATTCGATGTTTCTGATACAACCAGATTACAGTGACTAATGGTTTTAGTAAATATAATTGTTTCTTACAGCTACAGCAAGGAAAGCAGTTCTTGTAAAATATCCACTTAACTGCAAAATATAAATATTCAGAAAAATGGCGAATTTGTACCTCAGGTTTTGCACGTTACTGTGACTTTTACATCACTTCAGAACCACAGCTTCTGATGTTAAGTGTACATATTGTTCAAATTTCTATTTTCGACATTCACTAATATATGTTGCTTAATTTATACCGCAAGTAACACACATTTTTACAATATATCCAGTAATTTTGAAGCTATTGATCGTTTAATTATTTATTTGATGGTAAACAAAAATGGTCCATACGATAAAAAACTTAAAATATTTCTAATATACATACGTATCAATTTTACTCTAAGTTAAGGGGACTAGGTAGTCTGAACATACAGAAATTACACCTCAGTAAGTTAATTAAGTGAAATTACCACTGTTCTTAAAATTCACAATGGTTTTCCCTGAAAGTTTTATGAATTATTCCATGAATCATGATAATTATTTCAGGTAGCTATTTGCACTGATAGCTTATGTTATGACATATGTGCTCGAGTCTATACATTTTGGATATCCCAAAAAACACCGACAACGCTTAGTATACTGTGCGGGATGGCAAACTGGTCGGTTTTTAAAAAGGAGGCCCTGTCCAGGCGCGCTGGAGAGCGTCGAAGTTTGAGAACGAAAGGTTGTGACAGTGTGTTAACATTCGTTTTGGTACCTTAATACGAAAGATATGCAAGTCTTTAGCCATTTGTGTACTGGGATGAACAACCTGAGCATGATAACATTCCTGCGCATGCGCTAAACTGCTCCAGAGAGTCCTTGGTGCGCATCCTACTGCATTACTTGTGTAGTTTCCAGTGTAGTTTAGTTTTTTAACAGCAGTACGACACGTACCAATACACTGCTGCGGAAATGGCCGTCTTGAGCTCCAGCACAGTTTCATGTAAATGTGCCGAATCACCTCAACGATGGATTAGTAGAGGAGGACCAGTTCTATGGCCAGTACAGTCGTCAGATCAGACTGCTCTCGTATTTTCTGTGGATTTGTATGAAGAGTATGGTTTATGGCACTCCTGTAACGAGAGCGGGGACGTTATGGCTCGAGTCCACGGGGCGATTGAAAATCTTCAAGGACAACCGCACGTATTGGGTCAGGTGTATGAGGCTCACCACTGCCGATATAGGCTCTGTAATGACGTATGAGGCACACAGTTCGAAGGCTTTTTGTAATGCATACAGGTCGATGTTGGTTTTATTGATGAAATATGAACGTACAATCATCTCACATTTCAATGCGCTACAGCGTCCAAACCGTGCATTTTCGGATAGGAGTTTCTATGTCAAAACTGATCAATTTGCCGTCCCATAGAACATACTAAGCGTTGTCGGTGTTTTTTGGGACACCTGTACGTATAATACCTACATATTAGTGATATTAAGAAAGTAACAGCATTGCTAGTTTTTCACGTTTTTACTTTTTTAACTTCGCAAATACTTTTTTATCTCTAGTAAACTGATATACATAATTAAATAATTGAGGTTCAGAAGATAGCTGAGTATATTACGAACAAGCATGCAAAAGTGTGATTCTGTGTTGCAAGTAGTTTCAGATAAAAAGTTACCCGAATTCACTTGTTTCAAGCATACATTTTATTATTTTTCTGCTGGATGAAATACTTTTTATGGACTCAACCACATAGGCTATTAATGTAAATGATAACTTGAAATAATTGTCACGATTTCCATGAGCAATTTCAGGGGAAAAAAAAACAAAAAAAAAAAAAAAACATTGAGAACTTTAACTCACTAAGGTATAATACCTGTATGTTCAGACTACCTTGTCCCCTTACGAAAAATAATTGTTGGAAACAGATTTCAAAATAATGTTTTAGTTAGTTTTTTTTTTTGATAAAATAAAAATGTATGAGAAGCCTTCCTCGATAATTTTAATGTGTTCATTAGATAATTAGTATTCCTCCGACGATAAAATCAATGTGTGTGAGTGTGTGTGTGTGAGTGTTTGTTCGTGTGAGTCCGAATGTGTGTTTGTCAGTCACATGTGTGTGTCCGTACGTATTTATTTTGTCCTACGTGTCCGTGTGTGGGTGTGTGTCCATGTATGCATATATCTGTAGATAACATAACTAAAAACGAAAAATTGGTTGAGCACCAAAGTTAGTATTTAAGTTCAGCATCTTCCAAATATGCGACACGATTTTCTAGAAAATCCTCCATCCCAAACCACGTTAATTCAGATGGAACATTTTACGAAAATTTTGATTTTCTCACTCGACTATCGCTTAACCCTACTATATTCTCTTAATCCCATTGCACCTATGAGGAAATAAAACGACTTTACAAACGTATATCTAGATTAACTTGAAGTACATACAAGAACTAGCGTTTTTAACTGTAGAATGAGTAGAAAAAGCTACGTGAGTGCAAGCATACGATTATTTGAAATCAGTGGTTTTAAATAACAGAGAATTACGAAAATTTGATTTATTGATTCAGATTTGCTTAGGTTTCTCTTATACTTAAATGCTTCCTACGAAATCAATGCTAGAGCTAGCATGCAAGTTCACAGATTGCATGTTTTGGGACAATTATAATACATGCAATAATAAGCTGATTTAGAGGGCGGTGCACTTCCGCTGATTACCGTTGTTTTTCCGCACGCCGACAGGCTAATTTTCACAGTGCCGTAATTTGCAAGGATTATAGAGCATTCTGTCTTAATATCCAATCATTTACAGTTCTTCAGCTCACCCGTAATCAGTCGGAAAGTTCAGGTAGTGCTAGATGCGAAAGTGGTTAGTAAATGTACATGCATATCTACCTGATAATCACCTACACTGAAAGATTAGGGGCTTTTAAAACCTTTTCTTCATTTTGCGAACCTTTTAGCTATAATAAGCGTTTAACTCTATTTTTGGGGGGGGGGGGGGAGGGAAAAAAAAAACAACCACACACAGAGTAGGCTGCCTGAATTCGAGGAAAAACGGGTAGCGGGCACGGTCAGCATGTTTTGTGCTATACAGCGTGTCCCAAAATTAGACCGACAAACTTTGGGAGCTGATAAGACAACATTATTTTAAACACTTTTTGTTAAGGAAAGCTTTTGCTGCGGTGCTTCATTTAAGCGCTAGAGGGGTTAATGTCATAGATTACTGCCTCCCACCCAGTTTAAATATTTACAGCAAAATCAACAATGCAAATTAGTATTGCATTTATCTTAACATCATCCATGATCGATATATAGCTTCTTTGCGCAGAAATGTGACGGGCGATACTTTCAAGCCAAAGGTTAGAAAGCAAACCAAAGAAGCCGCCTTTATAATTCTTTATGATTTAATATTCTCGCTTGGTTTAACCCGGGATCGCTTGCGTCACTTGTGCTAATGCGTGGCTAACGAAAAAAAATTGATGTGTTGCACTCACATGACTTTCTCTACTCTTGTACTAACCATTCTTACAACCTCTTATTCCTATGTCTTCTTCGTGTTAGTTGAGATTTGTACAACTTATTGCTTATGTCCTTGTAGGTGCAAGGGGAATATTAGAATACAGTAGGCTTTGTGCGATAGTCAAATGTTTTCAAGCTTTGAGATTCTGTTCTCTTTGCACACTAACATTTAAAAAATGAACAACGATGTTTCATTTCACGAAAAGTTTTGTTTTCGGAAACTCACACACATAACAAGGAATATCTCCGAAATGGTTCACTCTACAAAAATATTAATTCAGACATAAATTTTGTGTTTTAGCGAGATCTACATGTTTTGTAGAGTAAGATTTTGTGTATCGCTTACGGTTTACGAGTTATTCAAAAGTCATCCAGAATAAACAGGATTACATAGGCTATTGCCAGAAAATTCAAAATATACATTTAATTTGTCATAAAAATATCTTAAACATATGTTATTTTAATCAAAATCGTTAAAGCCATTTTCAAGAAAACAAAAATTTTCGAAAAATTTTCTACGTATGTAAAGGATAGTTTAGGGTGGGGCTATTTTCTTAAAAATCTTCATGTCGCATCCTTGAAAGACATTAAAATCAAAGACCAACGTTGGTTTTTAACCCACTTTTCGTTTTTGAGTTATGCTCTCCACAGACTGACACACACACGCGAGCGAGTGCGGACCGTTTTCTGAAAATGCTTTTTTTTTTTTTTAATTCAGGGGGTTTCAAAACATATATTTCCGGTGAAATCTGGACATCGAATCTTTGGGTGGAATCTAATACTTCCTTCTACTTACAGTAGAGAAAGTAAAAACGTTATCCACGTAGCAATGCTATCACTCCCGGGTCAGATTTTTACTTCTCTACTACGTAGAAGTATTGTATTCCTCCCAAAAATTCGATGTCGAGATTTCACCGGAAATATGTTTTGAGACCCCATGAATCCAAAAAAAAGTATTTTTAGAAAAAGGTTCGTGTGTGTGTGTGTGGTGTGTGTGTGTGTGTGTGTGTGTGTGTGTGTGTGTGTGTGTGTGTGTGTGTGTGTGTGTGTGTGTCTGTGTGTGTGTGTCAGTCTGTACACAGCATAACTGAAAATCGAAAAGTCGGTTAAAAACCAAGGGTGGTATTTAAGGTTTATGTCTTTCAAGGATGCGACACGAAGATTTGAAGAAAATTTCTAAACCCTAAACTACCCTTTATATGGAATTTTGATTTTCTTGAAAATGGCTCTAACGATTTTGATTAAAATGCCACATGTTTGAGATATTTTTGATATTTTTAGGACAAATGAAATGTTTATTTTGAATTATCTGCATATTGTCTATGTAATCCTATTTACTCTGGATGACTTTTGCATAACTGGTAAAGCGTACGAAATAGGCAAAATCTTTGTATACAGAAATGTAGGTTTTGCTACACAATTTACGTCTAAATGAATTTATTTGCAGAGTGAATCATTTCGGAGAACTTATACTTATGTCAAATGGAACATCGCTATTCACTTTTTTATATGTTAACCGTGCATAGAGAACAGAATTTGAAATATTTGACTATCACTCAAAGCCTGCTGTATTCCCATATTCTCCTTCCACCTACAAGAAGATAATAAGATAATTTCTGCAAATGTTTATCTTAACTAACACGAAGAAGATATAGGAATAAAGAGTTTGTAAGAATGGTTAATACTAGAGTAGAAAAGGTCACGTGAGTGTAACACATCAGATTTTGTCTAAGAAGTTTGGCTTCTTAAAATGCATACAAATTTGCATGTGCGTTCGTGTTACTATTTTAAACTTCTGTGTTCAATGTCACATTCCAAATTATAGCCACAACAATGAACGGTAAAAAATCTAGACATATTTAAAACAATAATATACATTATAAATCCTTAGAAATTGAAATCAACTGTTAAGCGCAAATTCCAGTTTTGAGTTAACTGGCACGAATCAGTCAATTTCTTGTGAGGTGTTGATATACTCTCTGCAAATATGAACAGTTTTTGCTGTGTACTCTTTGTAAACTGGACCGGGGCAGCTCTTACAGTGATGTTGAGTGAATTGCTTCTTCCTTCTGGGACAGAAGACGGATCTAGGCTTTCCCTGAGTGTATTCCTTTGTTGTAGTTGTTGATAAGTTACGGATAACAGTGACATTTTGTATTGTTTGCCTTAGTTGAAGTGGCAGCCCTGGAATACGCATTTATTTTATCCAATGTGGTTTTACAAGACCATACTACGCTCTGTAAGAATTTTTCTTAGAGGAATCAATTAATTGGTAGTTATAAGTCTTATAAGTTACCTGCACATTTACTTCCGCAAAGTTTAGAAGGTTGAAGCCAAGTACATGAACAGCAAAATAGTACTACGTGATAACTCCCGTGTTACAAAAAATCTAAGAACTCTCATCGCTTTGAATAATACCACTCCCAACACTGTTGGCTTTGTATTACTATATACTAAATTTCTTTTAATGGTAATGTATAGACAGTAGTTGAGGCATTGCTAGCTCTACGTCTATTTTGACGAAAAGAAATAAATGATTTAGGGCAATATACTATCAGTTGTTAGATTTTATATAATGCGAGCCATCCCGGATTAAGGGATCACAAAATCGAAAATACAGATAGTATATAGTAGAATGAAAAAAATTTCCAAGGTTTCAGAACCTTGTTGGATCTTTTGAAGGTCCAGAACATGTAGAATTCTTCCCTTCGGGAACAATATTAGGAAGCTGAACTCCTCTACGATCTTAACCACCTCCAAGGCAGTGCCTTCAAGACTCTGGATTCATCTGAGATACTCCCTGTTTCTGCGACAGGCTAATTAATATTGGATGCTCGAGAACAGGCTCCCTAGACAGGCTTGTTTATCTTTCTCCAGGAGGGACAGCCAAGTACTACAGAGAAAATGTCTGCGGGGTATTCTACTCTGTAGGGGTGAGCGGGAACAGTACCACAGGACAACCCACAATGACGTCACAAATTTATATAGTACCTACATTAAATATATCGTGGAACACTAGATCCCAGCATTATTGTCACAAGAGCGTGTGTTTTCTATAAGACCTAAGCCGTATTAATATGTTAAAAGTCTAGCTATAATGTTTCTTGTTGATGTCTATGTCACCACATCCTTTACAACCACATTCTTGTGAGAGGAACACAGTGCCAGGTCTGTCCCCTGCCTGACGTATACATAGCGGTTGTTGTTTCACAGAAATGACTATGTTAGAAAGTACCAGCCTTACAAAAACTTAAGTTTGAACTTTGACGATGCTGCGTTATTTCTTTGGCAGCCATAAATGCTCTCAACGAATTTGTAAACATGTACATATAAAAGTGGTTGTCGTTATGAGATAGAACTTTCATTTGAAGGGCCTCTGCTCCTTCGTTTACAACAGTAAAGTATTGTTAGTGAGGACGTACGAGCTGCCAAAGGAACATCGTAGTTGTCGACCAAATGAAACGACCACACCAGAAATTGTAAAGAAAGTCTACAAAATGATATTTGATGACCGTCGACTGAAAGTGTACGGGGTAGTAGACGTTTCAGGAATTTCCCAGAGTGCTGTGCATCGCATACTGACTGATAATTGGGACATAAGAGAGATATGCGCAAGATGGTGCCGTGTTTGCTCACAATGGAACTAGTGTTTCAATCGAGTGTTTGGCGATGTTCCACCGCAATAAAGGTGAATTTTTGCATCGATTCAAAACCATGGATGAAACATGGGTCCATCACTTCACACCTGGACGAAGGAACAGTCGAATATATATCACTATGTCTGCACCGACAGGGATGTCTCAGGCAGTAACATCTGTGGCCCGCATTCGGGAGGTTGTGGGTTTGATTCCCGTGACCGCGCACTCTGACATGGCTTTTTCCACGACTTCCCCATATCACTAAGGTGAATGTGGGGTGCATTATTTCATACCACGATTTCCTTTCGATAATTTCCCTTCATTCTATTTCCTTATCATCTTTCAGGTGTACTTTCAGGCATGTAGTGTTGGCAGTGCCGAGTAGATGGCGCGGATGTTTGTGCATGGCAACCGCTAGATGGCGTTTGGCCCGCCTTGTCCTCCGTCGGCGGGGGGTGGGGTGGGGGGTGGGAGGGGTGGCGCTTGGTGAGGCCTGGCGCTGTGATGAAGAGATCTCAGCACTTGTTAGGGACTCCCGCGCGTCTCTGTCACCTGTCTAGCTGCGACCCTTTGTGGCACCTTCGGTTCCCTCATTTCATCCCTGCCTCCTGGGGATGGTAACCACAATAGATCTGTGTAAATCGGAGTGAACGAGGTGTCCCCTCTGTGTCTGTACCCTTTACCCATTTTTTCACTATGTCTGCAGTAAGAGTTAAAGCCTTGATATAGGATAGACATTAAACATTAAGAAAAGTATTTTGTATACAAGGGAATACGAACTATTTTCTTTACTTCTCTATAAGGTTTCGGCTACAGAGGGGTATGTATGTCAATGCCACATGCTTAATCTAACTTTCGGTAACCAAACAATAAAATAATTATTTTGTATAACTATACAAGAGTCGACTAAAATTTGTGACAAAGCTCGTGTAGTTGTATGGGTCCGCACTTATTATTAATACGTAGAAATAGTTGTTAGACTTATGGACTGGTAAGACTTCTGATCCAACTGAACTCTGTAGTTTGTGACTGTCTCAAATTGTGGGCGAAAGCACTAAGGAAAATTGTGGCATTCATGTGATTTTTGGTAGTGTTTAACGCAAATTTGTTATTGCATACGTCACCACAGCTGGCGGACATTGATGATTCATGAAATAAAATGATCATTGGGAAAGACAATTTGGGAAGCAAACTTTCCAAGTCTAAGTTAGGGTACGTTCTGGGTCTTTGTCAGTCATGTGAATTGAGGATAACCTAGGGGAAGGAAAAACAGACAGGGAGGACTATCCTTATGGCCAAAGCGGCCCGGGTTCGATCCCAGGCAACAGCATATGGGATTCGTGGTGGCCGAAGCGGCACTGGGGCGGGTTTCCTCCGCGTTCTCCGGTTTCCCCCGCCATCTAATTCCACCGGTGCTCCATCGTCATTCCATGTATCATCAGTGTCACCGCCTGTGGTGCCGTAGCAGTAAAAGCGGGCGTTAAACACTACAAAAAACGATGCTTATGGGATTTGAACTGCTGACCTCCCGTTCACGAGTCCGCGCTTTAACCTACTGACAATTCTTATATATGTAGTTCATCCTCGCCGGTTAATGTGCAGCACTATACATTTCTGTACAGAAACTGCGCATAATGTGTGCATACTAATGTGTGGACACATTACTCCAGAACATACTTTAAGTGTGAACCCTATCTTAAGTTACCACATTTCAAATAACAATTTATTGTGACTAGCACATGGTATTTAGTTTGGCAGGCCTGGTCTGAGACAGACTTCCCAGTCGAAGTATAGTAGCCTTGGACAGAAGTGCTTCTCCCAAGACTGGCGGTTATAGAATCTTCTGGCAGCACACGGACGCATTGGGGACAGGACATAAGGGAGGATTTAAGAGATGGATTGGTGTGGATCGCTGTCTTTAGTTGTGGAACTCTAACGTGCAAAGTGCATTGACTCGTGTCTTTTGGTGAAGGTGTGACTGGCTGTTTATGCTGTGAATTTCTTCTGTCATAAAAGAGAATGCTCTCTTATTGTTAAAACGTTTAGAATTTAATTAATATCTTCGTTGTGGTATATTCCTCGTCTGCATGATTACCAAGTTGCTATGGCCACAAGTGTGGAAAATCTAGAGAATATTTTTAATTAGTTTATGGCCGTGCAATATCCTTGTGATATGTTTAGTGGACGTCTCGGTTGTGTGAGTTGAGTACACGCACTTGATTTTGGAGAAAGTAAAATCGCAGAGAGAGTAGAATAAACATTACTGTATAACTTCTGCAGATAAAATATTCCAAACTGAATTCTATGTAATCGTTGACTACTGAGAATGACTGCAAGGTTCCTTCAAGCTTTCATAAAAGTATAGCGGTCGTTTTGTCTTGTCGAGTTCTAACAGCGGATTAAGAAAGAATAAAACAAAACAGAGCAGGGTTGAAGTTTTTCAAATAAGCTAAAGTAAGAAAGGAATCTCACATATATAAATAATTTTGCTATATTTATATGAAATACGTACAAAAGTAATAACAAATAACACGAAGAATAAAGTAAGATAGATAATAACAACACAGGCAACGGATTAGCAACATATGAAGGTCGAATGCAGAAGAATCTGGCCAAGCTGTCGTCGCACAGGTCTGCCAGAGTCTGCTGCCCCTGGAGCGAGTCTTAGTCCGGCTTAATTGCAACCTTGGAGAACAGCAAGAGTGTGCACGACACCGCATCCCACAGTACCCTGGATATAATCGGGGAAGTTAGACTCCAAGACGCGCATGCGACCGCGCTTGTAGTCGGCCAGAACGTGTGTCGGTAGAGCGCACGTAGGAGCACGGTATACGGGCAAGAAGTTCTCCTGCTTGAAGTGCGTGTGTGTGTCCCAGCGGTATATCTCTCCTTCTCCCTCGTAGCGGAAGAACATGGCTGCTCCATTGTCGGTACCAAGGAATACCATCTTCTCGGGCTTGGGTCCAACATCATGAACGCGACCTGAGGCAGAACCCATGCGAAGGTATTCGGTCTTGATGGAAAACAATCTCTTACTGGAGAGATAAGTGAAGTAGAGAACAGATGTTCCACAGGACTTGCGCACAAGTGCGAGGTAAAGGACATCTCTTCGGGCACATCCAAGTGTAACTGCCTTGGGCAACACGACGCGGTATCCTCGGCCACGAGTAACGTCGTATACTAAGATGGCACGAGTTGCTGCGTCGCTCACGTAGATGAAGCAGCGTCCATCATGTGCATAATCCACAACTACGTACTGCAACCTGCTTGCCGAGCAGACGAGACCAGATAAATCGACGACCTTGAGCACCTTTCCTGTCTTCACGCTCATGGCCACGACCTTGGGTGGGCAACGCTTGACAGGTTGCTCGAGAGTGTTGACGATACCGACATCCAGCACCCAGAGGATATCCTGGGGATCGAGGAAGAGGTCAACGGCGGACTGCAGCGCCTGACAGTTACCTTCCTCCTGAAGGCTCCAACAAGGGAATGGTGTGAATGTTGACTGACAGCCCTTGGTCTTGAGGGATGTCTTGGCCAGCGTTACAGGAACTCCTGCCCTGTAGCGGGGTAACACTACGATCGCTTCGTCCTTGTAGATCTGTGCTCGTGTGGCGATCACGTTCTTGGAGACGTATCGTCCTGAACTTTTGAAGATGCTCTTCGTGGACGGACAGGGCCATTCAAAGGAGCCTCCTGTCCAGGTGAGGGATTTTATCTCCTTCGTGCAGTCTGAACTGGAGGTGGGGGTTGCCATCACCAGAGCTACTATCAGGGTCAGCAGCGCGCCTCCTCCTCGAGACATCATCCTCACTGTCATTGCACCCTGTTACAAAATGCACAATTAATTAACACCGTGTCACTGTGGTAGCATAACTTAAGGCACTGAAATTATACGAAGCAGGTTATGTGCATTGCATACAAGTTCAGAATTTGGAGAAATGATGTAATGTGTAGGTTTGAGAGAAATCAGTTGGTAGGTTTATTGCTTATTTGGAGAAAACTTTTGAAATTTACGTACATTTCGCATTTAGATGCTCGTATTACACTCTCTCACAGCTTATGCTTATGGATGACTCAGGAGTGAGTTTACGACAAAAGATCGGTATTCTCATTTAGGATTTTGAACAATATACATTTAATTAAACTGGTATTTGATTATAAGCAGTTGATGTGGCTGCATTTGACCAAGTTTTCGGCATAAAAAGCGTTTTATTTTAATCTAGACTTCACTGCACTTTCATTAGAAACGCGTACCTTATAACAATGATTGATCTCAGAAAGAATCCTCCCCCCCCCCCCCCAATCGAATGTGACATCTCTTTCTTCCCAAACACAAAATATCTATACGTATATAATTTAAAGTAAGAACTCCTAATGGAATGAAATTATTTGTAATGTAGCAATGTATGCCTCTTGACTTAGTTCATTCGAGAATTGTTAACATAAGCAAAAGAAAGGGAAAAAAAAGTGCGTTTGGATACAAGATAAAATTAATAGGTGTTCGTTGTGTTCTACAACTTAAACTGTTGCTTCTTCCAGTGTTTCAAGTTATGCCTTGATTACATTATGTTTATCGCACTGATGTTACATTACTTTTCATAATGAAGGAAAACTTCATTGCGTATACGTTGAAACACAGGTCATCTGAGCCATTCGGAAACTAAAGTTTCGTTATAATATGATTTTTCCTTTTATTATTCTGCAACGTAAATACCGAAGTTAAATTGCTTTCAGTCCTACCATTTGATGTAATTACAAGTTTGTGTCACATTGTATTTGATCAAATGTCAACAAAAAGGACATAATTCTAATGTAGGCAAGGTACGCGACAGCGAGCATCCGAATACTCACAACCTTGCAGGAGTCTCACGCAGTATGCAATGCAGCTCGGCACTGGGGCAAGTTGTCGTCACGACTGAATGAAGTGTTGTACATATAAGGACGCTATACGTTCCATTTTCTCCATGAATTCAGTATCTTTTGCTGTATAATTGTACTGCGGGAGTCCGGTATTCTCGGTAAACAGAAACTATTAAACGGACGTTCATCGCTTGTGACGCCTGTCACGATAAACGAGGCAATCTCGACACTGGAAGGGTGCGAAGGACCTTTGCCCACACGTATTGTCTACCTCCCCCCTAGCTGGGCTTCGAGTAATGTTCTGCATACCGCGAGTACTTACTCGCACTCAAGCAATCAAAATTTGGATAGATAGCTTACTAAACCCCAGCGTAATAGCCCTTACTGGGCCAAGGCCTACCTATGCCCACTACAGGCATCATGAGTGGGGTGTAGTACTGGAGAGTGGGACGTGGTCAGAGTCCCGGGCCCTCCCGGCCGTTTATGCGGTCTTCCTGACCAGGGACCACTACTTTTTAATGAAGTAACTCCTCCACAATTGGCCCCCCCCCCCCAGGGATCTGACGAGGTTGAGTGAACCCCAGACCAGGTCTCCCAGCGGGAGAAAGTCTCCACGCCGGTACCGGGAATCAAACCCGGTTACTCGCTTGGTAAGCAACAACGCTTAACCACGCTAAGGAGAAGACCAATTTGGATAAATAGAGTTATACAATTATAAAGGTTAGGATTATGAAATGTGACTGTTACAAGGCTAAAAATTGCAAGCGAAATATTCGAACGTTTCTCAAACCCCGAGAAAAACTCGTTTTGTTTTTCAATAGCATTGGGCCAGAATGTAATGTAATGCAAGAATCACGGCTTGCATCTCAAATATTGGTGTTTCAATACCAACTAAATCATGTTTTAATTAAAGTGGTACATAATGTTAAAGTAAAAGTAAAAACAAGAACCTATTGATTTTGCAACATAATGATGAGTTTAGCTTCCTTTTAGCTAGAATGATAATGCACTTAGTACTAAGTTTCTCCTTGATATTTTAAGGAATTACTCTGGATTAACGAAACAGGGTTGATGAGGGAAAGGTTATAAAGGAGTGGCACATTCTGTGAAAGAAAAGAAGGTGATAAAAGCAACAGTTCAACTAAGGCGCATGAGAACACAAGGACACAGTGATCTGGAATGCAGTTGCATACAAATATAACGTAATTATATCATAGTCAAATCATGTTTAAACACCGAAGAATGAGTATGACTGTTTTTCCCCCTCTACATTCACTTTATTGTTTTAACTATGCAGTTATATATCGACGAATCTGTTAGGAGATATCTCGTAGAGGGACAGATGACAGGGTGCCATCCAACCTGTCTACTTTCATTATCTGTGGACAGATGGCACAACATGCGTTATTATCATTATTTTTCAATTTTATATCGTTTTAGACTTTGCGTCGTAGCATTTACCTTGGCGACTGAGAGAAACGATGAAAACAACCCAATCAGATTGGTCAGCCGGCGGGATTTCCCTTTTTATCGTTCTAAGTAAACAGAATTATAATTATTACCTATGCTTCCTATCCTACTAGAGTCTTAAGAAAAATATTGTTTAAAACTTTGCAGAAGAAATGAAAGTATGTATTTTAATCCGTCAAGTTTGGTACTTCTCTAATGCGCTTTTGAAATGGTAGGGAGTAAATCCTTGAGCGTCTCCAGGCCGTTAACCAATCGGAGTCTTGCTGTGTTGTCATACTGCTTTCCCCTTAAGTGGGGGTTGACGCGCCACGGAAATATGAAGAGTGGAGGTAATCAGCTTGCAACCCTGTGTATGTAAACGTATCTTGTTGGCTGGAGAACAGAGCTCTTACGCACTTTAATATGGTTTGGGTTTTAAAATGCCACTTTCTGGTATGTAAAATTATTTTTGTAAGAGAGCTTCTTTTAATTGTAGTAGCTATTTCAGTAACTTGATAACATTTTTGTTTTAAAATTATGATATTTTGAGTTTTCCTACAAGTGTAATTTTTGGAAAGTTATTAGTGTTTTTCAAAATGAAACATAGAATTGTTTTCGTAAATGAACGCGCCTCGAAATTCTGGATTTTTCTGTAGAAAGCAATGGAGTATCTAAAATTACTTAATTTGGAATCAATAGAACTCCTTTTGGGCCAAGCAATGACATATCGTAGGTTACTACAAATAAATATCAAGCGTGTACTAAATATTTCAAGAGTATTGAGAAATAAATACAAATTTTAAAAATTGCAACTGTGGGTTTCTTTAAATACGTATTTTGACTTTGTAAATAAGTAAATAATATTAAGTAAATTTTATAGGGTGAGCAATGTTATTTTTACACTAGAAATTGTTAACATTTATTGAACAAGGTATTAAGTGGCATCTCAATTCATAACTACTGGTTTGATTCCCGGCTCGGGCGAGGGAAGTATCAATATGGGAATGAACATGAGTTTCATGTTTTTTCATGGTTATGTGTCAGTCATTTTCATGACTTTACGACACATATCTTGTGACACATTATGTTCATTATGATACACTCACTCACTGTATTGCGACATCTGTCCAGCGACAGTCTTATAGTGGTGAACTGGTAATTAAATAACCGTAAGACAAGCTTGCACTCATACACCAGACTTTGGGCATATCTAGGAATTTTGATTATCAAAGGAAAAGCTCTTCAGTTCTTCGGAATCGAACCCTAAACCCTTTCAACGTCAGAGAGATTGTGTACAACTGGGCCACGAGGGCAGTATGATGAAATAAAAATAAAACCTACAGTTCAGTGCGTAGTAACACCATCGATTGTTTCTCAAGTCAAAGCCAACGATATCAACGTTAAACTTAAGACTTGTATTACATTGTTTAAACTTTTTAATTGTCTAATTGGATGCAATATATTTGTGCCATTAACACTGCTAATACTGCACAAAAGCTGTAATTGAAAAGTATATCCTCTTAAATCTGTTTTTCCAAACTAATTACTGATTGCTTATGCAGATTACTTTATTTAAAAAAAATTAAATTTTAAACATGCACAACGTTTTCTGTCACCAACACAGTGATTTTAATAAGTCTCCAGGAGCAAATACCATTAACAATATAAAATAGTTCCTTGTTCATTAGTTCACTGATTCTATGCCCCACTTTTCAAAAAAGTTGGGTTGCTATGAAAGTCTTAACAATTTATATCAAGATTAGAAATATACTAAATATCAAATTGAAATAACAATTTTGCTTAAGTTACCACATGTTTAAGATACTGTCGTGAACAAATGAAATGTATATCTTGAAATTTTTGGGAATAAACTTTGCAGTCCTCTTTTTCAATGCCTTTTGCTCAACTGGTAAAGAATAAGAGATAGACAAAATCTTTATGTAGAATATATTATTTGTGCAGCTTTCTCCGAAATATTTCTTGTTATTGTTTTGAATTTTACAATACTTTTACTTTCCTCAAATGGGAAGTGGTTATTGGTTTCTCCCTCTCTTTCTCTCCTGGTTAAGCAAAGGGAAGGAAATTTCAAAGCCAGCTCTGTTTCTTAATTTCCTAAAACGAAATATTGAATAAAACAATTTCTACAAATGTCTATCTCGATAAAAGTGAAATAGTAGAATAAGCTTTTTTAGAGTATTTTGCAAAGAAAGTCTTGTGAATGTGTCATATAAAAGATTTTGTAAAAAAATTAATTTTGTGCTTTAAAACGTATGATTCCATTAAGGACTTAACAAAGTTCTAAACTTTGTAACTACACTTTTTAAAAACAAGTAAAAAATTCAAAACACTCAGTGGAGTACTTTGATTTTTGGAAGTTTCACAGATAGGTCCGTTTAACCTGTGTATGATAAATTATTCTGTTTAAATTGTTAGAATAAATAATAATAAATGAGTAGAATAATAATAAATAGAAGAAATAATAGAACAGAATAGTAATAAACAGAAGAAATAAACATTTCTTGTAGTGAGTGAGTGGGGCCTGAAGTCGAAAGGTAAAAACTGGAAAAGCTAATTAATTTATAGGGTTAAAAGTTAAAAAGTAGAAGTTAAAACAGCGAAAAACTTAAAAAGTGAAAGTTATCACAGCAAATATTTAAAATTCTAAAAATATAAAGCAACGCAATGTTAAAATGGGACATCACATCCTAAAAGTCTAAAAGGTTACGAAAAATAAAATACAAGTTAAACTTGCTGAGTAAAGAATTTCTTGTGCACATCCTCAAAATATAAAGGACATGAGTGGTTATCTAACAGAATTTCACTGGACATTTTGCAAATTAGGGTATTCTGTCGTATTTCAGCCCAGCTTACTGCACAAGTTTTCGTCAAGTTATGCAAGCGATTTCATAAGCCATTCAGTGTAAACAGGAAACGAGGAAGAACCATCGTAACAGGAAACTCACCTGATTTGTTGGTTGTCTCCTGGTGCTGAACGCTCGTGGAGTGTGACTCAGGAGGAAGATCCATGCACTTTTATATGCTTCGATGTGTTGATTGTTGATACAAACAAAGCTGACTGCGTTTTTTCCTGCTGCTTTCGCAAATCTTTCTGTCATCCTGCTTCTCCAGATAGACACTTCGATATGTTTGACCTGTTTAAAATTAGGGAATAGTAATATGTATTATCTATTTCCCGCTCTCCCCAAAATATGTAAATTAATGACCAGAATCTAGCTATGGCTATATAGTATTTCGCCCACTTTCATCCCGAGTAAATGATGTTCAAGGTCTACTTTTTTCCGCACTAATAATACATACAGTTACTTTATACATGATCATATCAAAACTCACATTTTGTACAGTATGATTTTGTTTACTCTTCTTCAGTAGAATCTTTTGTAACACACAGATTACGTATTCCTAACCCTTATCTATGGCGGGCAGAGGAAAAACTACATTATACCTACTCAAATATTTAATGTCCAAATTTTACATTTTGCGGTCCCATAAGTCTAAAAAAACATTTAAGCAAAACCTTCACGTGTGCAAGTGTGTATGTGTCAAATTTCATATTTCTGCTCGATGCATTTGAAGAAAATCCTTCTAACCCAAATAATCCATTACATCGAAAACGTTATTTATTCTTTTATTTTCTCAAAAGTGGTTCTAACAATTTGGAGCAAAACATATTTGAGACATCAATCAAAGACAATATATGTTTTGAATTTTCTCAGAAAATTCAGTAGAGGACCAAAAGTAATCGAAGGAAAATTGGATATCATTCAACTTACTATTTTTTAATATTTTTTTAAAGGATTAGCCGTTTTTAGTACCTATATATTTCTTGTTGTACGCTTTCTGTGCTTAAGACTAGAAACCTCAACTTTATTAAAATTTACTATCTTAAATGACATTTTTCATGGAATTTGCCGTTTCAGAAATAATCTTTATTGTTTGGTAAGTAATAGATCTTTCACATCAACCGTGTGGAAGACAGGTTGGAAAGGTAGTTCTGTGGTTAGAGCAAGCGGACGGACACCGGAATATCCGTGGTTCAAATGCCGCCTCAGTTTGATTCTACTCTTTTCAATCTTTGTTATTTGTTCGAGTGAGTGAGTGAGGTGTTGGGTTTAAGGGCCCGTCGACAATATTTGTTCGATTTATCAGCATTTTAAAGAACAACTTCGGAGTACTTATTCTGCCTCTTGTGAGGTCATGTGAAGGGAATGCAGAAAGTGATGGACAAAGGCATATGTCTGCGTAATCATTTATGGAAAAAATCGAATAATCCCAGTTAAAGAAAAACTTCTATTCTCCAGCCTGGAATCTAACCCAGAACACCTTGCACAGCAGACAAGTACTCTACCGATACTCATATAAACTCTTATTTTTCTGTATATTTAATGTTAAGCCTAACAAATACTTGAACTGATTTCGCTACACATTTTGTTGAATAACAGGAGCTTTGACAATATGAGATGTTTAAAAAGCATCTTATATGTTCCTTTTTTCTTGCATTGATAGACCTGCCTATTTGAAACATGAAACTCCCTCAGAAAGAAAAATCTGCCATCGCGGGACATGCAGAAAACACTGGCCGGAACATTGACTTTGACAATTTAAAAAATTTAGCAATCTCTGACAATTTCTCTCAATGAATAGTGAGAAATATTTAAGGAAAAGAGCAGTCTGAACCGTGACACAGGCAAGCCACTCAACACGATATGGAAGACTCTATTGGCAGATCAACTTCCTATTGGAGGAGAAAGAACCAAAAAGATTACGAGTGGGACGGGACAGTGAGGCCAGTCAGAGTAGGGAGTAGCTAATAGGATGGATTTTTTGCGGTCTCCTATTGAAGAAGCCAAACAGTTTTGCGGAGAAGCGTCGGCATCATTTTTAATTTCTTAAAAAGTCAACAAGGCGCAGCCCATACTGGATTCCAAAAAGTAATCCTCCCTAGAGTCTGGAAGTATGAATGGGAGTGTGTATGTGTGTGTGAATTTAATGTAGTAAGTTAATCCAAAGTAACAGAAACCCAAAGTTCAAAACCATGTTAAACGAGTGAACACCATTGCTGTTAAGCAATTGTTAAACCCGCCGATATAACCTTCGATGCTGCATATAATGGAGCATCAGAAAAACCCTTAAAAGTAGACGACGAAGAGCAAAGAAAATCATATATAAAAGTTTAGAATGAAATGTACCCTTTTCTCCATATGCATTCGTGATAAAAGAGAATTGTAACATAAACAAGATACCATGGTTTCCACATTTTGTACTCAGAGACAGAATATGCAATGAGATCAGGAGGAGAACGGGCATGGGAGATGCAGTTATCATGGCGGAGCGTCTCAAATGTAAATGGGGAGGCCATGTTGCGAGGAAGTGTGACAACAGATGGACCTACAGAACAACCAAGCGGAATCCCAGGATAGGAAGAAGATTCAGAGGACCAATGGGGAACTTCTTTAAGCAGAAAGTGGGACATTTGAGATCAAGGCGTGCAAGAGAGAGAAATGTAGCAAGAACTCCTAAAGTGTTAATGTAAAATATGCATAATGAAGGGACAGAGACACAGTAATGTGGTAAAACTTTCAAAGGTGTTAATGTAAAAATAGTGTTAATGTTAATGTAAAATTCTGTATGTGTACAAGAACAGGAGTAGAAGTCCCCCTTAAGATTAGCTCCCCTCATGAGTTTTTATTGAGCTACCCTACCAACAGGTGAGGAGGCTTTGGCCCTTAAGGGATGACATAGGCTAAAATAAAATAATACATAAGTAAAGGTTTATCCTCATTAAAGCGCAATGAGATGGCTCCCTGGTGGGGGTTTTCTTGATTTTCCCTGATCAGTTTGCGAATGCTGACATCCAATCTATCACTATTTTCTCCTCATAACTTTCTTTCATTTGTTCCATTCTCAGCTTTAAGGCGTGCTTCTGGATTTCGTGACGAATGGCGGTGTCGGACGGATGGAGCGGATACCTGTTCAAAAGAGAGTACTCTCCATGGACACCAGATGGCTGCTTGGTCGAGGGTATTTCATCGCCCTCTGTAAGCTGCAGAAGCGGGAACGTGCTTCCAGTCAAAATTGTTAGGGACTTCCGTGCGCCTGTCTTGCTGTAGCCTTCTGTGGTTCGTTCACTGCATCCCTTCCTTTTAGAGGGTAGCTGTAATAGATCTATGTAGCTCTAAGTGTGCGAAGTGTCCCCCTACATTGTATAAGCATATCCCTAATCCTAAAGTGCACTGCATCACTTGTGAAGGTCTAATGAGGAGGGAGTTTTACAAATAAGTCTTCCTAGTTTCCTTGTTTTCTTCTTTTTTTCTTTACCTGATTACCCTCTCCTTATGTAGGACTTACACCCGTAGGACTTATAAGCCAGTGCCTAGGGTCAGAGGACTGTCGGGGGCACAGCAACCTATCGACCGGACAGAGTGACGACCGGCAAGCGGGTGGTCAGCCAAGCACCAGATATGAGAGTGAGGAAGAGGATAATATGAAATGTAGGCGAAATCGATGATTGGAACGGTGATAATGGAGCAATTGATGGAATGGGTGGTGGGGGAAATCGCTCTCCCCGACACCGCTTCGTCCACCACAAATACTACTGCGGGTTCCTGGAATCGAACCTGGGCTACCTCGGTGGTAGGCGAACGTTCTAACCGCTCGGCCACGGCGCCGCCCTTAGGTTCCTTGTTTCTGTGTTTATTTTACTCTCTTTCTCTCTTTATTTGTTTTTTTAAAACAAAATTTATGAACTGCTTAAAACAGATATTTTGAAAACCTCTGTCTCTTTCGTATTTCTACCTTTGAATAATAATAATAATAATAATAATAATAATAATAATAATAATAATAATAATAATAATAATAATAATAATAATAATAATAATAATAATAATAATAATAATAATAATAATAATAATAATAATAATAATAATAATAAATATTGACTTTAACAAAAATAGTTCAATAAGAAAAGGAAACATTTTTTCGGCACCAAATATTGCGTCTACATTGCGTGAATAAAACTCAGATTTATCTTTACACCACATTTGTTTATTAACAACTGCTAAGCATTTCAGCTGCAAGGAATATTAACAAAACAGGACGAACTGAACATCGATATGAAAAGCAAAGATAGTTCAATATCTATCCGCTACACATTTCAAAATATAAGGTTTCTAGTTGCACTAGCATAAATTACGATGCTATTTGTTCTTCCATTTGAATTAAACTTCTTTGATTGATAATTAACGACTATGATAGGTATTAAAAAGGGCCGAAAATGTTCGTAAAAATTAAATGATGTATCTTTAATCAATGTAAATGATAATGGAGTTTATGTTGATGCATCAAATAGAGATTTAATATGTATTTGTATTCACAGATTAAGAATGCAGTGCTTGAAAACGAGTGCTTTCAACTCTTTAAAAGAAAAATACATACATTTAAAGACAGCAGCCGCGATGTAAGGTGTCTGATGAAACAAACATATTTTATCGAATTTCGAAGTCAGATAAGATCAGAAAAATCCTTTTGAAATTATTGAATAAAGGGGTTAACATTAAACGGTTTGCGGAGAATGAAACCGTGTGTGAAGCAGAGAATTATTATTTAATATACCTATAATAACACTGGGTATCTACATATAATTGAATTAATCCTGTAGCTATTAAGAGCAATCTGAATATCCATAATTTTAATTTAGAATTGATTTGCAGAATATAGTTCTTGATTTAATAGCATTTAATGGCACTGAACACCAATGAAATCTTTTATACCTATGCCCCTGAGGGGGTGACTCCCCAGGATGGAAGGGATGAAGTGAGAATATACTAAGAGTGACCGAATTGAAGAAAGACAACAGCAGAAAGCAGGATCCCTAAAGACTACAGATCGAAAGCTCCCGTGGGTCGTGCAACCGAGCCCTGTGGGCTTACACATTCCCAGGACTCGAAGACCTCCCCTGATTCGGAGGATGAGGATTTACAGAGCGCAAACACCTGCTATGCACGCCAAAACTCCCGCCGACACTTCGAACCTTGAAACAACCAACCATGATGAATCGTGAAGTGAAATTAGAAGTGAGTTGAAACATAGGAACAGGAAATTCGGGGATGTAATTTCCTTGCCTTAGTCACATAGCGATCCGGGCAAACCACGAAAGAACCCATGAATCAGGAAAGTTGGCCACAGAAATCGAATCCTCTACTTTCCGAATGCAGGCCGCAGATGCTATCACCAGAGCTACCCCGCTCGGTTATCCTAAGCAGGGGTGTCCAACCTTTTTTGGAAAAGGGCCACTGTCAAGATGAATTCGAGTTTTTACCGTGTTAAATAGGATCTAAATTCTAGGATAAACTAATCCATTAAAAAAAAACGAATGATGTTATTTTTAAAATTATATATCATGTATAATCTAATTATAAACTCTAAATGCAACAATATAAATAATATAATAATATAATAATATAATAATATAAATAATAATATTATTGACCCTTGTATTTTTAATATAAATATTACCTTAAAGTTTAAAAGAAAATGTTATATTAAAATAAGTGAATTAAAATTTTACCTGCCAATGCGACTCCTGGCACTGCTCACGAACAAGGCATCCAATATTTGGTTTGATTGATGTAGTAACTCGAGGCGAACTTCCCAGATGACTGTCGGTGATTCGCACTTCACATTTTTCATCCTGGAGAACACTGTCCGCACATGTATCTGCTAGCCAAAAGTGATGCGAAACCAAGTGTATATCTAGTGATGCCTGGATACTTTTTCTTTGGGAAAGTAGTCGCGATAGAATTGTAGTAAGGGGACATTGTTAAAGTTTACCTTTAGGTCTGACGACATTGAAGATCAACTGACTCCATTTGTTTGCAAATCCTCTGGGACCTCTTCTATGTTAATGGAGAAGAGGGAAGAAAACAGTTTGAAACTTACTATAACATTCTCCTTGAAGTCTTCAAATCTAACGCGGAATTTGTATATTTGGTTTGATATAATTGCTGCGTACTTTTGAGAATCTTGATTATTACTTTTGTAGGGCTGGGAAACGCACAAAGTTGTTATTATTTATTTGTGATTCCCAAAGTGGCAATTTTGTTTCAAGGCTCTTCACGTAGTCAAACGTACGTAGTAGTGATCAATTAGTTTTTACCTTGGAGACGTGAATTAAGTTGGTTCAGTTGTGTTGTTATATCTACCAGAAAGGCAAAATCACACTCCATTGTGCGTCTTTAAATTCAAAAATAGGATTCTCCTGCACTTCCGTAAATGTTCTTCTTCTTCTTCTTCTTCTTCTTCTTCTTCTTCTTCTTCTTCACTTCATGGATTAGGCTCTCGCCTGTTCCGTCTTCACAGTGACTCCTTCCATCTTTTCCTCGGCCTCCCTACGTCCCTCTTTCCTTTAGGACTATATTGGAAAACTACTTTTGGCAGTCTTGTATCATCCATTCTTCCAACACGTTCAAACCATCTTCTTCTGTACCTATCCATTCTTGAGGTAATAGCTTCCACTTGTAATTCATTTCTTATATTTTCATTTCTAATTCTAATTCTTCTCTTGTACATCCTTTTGTTCTTCTCAAGAATCTCATTTCGCAACTTTGTATTCTGCTGATGGTTCTTTGTGTAGGTACCCAGTTTTCGCATCCATAAAGTAACGTTGGGACCGCCATGGTATTATAAAATTTTATTCTTATTTAGATCTTGTTTTATTCTTTAGGGTTTTGTGAATAAAATTGTTCCACAGATTGTTTGAAATCTCATTAATTTTTTGTTCGTATCTTTATCTTTCTCATTGCTGATTTCACACCCTAAATAATTGAAGGAGGATACTTGTTCCAATACTTTATCATTAACAACTATTTTCGACCTTATTGGTATTTTACCCCAGTTTGCGATTATTTTTTACTTTTCTATTGATATTTCAATATTAAAACTTTTGCATATTTGGTTAAGGTGGTGTAATGAACGTTGTAGATCATCTTCTGTTTCTTGTATAATTACTACGTCATCTGCATATAATAAAATATTTAAAATTTTTCCTTGGGCTACTTTTATGCCTGCGTCAATTTTCATAAATGTTTGTATTTCATTTTTAAGATCAAACACTCGCTCCAATATTTTGCCACAGCTCAGCCATCTCATTTCAGTGAATTAGACAATATCTTCTAATTCTGATTAGAGATTTTGTAAGAAATTTTGAAATTCTCTATGTCGCAGACTGTGAACGAATGAAATTCACTGCTTTTAAGAGTTTCAATACACTATCTAAATTCGGTTTTCTTGGTGTATTAAGCAGTGATATTGCAGTGTAGAAATGTTTCTTATTTCAGCTGCCTATTTCAAGCTAAGCCGGTTCAAGGTTTCAGTGACATCCCCTATTAAATCATTGTCTTTAGTGGTACCTTTAAGAGGGAACTAATTCTTCTGTAATACCGAAATTTTCATCAACTGCCCTTAAGAAAATTGCTAATTGTTTAATATCACTGCTCGCATTGAGTACTAGAGAATAGAACTGGAAATTTGTATTCAAACTCAGTATTCAAAGTTCTCTCTATATTGGATGCTAATTCGTCAATACGGCGAGCTACAGTCTTTTGCGACAAGCTTAATTTTGTAAACTGCGCTTTTTTGTCAGGACATATATCGGCAACACTCTCAATGCATTCTTTAACAAACTTGCCATCTGAAAATGACTAGACATTTTTTGTAATAATTCTGCTTCTGCACTTGTACTAGAGATTCAGTGGCACATTCATAAAAGTTAACTGCTATCCTGAAGGTTTAAGTTCGGATACCTTGTCTTCACGAAATTGATCCTCAAATTTATCGTATGAAAGCGCATATTTGGTGTTATGCTCTTTAAGCACTGAAACCGTTTCACTGCATTCTGGGTTTACTACTGTAAAAATCTAAGATGTTGCATTCACATGACTTTCTCTCTTCTACTAACAATTCTTACAAACTCTTATTCCTATATATTCTTCGTGTTAGTTGAGATAAACGTTTGCAGAAATTACCTCATTGCTTATTTCCTTGTAACTACAAGGGGAATATGGGTTTACAGTAGACTTTCAGCGACAGTCAATTCTTTTAGAGCTTTGAGATTCCGTTCTCTTTGCACGGCTAAGATATAAAAAAATGAATAACGGTCTTCCATTCGATGAAAGTATTGCAAAACTCACACAAATAACAAGGGATATCTCCGAAATGGTTCACTAAAAACTTCATTTGGAAATAAATGGTATGTTTTAACAAGATCTACATTTCTTGTGCAGTAAGATTTGGTCTATTTCTTACGGTTTACGAGTTAATCAAAAGTTAGCAAGAGTAAACAGGATACATAGGCTATACACAGAAAATTCAAAATATACATTTCATTTGTTATAAAAATAACAAACATTACATTTTTTATCAAAATCGTTAGAGCCGTTTGAGAGAAAATCAAAATTTTTGAAAATTTTCCACGTAAAGGGTTGAGGAATTTCCTTTAAAATCTTCGTGTGGCATCCTTAAAAGACATTAAACTTAAATACCAACTTTGGTTTAAAACATACTTTTTGTTTTTGAGTTATGCTGTCCACAAACTGACACACATACATATACACAGACAGACAGACACACACACACACGGACCTTTTTTTTTTGGATTCAGGAGGCCTCAAAACGTATATTTTTGGTGAAAACTCGACATCGAATTTTTGGGTGGAATACAATACTTAATAGAGAAAGTAAAACGCACTAATTTAGCCCACTTTATTTGAAATGATCTACCTTCGTCTGAAACTTTTCTTTTCTTGCCGCTACACTTAGAAGCCATAATAATTATAATTAATAAAAGAATCACGGAATTAATTATATTTACAAACCTCTCACTTACACTCACACTATAATGCGAGCGAAAAACTGGAAACTAAGTAGAAATTTATACAACATATAACATTAATAAAACATGTGGTACACACTCGCCTTTGAAAGCAGTAACATTACCGCGCGATCAACAATGCACGTAGACTGCAAAGAGGTGCGCAGTTGATAGGATCATAAATAAAAATCTGGGCTGGGTATTTCTTAAAAACATGTAATTTCTCCATGTTTTGAGTAATATGATGACCGATGAACTTTCCCAAATACGTGTTAGAAACGGAAAAGGGCTTGTTTTTTTTCAAGTTTATGTTATGCCAAATAGAATTACTTATTTCATAAATAATATTATGACTTATAAATATAAATGCGGGCACAATGTGATGTGATGGAGCAATTTATTGCAAGAAAAGGCAACAAATTGTGGGTGCTTCAAATTTAATTTACACAAAAACCGATGAATCTATTGAAATACGCCAAAGGAAAAAGTTGTTGTTTATTCAATTTTCTATGAATATAGCGATAAATCAAGAACTTTCAATCAATAATAATTCAGCCAGGCGATGATAATTTTTTTAAAAATATATTTTCTAGAAAACTATAAACTTTTCAACATTTTGATATTAGACTTTCTTGTTATTCACAACATGAGAAATTCACTGTTAAAGTCTGGCGGATCATTTCACTTCCATTCTGTATATGAAATTCCCCAAGAAGGAATTTATTTTTAATCAACTTTTGTATCATTTTAATTTGCGAAGATGTCTTAAAGTGCTGAAAGCAAATCTGGCATTTCCAAACAAAATTGATGTATCCGAGATGCTTTAGAATTATCAGCTCATGATAATACATTTAAATAAATTTGGTTAGTTGTATACTTCAGTGGAATTATAGCTAATTAAACACGTGAGGTCCTCTTGAGGCTTAATAAGGAAGTTTAAACGTCTGTCCGGTGTAATATTTTACCTTCCTCTCTCATGTAACAACCGAGAGCATAAATCGTCACACCACAAAGCAATTGCATTGAATAGGAGTCCACATTCAAGTTAATGGAGTTTCGATCTGAATTCCATTATGATTTTGTTGCAATTCTAATGGCGACAACACCTATATAAAAATCTGATGTGTTGCACTCACATGACTTTCTCTACTCTCGTACTAAACATTCCTACAAACCTTTATTCCTGTATCTTCTTCGTGTCAGTTGAGATAAACATTTGCAGAAATTATCTTATTGCTAATTTCCGTGTCGGTGCAAGCGGAATATGGGAATACAGTAGGCTTAGAGTGATAGTCAAATCTTTTAGCGCTTTGAGATTCCGTTCTCTTTGCACAGCTAAGATATAAAAATGACTAACGATGTTCCATTTGACGAAAACTGAAGCATTAGAAAACTTGCATCAATAACACGGAATATCTCCGAGGTGGTTAGCTATGCAAAAACCTTAGTTGGACATAAATCGTGTGTTTTAGCAAGATCTACATTTTTGTATAGTAATATTTGGTCGATCTTTTACGGTTTACCAGTTATGCAAAAGTAATTCAGGGTAAACAGGGCTACCTTGGGCTATAGCCAGAAAGTTGAATATCAACTTCGGTTTCTAACCGACTTTTCGTTTTTGAGTTATGTTGTCCACAGACATCCACACACATAGACACACAGACACACACGCGCGTGCGTGGACCTTTTTCTAAAATTGTATTTTTTTTGATTCAGGGGGTATCAAAACATTCGAAAATTCGACATCCAATTTTTGGGTGGAATACAATACTTCCTCTATTTACTATGCGTAGTAGAGAAAGTAAAAATCAAACGTGATTTTTTTTCATTCTGGCGGTTTGTGTACAATCTTTCACTAAAGTAAATACCCATCTTCGGTGAGACGTGCGCGAAGGGTCACCTAATTCTCAGGCGTGCTTGCATAGGTGGTATAAGAATTAAATTAGTCACATGCTTCCCTTGCTGCTCGGAGTACATGACAGCCATATCACCCTTCAACTCACCTCTCCTCGTAGTTTTGAAAGCAATATTTCAGCAATCCTAGTTATTTAAATGCCAGTCCACTTAGGTCCTACTTTTTAGCAAAGTTTTTGATGATACCAAGTTTTATGTATACTGGAGGAATTAAAAGTGCTATGATAATCATTTGATTTGCACAGAAAAAGTGAGGCTCTTACATTAAGAGCACTTTTAGGTGTTAGAAATATTAAATAAATGTTTCAAAAGTGATGCTTTTTGAAAGGATTCTCCAAGACAGGTAACGTCTTAAGGATGTTACTGTTCTTGAAGATAGGCGTATATTCTGAGTAGGTAATAAACATAAATTGATTACTGATATTAGTGACTTCAATCTCATTTGTCTGTCATTAATAAAATAAACTAAACGAACTTAAACTCCACACTAAACATTGCGACACTCGTGCCTGTTATGGAAATATTCTCTTTCCTTATTCCTATAAATAAATGTAAGCGGATACTTGAAAAAGAAACGTAAATTTTTAAACCATTTCTAAAGGTACACAGGAACTTTCCGCCTTGCAGTGAAATTAGGTGCTAAGGTAGTGACAGTAAGCTTAATATCATATGATACAACGCGAAGGTCCAGCTGACGAATAACCAAGAGCGCTTCGTCGTTGACTGTGAAATTCAGAGCTGCTAGCTGACGGGGGTTCGAGCCTCATCTTTCGCATATTTATTTTCTGTAATACAAGATTAACAAACGTGTTTAGCTCTCTACAGCTTTTTATCAGGAACGGAAAATCAGATGAAGACACACAGCTACAAATTGAGTCAATGGGGACATGACAACGTTGTGTCTGCTTGGAAATAAACGACATGACAACCTTGCTGGATGCAAAGGTTGCTTCAACAACTGCATTCTGTTCTGTTTAATGTGTCATATTCACTGGCATCCAGATCTGGTAATTTACACTATTACACAATTATATATTTTAATATGGTAATAGCCTACGAAATTCATATAGATGCCTTTGAATGTGAATGTTTTAAGGGAAATATTAATTTCAAGGGGAATGGTAATTATTATTTATTTATGCCAACAAACTTACTGTTGGTGTTTTTAAACACACAAGCCGTGTGTGGGCAAAGTTTGAGAGGTAAGCGGAAGATCTGTGGTTCAAATCCCAGTTGTGGCATTGAATTTTTAAGTTCCAGTTCTACCTCTCAAACTTTCAAGGGGAATGTTTGACAACTGATGAGGTAGGCGTGTTCCCTGCTTCATTTTCAGCAATTGATATCTTAGGAAGTGTTTATTTGTAAAATTTCCATCATACTACAGCATTCATAAGACGGCGGGAAAGGTTACAACGGTACGCGGAATAAAAATACCTAAAAGAGGAGCTTTATTAGAAATAGATTCCATTAGTTTGTATAATTTTATATTTCGCTCGGGTTATATAAATAATAATGTTCCCGTAAAGAAAGATAAATATAAAGGAATATGTTAAATGGGATTCAAACCCATGTCAGCCCACACTGTTCATTTGTAAGAACACGCCTTAGCTAGCACAGCTATTGTGAATAGTGAAGTTGGGTCTGACTGATTAAACTCACGTTCTATAAGTCTAGCACCAAAACTGAACCATTTTAGTTCTCGAGTGGACGAAGAAGTGGCATATAAAATTAAATGAATCTAAATCCGTACATATCAACTTTACAAATAAGAAAACTGCCAATAAAAATAAATTATTCCCCAAACACAAACAGTGAAGTATCTAGGAATGACACTAGACTCAGAATTAAATTGGAGAAAGCATATAGAAACTGGAAAAAAGAGTTAAAAATGAAATAAGTAAGAAACTTTATTGGCCCATTGGGAGAAATTCCGAACTTGACATAACCAATAAGTTATTAATATACAAGCAGGTGTTAAAGCCAGTCTAGACCTACGGGATACAACTTTGGGGCTGGGCTAAGTCGACCAACATAAAACACATACAGACTTTTCAAAATAAAGTTTTAAGAACAATAGTTAATGCACCATGTTATGTACGAAATGATGACATACATAGAGATCACAAGATCGACACTGTTATACAAGAAATAAAAAAGATCGCAGCGAAACATCATTTAAAAGTGCAGCACCATGAAAACAGATGTTGAAAGTTCTTAGTAACTGTGAAGTTCGAAGACTGAAAAGAATAAAGTCAGATGACTTAATGTGAGACCGCAAGAACTATGTGTAAACTATGGGGGCCTTCAATGGAAGACTCGCCTGTACATGTGAACCTACGTAAGAAGAAAATTTTACTAGATAAGCTTTTGCTTAGTTGTAATTTGATAAATAAATTTAAAAAAATTAGTTCTAGTCGACAACTTAACAGAAACACCTTAGGAACATATGTTGTGCAGGTGCACTGAAGTTGAATTTGCAATTTTTGTCCGTTAATGTAGAAGGATCGCTGAAATATTGCTTTCAAAACTACGAGGGGAGGTGAGTTACGAGGTGATATGGCTGTCATGTCCTTCGAGCAGCAAGGGAAGCATATGACTAATTTAATTCACATACCACCTATGCAAGCACGCCTGAGAATTAGGTGACCCTTCGCGCACGTCTCACCGAAGATGGGTATTTACTTTTGTGAAAGATAGTACATTTCAGTATTTCTTTTAGCTAGGCAGTTTTTAAAACGCTTAATCTCAAATGAAAGGCATGCTAACTACCCTTAGTTTTTTATCGTGTTTAGCCAAGTTTGCAATCTTATCCAAGTTTTGTTCAAACTCTGGTGTATAAAATCGAAATGAGCCAGAAACTAAATTGCTAATCTAAAGAACCAGAGTATTGAAATAATGATTAAAGACAGCAAGGAGCTCTATTGACTTATATGTTTAAGTTAGGTAAGAAAGAATTAAAAATAACACTTGCTGCTCTTGAGAAAGAATACAAAGCTCTAGGCGTTATATTGACAGTTGAATGAAGACCGTAAGTGTCCCGTGAAGGACAGAGACCTTCTGCAAGAGGGGGAGCTATATGACTACTCACGTGGGTAGACAGTTGGCATTGGAAACATTAATACTTGCACACATTGGATTTCACCTAGGCTTCCACTAATAATTCTTAAAATTAACCTAACTTAGATGTAATTTTTGTATTCATAGACTACGATTTCTTATTAATTCTGTTTCACAGTCTTTCCAAGCAGCTCTACATCTTGCAGCACTGTCACTGTGGTCCCTCTACTTACCTGAAGTCCATGTCCATGTTGTTCTTGCTCTTATTCGGCTTCTGCTTCTAGTGTATGGTGGTCGATTGAGCTCATCTGCTGTGGTGAAGTCCTGCGACGCGTTCCGCCCATTTCCATTTGATTCTTGTAACCTGGCGTCTTGAAGTCTTTGTGTGAAACCGTCCCATAGTGAAATGCCCATAATTTTTCTTTCCATTTTCCTTTGACACACTTCTAGCACGTTGTTTTGTTTGCTCGTTAGGAGCGAAAACTGGCATACATAGAGTAGTACGGGAGTGATACCAAGGCTCAGGCCTGTGGCCCGCATTCGGGAGGTCATGGGTTCGATTCCCGCAGCGAACCTTCCTGACCTTGGGCTTTTGAGGGGTTTTCCCAGGTCACTCAGGTGAGTGCTGGGAAGCTTGTAAGAGTCAACGGATTCGCCGGCGGACTGCGCTGTGGTGGTGCTTGCGCTCTGGAAATGCGGTGCTTGGCTGAGGAGAGGTGTTGTAGTCGGTCGGCCGCCATCCCAAGGAGACTGATTGCTCAGCCGGAACAATCTGGTGGCGGACTCTCTGTGGCAACCTGGAACTCCGTCGGGCTGAACAACTTGCCAGCACCTGTCAGGGATCCACCGTAGTTGTATTCCGCTTGTGACTAGTTGTGGCCACCTGTAGGGTACTTTCATATCATCCTTCCTTCGAGGGTCTGACGCACAATAAGCCGGAATCCCTACGGACAGAAACAGTATGGGCGTGTAGGGTTTCATGACAATTCGTATTGGATTAAACCTTCTGCTCAGGTAAAAATTCAATTAAAAAAAAAAAATAATAATAATAATAAAAATAGCTTTCGATGTAACATGGTTTAAACAATGAATATTCAATGTGCTGTAGGAGGTGAAGAGCTAGAAGCCTTCGTCCTAAGCTACAAGTTACTTGGGTGTAATTCTGTGTAACCAGATATTCCTGTAACAGACTGCTCTCAGACCAACACAGACGATTACCTTTAATGTTTCTACCGCTTGGGCAATAAAGATGGTTAAATTACAAGAACCGTAAGTGCAGAACTTCTTAATGAAGAGCCACTATTTCCACATGTTACTACTCTACGGGTTGCACAGAGAGAGGGCGACTTTATTCAGCAGGTAGACGTATGGGCATATAATAAACTTCAGTCACGGCCACTTGGTTTTTACAGCTCATAGCACTAAACAGAGTACAGTGTGATTACGAAAGAACAGCTGATAACTAGTAAATCACTTCTTTATACATATCCACCTAATGGCTATATACCTGTACATTTCAGTTGCCATGTTCATCGTTTACACATTTTTAAGCTTTAATTCGCACTTGTCAAAATGGCTCTATATTTAATACAATCGAAAACACGGAAAGTGTCCATGCATTTCCGTACGCACTGTCGGAGAACCTACTTATCATTCGGTGCACAAACCAACACCGTTGATGAATCAATCTCTTACAAGTTTGAAATAAATTACATGACATAAAATTTACCTATGAACAACGACTAGCTCAATTTGAACAGCTGAAAGGCACTGCTTTGTAAAGAGTGACATCTAGTATTATAAGTTGTACTTGTAAATGGAACAACTAAAATTTGTAATAATTATTTAAAAAAAAAAGTCTGTAGCGCTGCAAGGGATGCTGAACAGTGTACTATAGCTGCATTTAACTTTCAAGTTTGAACTGTTATTGCAACCGTATTAAAACATAAAACAATGTAGCCAGAGCGGTACTTAGCCGAATCTAAATAATAATGGTTATAATTATAACAATAATATTATATTAATAAAATATGCATCACGAACGTTACTTGATAGAACCTAAATAATAACGATGATGCCCGCCTCTGTGGTCTGGAGGTAGCGTGTCACATTCAAGAGGTCCCGAGTTCGAATTTCGATTAGGGTGAGTTATCCGGATAAGGAAACTAATTTACTATGATTACTAAACAAGGAGGTCGGGACTTAAATACTTATAATATTGTCAGTCACCATTGGGAAATATCTATCTCATGAATTTAAGATCTCCTTGTGTTTTACCGGGGAAAAATGCGAGCGAGTTGGAGAATTTGATATTCTGTCGGCAGCGACGGGGTAGCTTTAAGAACAGCGGGACGGAGACCGGAAGGTCTGGGGTTCAAATTCCGGCTATGGCATTCAATTTTTCTGTCTCATTCTACCCTTTACTGTCCGGATGTTTATTCCGGTGTTTTCCCTTATCCTGAGAAGACAAACATTGGCATTTTAAGCTCTTAGACTCCGGTGTGTAACTTTCTTTAGATAAAAATGCACATAATATGCAAAATTATACGCATTCAATCAACATTGTTGCGGAGTAGGGATGGTGCCATCATTTGTTGAGTTTAGAACTACATACTGTTTCCTATTACTCATGTAGGATTTTATTAATTTATATCCTGTACCTCTAATGTCCAGGAGAGATACCTTTTCTCATTAATATACGTTTCTCCACACAGTCAAAAACCTTAGTAAGATGTAATAACCTAGCTGTTGTGTATTTACCTGCGTCAATACTTTCTACAACTTCTTCTACACTTTTAATGACTGCACTCATTATTGACCTATTTCTGACCAAATTATTTTGATGCTTTGGTATTAAGTTGAACTTGTTTAAAAACTTATCAGTCTTTTTTAGATTAATAGTTCAAAATTTTTTTGAGAGGGCTGATAAGATTCATATTGGATGATTATTCATTTCCTTAGCAATTTTTAATTTGTTTGGGAAGATTCCTTAGACGAAATAAAAGTTTATTATATTTACAAGGATTTACGATTTCTTGACTGAATAATTTTAGTAATGACATGGGGAATATCATCTATACTAATATAATTTTAACCGCTTTATTACATTTAGGATTCCAGTTGAATCACAGGATTAGATGTATATACTTGATGAGTTTTTTTATCCTACGTTTTTAAGAATGATACATGGTTTTATTCAATATTACTGTTTATTATTATTATTATTATTATTATTATTATTATTATTATTATTATTATTACTATTACTATTACTATTACTATTACTATTACTATTACTATTACTATTACTATTACTATTACTATTACTATTACTATTACTATTACTATTACTATTACTATTATTACTATTACTATTATTATTATTATTATTATTATTATTATTATTATTATTATTATTATTATTATTATTATTATTATTATTATTATTATTATTATTATTATTATTATTATTATTATTATTATTATTATTATTATTATTATTATTATTATTATTATTATTATTATTATTATTATTATTATTATTATTATTATTATTATTATTATTATTATTATTATTATTATTATTATTATTATTATTATTATTATTATTATTATTATTATTATTATTATTATTATTATTATTATTATTATTATTATTATTATTATTATTATTATTATATGGCGATGGTGATGCAGTGGCTGTTAATAGCCTACTAGCTCCTATTTTTACTTTTATCTTAGTTTGTTGATTATGAAACCGCTTGCACATGCCAGATTTTTTTTAACAAGTATAGCTGCAAAATTTAACTGGTGTGTAATACATAATTATCCCCTAAATGAGAGTCAAATAGTGTGATTTTTCCACAAAACGGCAGAAACTGTGTAGGAAATCCTTTGGAGTAAAGTTAAAAAGAACTTCCCGTAACATAAATACTAGAACATTTTCTATGCTATTTGAGTGTGAAACAATTTGATACGATCTTGTACTTGCTGGACAACGAAACATAGAATTGATCAAAAGTTGATCTTTCCTTCCATTGTAGTGCACAAATCACAAAAGCGACCGCATATTAACAGTTTCCTGATTTTCCGGCATACTGCCTTAGGTTTGGTGTACAATATAGTCACTTTAACAATTATAAATAGCAAAATCGTGATAACCTCGCTTTATCATATCATCCAAGAAACCTTAGTATTATGAAATTAAGGGAAACATAAACTTTTACACAACTCTTAGTGGTAATGTAACTCTTTAAATCCATAAACCAATTTTGAGAGACATCTTTCGCTAAGATGCCATGACACAGATGATAGAAGTTGCCATACTATAGGATAATGAGTATACAGGGTGGAAGGGAAGTCATTACATTAAAGATCTCAGTATTTGGAACACATTTTGTATCTTACGTTTTTATCTCTGACCATTTCCTACGAAGCTATTTTAGTTTTGTCGAAAACAAGCTGACAACACTGCAGATTGTGTGGGTGATCACTTTCCCTAGCTCAGTACATGAACAAACAGCGAAACGGTGCGTCTTGAAAACAAAGTCATACTCTGCCTTGTCCTTCTGTGTTTACCGTGCGGATGTAGGCCAATCACAAGCGTTAGTTCCCAACACATTAGGACGAAAGTGAAAGTGCCCGGCATGTTTACTTCCACAAACCAGTTCAAATCCCTGACCAACCTCAACGCAACGTTTGTCGACATGCTACACCTCTCTAGGAGCTGCTCGTAGCATTCGTTCACGTCTTTTAAGTGATTAATTATTTCGTAACCTGTAATTACTACCGAAGCTATGTCAGAAATAAGTTACTCTAAGCACTTACATGTAACAAACTCTTATTTTCGTATATTCATGTGGAATTATGCATCCAATTTGGATAAAACATCATTTATTTTTTCGAAATCGGCTGATGAAAGAACAAAATGCCATTCAACTTTTTTGTTTGTAATGCTTCTATGAGGCATATATTAGAAAGAATGTAATGACTTCCCTTCCACTCTGTACACAAGGCAGGTTACCGACTACTGAAACTTCTGCTAGTTATAAGCAAAAAAGGAAAGTTCGTAATTAGTGTAATGGCTGATGCTGTATCTGATATACCATTCTACACGTTCAAACCTGCCGCCAAATGCAGAACCCAGTTTTGTACTCGGTAAACCGGGTCGTATGACGTCACAAAACCACACCGACTTGTACCGATCCCCACCCCGGACTCATTTGAGCACCATTTCATTCATCGTCCGATTACTACGTTAAATGGCGTTAAACTTAGAAAAAAAGAGGGAAAAGAACATTAAAATGTAATGTGTACGCTGTTTGGTGGAGCCTAAATTATATTGTTATTATTATTATTGTTATTATTATTATTATTATTATTATTATTATTATTATTATTATTATTATTATTATTATTATTATTATTATTATTATTATTATTATTATTATTATTATTATTATTATTATTATTATTATTATTATTATTATTATTATTATTATTATTAATGTTGTTATCGATTTTGGTTAGTTCAAAGAAGTTAAAGCTATTTCTACATAACCTTATTTTATTTTTATTTCGATTCCAAGTTATTTAAGTAAGTGGTACTGAAAGAAAAGGAAGAAATACAACGCAATGTTTTCAGAAAAAGAAAAAAAAAATAAAGAAAAAAGACAGTTCCCTCCACTATAAGATCCCTGAATATTAGGCATATGTTTGTAGGAACCCAAAATGAGGTTTGTGTAACATAATTTCCCCACATCATCTATATCGAATTTATGTTTGTTTAGAAGAAAAGCCCATTCCAAAAGTGGAACCTGATGCACGGGTACATCAGCCTACACGTGTAAATGTTTATAAACAACAAAGGCCTCGTATATACCTATTCACGAAGAAAACATTACTTTGAACTTGGTGCTGTTTTAAAGAAATCGGTTAATTTGGCTTATTTAACTTTTCTTGCATTACGTACATTTTGCAAAATTATTAATGAACTTATAGCTTTTTCACCTCAACTTTTCGCATTGATGTAATGCCTACACACATTCATTACACTTAACGGATCACTCGCTTTAGGTATTTCAAGATTTGAGTCATCGCCATTATTGTCAGTGCCGCTGGGAACCTGGTCAGCAACACATTTCTGGCACACATCACAATAATGTCTAATAAAATTGCGTGGTATAAGAAATTCCTAAGTCTGAAGCAATTTTGGTTTTGTCTGGGTTAAGTTCCATCTCTCGTAGAATTGTATTTTCTAATGTAGTGTATAACATTTCCTTTTTCTGTTCTCTATGGCTGACTGAAAGAAACTGAGAACTGAAAAGCAAAACCGCTATTCAACAGAAAATACCAGATCCGAACAATTTTATCTTACTTCTCGTTTATTACTATAACATTGTCGCACTGAAAGCTACTGCCTCTACCAGCAAAGGTCTTTGTCTTTTGTTTCCGAGGCCGAAAACCGCCCGAGAAAGTTGCGCCTTTGTCAACAGAAATAAGCAAAACACTCCTCGAGTTTCTTTTGAGATAGCCTATAGCATATGCTCATTCTAATTATGTATAATCACTGATATTTAATAAGTACAACAGCGAATTACGGATAAATGCATGACGTATAAATAAGGTTCTATTAACAGGTTTCTAAATTACAAAAATTTAGGTATAAATACGAATTACTTAGAACTGGGTTACGTATAAAGCACTTTCTCTACTCTTGTACTAACCATTCTTCCAAACTCTTATTCTTCTATCTTTTTTGTATTAGTTGATATAAACATTTGCAAAAATTATCTTATTGCTCTTTTTTTGCACGTGCAACGGGAATATGGGAATACAGTAGGCTTTGAGCGATAGTCAAATCTTTTAAAACTTTCAAATTCCGTTCTCTTTGCACGGTTAGCATATAAAAATGAATAGCGATGTTCCATTTGACAGAAGTACATTCTCCAAAACTTACACAAATAACAAGGGGTATATCTGAAATGGTTCACTTTACAAAAGAATTTATTTGGACATAAATTTTGTGTTTTAGCAAAATCTAAATTTTTAGTAGGTATTGTAAGATTTCGTCTATCCTTTATGATTTACCAGTTATGCAAAAGTCATCCAGAGTAAATAGGACTTCATGGGCTATAACCAGAAAATTCAAGATATACATTTCACTTGTCATAAAAATATCTCAAACATATGGCATTTTAAGCAAAATCGTTAGCCATGTTCAAGAAAATCAAAATTTTTGAACAATTTTCCATGTAAAGGGTAGTTTAGGATTGAGCAATTGTCTTCAAAATCTTTCTGTCACATCCTTGAAAAATAGGAAACTAAAATACCAACTTAGGTTTTTAACCGACTTTTGGTTTTTGAGTTGTACTGTCCATAGACTGGCAGGCCCCGACAGACACCGCCATACACACACGCGGACCTTTTTCTAAAACTGCTTTTTCTAAAAAATTTTTGGATTCAGGGAGCCTCAAAACATATATTTCCGGTGAAATCTCGGCATCGAATTTTTGGGTGAAATGCAATACTTACCCTACTTTACTAAACGTAGTAGAGAAAGTAGTTAGGCTTTTCTCCTAATGGTGATGATGGAAATATTTCCATTCACACATTTCCTGGCTAAACACAGTGTTGCTACCTGTGTGTTGTTTACTGTAAAACAAAGCTGAGTGGGGAATTGGTTGAGTTAGATGATGGGGGGGGGGGGGGGGCATTTTAACACGATGTCAAGCACAAACCACGGTTTCTATAATGTATCAACACTCCAGTATGTGTACTTCTGGTTAAACAAAAACTTCCCCATTGAGAGAAAGGTGTATTATAATGTACAAGATGCTGACATTGATTTTATTCCCTTCATATTCCGTTTCGCCGTTTACTTCCTATTCTGGCATCACACGTTCACTTAATCGCTTACTTCATGTGCACAAAGCGTGCAAGTTGACATTTGTTGAACTTATCCTGAGTTGCTTTAGGTCTAGTTAGATCCTTTACCGCTTGCCTGCAGTTGGTACAAGAGGTATTGTATTCCAACCAAAACTCAATATGGAGGAAAATATATATTTCGATGTTACTTGGATTAAAAAACAAGAGCGCATTTTTATAAAGAGGATGCCCACAACAACTTGTAAGAATGACACAATACTTTTACTTTCAAACAAAAATAAATATGAGGATCAATGGTATAATTTGCACAAAAATTATCATTAATCAGGGTGCTAGACAACGGTGTACTTTATAACCTACACTTTTTAGTATTTATATTGATGATCTAGTGAGAAAACGGAAGCAACTAGTGAATGTAGGTTTTAAAATTTAAAATAACTTTTTAAATAGTTTACTGTTTGCGGGCGACTTGTTTGTTATACAAAATAGCGAGTCTGCTATGCAATAATTTGCAAGTTTTTTTGACGGCCGGATAATTTCCAGGAACCTGTGGCCTCCGAGATCTCCGGATTTGACATCGCTGGAGTTCTTTCTATGAGGTTACTTAAAAGACAGGGTTTATGCCAGACGTCCCCAGACATTGCACGATATCTGAAACACAACATTACATAGAATGTTCAAGCTATTGACGACAGAGTCCTTCAACCAGTGGCCAGTAACTTGGAGTGGTCTTCTGAGTTGTGCCTTATGCAGGATGGGAGATATTTTCAACATTTGCTATAGACGTAAATAATTTTCCAAAATTACATGGCATTTCATGTATAATAAGTTGTCACTAGCATAACTCGTTTTGTAACAGTTAAATAAATAAATAAATGGGTCAGTTCCTCATAAATCAGGTTGTACTTAATCCAAGTAATCTTTGCGTAGAACGGATTACGAGAGAGGAATGCGGTCTTAGTTGCATTTCTTCCTCCATGGATATGGGCAAGAAAACTTAGCTATTCATTTTCCTATTTCATTTAGCTTTCTATTTATTTTTCTCCGCATTGCTTAAGACAAACTACAATAATTGAAATAATGAATGCAGTGAGGCGTACCGGTTTTTGTATGGGACACCTGTATTTGTCATGAGCAATGCGGAGAAAAAGAAAGAAAAGAAATAGCTAAGTTTCAAACGTTCGAAAATATTGAGCCATCTATGGTTCAACTCTTGAAAACTTAAAGCGTATAGCAACCATGTTAACCATAAGCACTTGTTAGCACTCCTTTACAAGTTGTTTAAATTAACTTGGTTGACGAAACAGATGTTTTGTTAGCTTCAATTTTAATGTGTTAAAACGTTAACACATGTTATGAAACCCAAACCACGAAGTAGCAATCGAATGACCTGAGTTGCAGAAATTTGGACCTCAATCTTCTTGACTTACCCAAAATTCAAATTTCAGTAGACATTTACAAATGAAAAGTCAGTTAAATATCAAACTTTAACATCAGCATCTTCCAAGGATAGGATAGATTTTCAAAAAATATCCCCAACGTTTACATATAACATTTTTGATAAATTTTGATTTTATAAAAAAGGTTCTATCAATTTTGATTAAGATACCATATGTTTAAGATACTTTCATGACAAATGAAATGGATATTTTGAATACTCTGCGAATGTCCTCAGAAGTTCTCTTCATTTTGGATGACCTACATAACTGGTACACGGTAAACGGTCTTACTATACAAGAAATGTTGATGTTAAAGCAGTTTATTCCAAATGTTGTGCAAGTTACCATTTCCGAGATATTCCTTCTTATTTGTTTGACATTTCAAGTACATTGTACTTTTCTTAAATAGTAAGCAATTTATTTTTATGTCGTGGCCATGTAAACAGAATGGAATGTCAAAGTCATCACATAGCGACCAGCTGTTAAACGATTTGACTATACTTGAGTTCTTATATATTCTCCTATACCTATTTTACTTATAAGGACATTTTTAGTAAAAACTTTCCTACAAACATTTACGTCTTTTAACACGAACTAGCATTTTTAAGAATAGCTTGAGCAGAGTATGTAAGAAAGTTATGTGTGTGCGTACATAAAATAGTTTTACTACTAAATAGAGAAATATTGTATTCTTCCCTAAAATTAGATGTCGAGATTTCACCGGAAATATATGTTTTGAGGCCCCCTGAATAAAAAAGAGCATTTTTACAAAAAGGTCCGCGTATGTCTCTCTCTCTCTGTGTATGTGTGTGCGTGTGTGTGTGTCTGTGTGTGTGAGTGCCTGTCTGTCTGTCAGCCTATCTATCTGTCTGTCTGTCAGCCTGTCAGTCTGTGGACAGCATAATTCAAAAACGAAAAGTTTTAAAGTTTAATGTGTTTCAAGGATGCGACACGTAGGTTTTGAAGAATTTGCTCCACCATAAACTACCCTTTACATGGAAATTTTCTCGGAAATGTTGATTATCTTGAAAGTGACTCTAACGATTTTGATTAAAATGCCGCATGTTTCAGATATTTTTATAATAAATGAAATGTATATTTTGAATTTTCTGGTTGTACCCCATGCAGTCCTGTTTACTCTCGATGACTTTTGAATAACTCGTAAACAGTAAGAGATAGGCAAAGTCTTACTTACAAAAAATATAGATCTCTTTAAAACACATACTCTATGTCCGAATAAATTTTTCTGTTGAGCGAGCCATTTCGGAGACATTCTTTGTTATTTGTGTCGGTTTCAGAAAACTTAAACTTTCGTCAAATGCAGCATCGTTATTCATTTTGCTATATGTTAACCGTGCAAAGAGAACGGAATTTGAAAGCTGTAAAAGATTTGACTATCGCTCAAAGCCTCCTGAATTCTCATATTCCCCTTGTACCTACAAGAAAATAAGCACTAAATTAATTTCTGCAAATTCTCATCTCAACTAACACGAAGAAGATATAGGAATAAGAATTTGTAAGAATGGTTAGTACAAGAGTAGAGAAAGTTATACGGGTGCAACACATCAGATTTTTTATACTTGGGTCATTCAACCAGTTAGCTTTTAATATTACATGCACCTGCTGGATTCCATTTATAATTAATCGTTTATAAGTTTCTCTCACAGAAAAAAGATCTGATTGCTACTGTTGTCCACATTCTTCAGTCATTCTTACGTCACGTAATTTTTTAAATTGATTTATAAATTTTATGTTGTTACTTTCTTTACTACGTATAGTAAGTAGAGGAAGTATTGTATTCTACCCAAAAAATTCGATGTCGAGATTTCACCGGAAATATATGTTTTGAGGCTCCCTGAATCCAGAAGAGGCATTTTTAGAAGAAGGTCCACACGCGCGTGTCTGTCAGTCTGTCTGTTAAAAACCAAAGTTTGTATTTAAGTTTAACGTCTTTCAAGGATGCAACACGAAGATTTTGAAGAAAATTGCTCCACCCTAAACTACCCTTTACATGGAAAAGTTTTCGAAAATTTTAATTTTCTTGAATATGGCTCTAACGATTTCTATTAAAATGTCATGTTTGAGATATTTATATGACAATTGACACTTCTATTTTGAATTTTCTGGCTATAGCCCATGTAGTCCATTTACTCTGGATGGCTTTTGCATAACTCGTAAACCGCAAGAGATAAAATCTTAAGACAACAGATGTAGATCTCGCTAAAACACACAATCTATGTTCAAATAATTTTTTTTTTCGGAGTGAACCATTTCGGAGATATTCCTTGTTATTTCTGTGAGTTTTAGAGAGCTTATACTTCTGTCAAATGGACAATCGTAATTTATTTTTTTATGTGTTTACCGTACAAAGAGAATGGAATTTGAAAGCTTTAAGATAGTTGACTATCACCCAAAGTCTACTGTATTCCCATATTCTCCTTGTACCCACAAAAAGTTAAACAATAAGATAATTTCTGCAAATGTTTATCTCAACGAACACGAAGAAGATATAAGAATAAGAGTTTGTAAGAATGGTTAGTACAAGAGTAGAGAAAGTCATGTGAGTGCAACTCAGATTTCTTTTTTTAAAGTGTTTTATACCATGAAATGGCATTCAATGTCGATATTGCATATTTTGCTTTTTGTATTTTTCCATCAGTAATAATTTAATTTATTGATATAAGTGTTAGGGGCGGCGCCTTGGCCGAGCAGTTAGATCGTTCGCCTACCACCTAGGTGGTCCGAGTTCGATCCCAGGGGTCCGCATATGGTATTCGTGGTGGACGAAGTAGCGTCTGGGCGGATTTTCTCCGGGTTTTCCAGTTTTCCCCGCCAGTCATTCCACCAACTGCTCCATCACCACCTTTCCCACTTCATATCATACTCTTACTCACTTTCATACTGGTGCTGGTCTGACCACCCGCTTCCATGTCTTCACTACGTCCGATCCATAGGTTGCTCTGCTCCCCAAAAGGCATCTGAACCTAGGCACTGGCTTGTTAAGTTCTAGCATAAGAGGACGATAATCAAGTAAAGGGAAAATAATATGTAAGTGTTAGGCTAATGTTATATACGTGTTTGTGTGGTATTGACCCTATACATTCACCAGACAGTACATAAACCCATATCTGCTACAACAATAAAGGGCTCATTATTTCACTGTTATGTTCACTGTTCACTTCAAGTCATTTCTTACATTCCATAAACATTTTCCCAGTTCTGATTGGTGTTAACACTTTTTCTCTCACTGCCAGTTCTTTATTTCTATTTAACCATTTCCTATAAATCAATTGACTCTTCCAATGGTCTGTACCTGAATATTCTAGTAATAAATGGACCTCATGTTGCCTCACATTACACATTGGACATCTTTCCTTGCATTGTTTCTTCCAGTCCTCGACTTCCATATTCCCAATCGAAACCAACCCTTCCCTGTCATTCTGTTCACAAAACTTATGATTAGGGCTCAGAAGTTGAAGATCCATTAATGGCCAAAAAGGACCTTTAAATATCTAACGAAAGGACCTAAAAGCTGGGAAAAAAGGATACAAAAGAATGATACAAATTAACTAATAATTTGAACTTTTCTGTGTTTTCTGCCTGTTTCTAATGCCGAATATGCTGCTGGACATGAAACTGTTTTTCCACACTAACTTTCATTCGCAATATTTGCAGAAAAAAACACCTCCGCTACGAATTCAGATACAAGTTGTCGCAGCAAATAAGTTTCATTAGGCTTAGTTTTATAGAATTTATGGTCGGGATTTCTTCCTCAAACAGTGGAATTGCAGTCAGACATAAGGTGCATACAACCTACCAACTCCTACCCTCTGGTCAAGGTCACTGGCACGATTTCTTCTTCTTCTTCTTCTTCTTCTTCTTCTTCTTCTTCTTCTTCTTCTTCTTCTTCTTCTTCTTCTTCTTCTTCTTCTTCTTCCTCCTCCTCCTCCTCCTCCTCCTCCTCTTCCTACTCTTCTTCTTCTTCTTCTTGTTCTTCTTCTTCTTCCTCCTCCTTCTCCTCCTCTTCCTCCTCCTCCTCCTCTTCTTCTTCTTCTTCTTCTTCTTCTTCTTCACTCCAAGGATTAGGCAATGCCGCCTGTTCGGCTCCAAAACGTCTGACCATCGTTTTGTTGGTCTTCCCAGATTTTTTTTTTCCAATTGGCCTATAGTTTAACACTTTCGTTGGGATCCTTCCTCTTTCTATTAACATGCTCTCTCCATTCATTCCTGCAAGTGGTAATTTTATCTGATAAATTATTTATTTCTTATTTCTATTTTTTCATTTGAAATTTTATCTATAAGTGTGCATCCTTTTACTGTTCTTAAAAATCTCATTTCGACAGCCTGTACCTTTTTTGTGTCAGCTTTTGTCAGCGTCCATGTTTCGGATGCATAAAGAAAGGTAGGCACGGCCATTACTTTATAAAACTTAATTCGTATTTCTTTCCTGCTTTTTGTCCTAAGGCTTCTGTTTATTGTGCCGCATATTTTTTGGAACATAGGTAATTTATTTTTAAAATCATTTTCAGGTTTATAGCTGACACGATGTCTGGTAAAAAATAACGGGATATTTAGGCAAGGTTCAGTAGTTTCTCGTAGAACGTATACATTCCCTCTGTTCATGGCATGAATACAATAGAAAACGTCCTCTCAACTACCTTTTGTAGTCAGCCTTAGCCGTGCACATTAATTGAAAGAAACTGGAATTAAACTTAAACTCTGTTGGGCAGGAAACGGAAAGTCAAGGGAAGATAAAGTTATGTTAAACCAAAGAAAAAGGCTAAAATAGGACATTTAAAGAAATCGCCAAAATGCAGAAAAGCACAAATAAAATCCAACATTTTCTAGTCTGTAATGACCCGTAATTAACATATATTATGTTGACCCTAGAATAAAAAATCTGATGTGTTGTACACACATGACTTTCTCTATTCTTGAACTAATCATTCTTACAAACTCTTGTTTCTCTATCTTCTGCATGTTAGTCGAGATAAAGTTTGTATAAGTTATCTTATTGGTAATTTTCTTGTAGGGTCAAGGGGAATAGGGGAATACAGCAGGCTTTGAGCGATAGTCAAATCTTTTAAACCTGGTCATTATATGAAGGCTCTGAATTTCTCTTTGCACGGCCAAGAGATAAAAAAGCGAATAACGTCCTGCCATTTGAGAAAAGTAAAGTGCTGCAGAACTCACACAAATAACAAGGAACATCTCCGAAATTCTTCACTCCTCAAAAGAATGCATTTGGACATAAATTTTGTTTTAACGAGATCTAATTTTTATACAGTAAGATTGGGTCCATCTCTTACGGTTTACCAGTTACGCAAAAATCATCAAGATCATACGTGGGCTATAGTGAGAAAATTCAAAATGTACATTTCATTTGCCAAAAAATATCGTAACCACATGGCTAAATAATCAAAATCGTTAAAGCCATTGTTGACAAAATAAAAAATTTTGAAAAATTTTCCATGTAAAGAGTAGTTTAGTGTGAAGGAATTTCCTTCAAAATCTTCGTGTCGCATCCTTGAAATATGTTAAACTTAAATACCACTTTGATTCTTAACAGACTTTTGGTTTTTTTTGGTTAATCTTCACACAGACATAGACACACACACACGCGCACACGCACACACACACACACGCACGCACACACACACACACACACACACACACCTTTTTCTAAATATACTTTTGTTTTTTCAGGGGGCCTCGAAACCTATTTCCGGTGAAATCTCGTGGCCCTAATGACCCAGCTGTCCTGTCGACGGGCCCTTAAACTCCACACTCCACTCCGGTGAATTCTCATCTAAATTATGGGGGGAATACAACAGTTCCCATGCAACACTTCACGTAAAAAATTAAAATGTTTTGTTCTTTAACGGCGTAGTCAATTGCCAGGATTATAGGAGCATCGGCGGTATGCCGGAATTTCGTCCCGCAGTTCTTTTACACGCCAGTAAATCTTTCTGACATGGAGTGTCGTTTTTAAGTACACTTAAAAACCATCGGTCTGGACCGCATTTGAACCCACGATCTTGGAATCAGTAGGCTAGCGTCTAACCAACTGAGCCACCCAGATCAACATAAATTCTTCCTGTACTTAGTATGCGTAGTAGAGAAAGTAAAAATGACTTATCCTCAATTTCCTAGCCTACTTATGATATAGCTCTTTCCTTTATTCGGATGTCCATCATTATAGAAACTATGTGACTCATTAGGTAATAATAATAATAATAATAATAATAATAATAATAATAATAATAATAATAATAATAATAATAATAATAATAATAATAATAATAATAATAATAATAATAATAATAATAATAATAATAATAATAATAATAATAATAATAATAATAATAATAATAATAATAATAATAATAATAATAATAATAATAATAATAATAATAATAATAATAATAATAATAATAGTAATAGTAATAATAACAACAATAACAGTGCCTAAGTAATTTTACTGTCTGTATATTTAATAACTCGTTTATTTTCGATAGCCAAATCTCACTTTATTGTTTTTCTTTCTTTTTTCCTACATTTATATGACACTTTTGGCATATAAAGTCATATTGGAAAAATTGCTTATTGGCAATGATCACTCGTTTATATTTGTGTATTTTGGGTTTGTTTACTTGAGTTTTCTTCATAAAAATTAATTTATCACTTTTATTTCCAGACTCTAGAGAGGATGGGCTATAATTCTGTCATAGAAAAAAATTCCCATCCTCCAGCTAGGAACCGATCCCTGGACCTCTGGATTCGGAAGCTAGGATGTTAACCTATAGGCCACAAAGGCAGTGTATCAAATTCTATTTTTCCCCTTCTGTAACTGTCTAATTCAAGTTTCAAGAGTTAAGCTTCAGTTCAGGCTCATTATTTTCCTAAATTAGTTTCCTCCCTTATATTCTAAAATCTAAACCTTCATATTATTAGATAATATAATTTCGTCAGCAGCAAAGTGAAAATTTTAATTCGGGCTAATAATACGAAATTAGTGGCCTAGCAAAACACCTGCTTAAGGATCAATATCATCAACTGCAACGTCGTTGTTCATTTTTTTAATAATTTAAAAGTGCAAAGAGAACGGGATATCAAAGAATTAATTAATTAATTAATTAAAAGAATTGACTATCGCTCAAAGCCTATTGTATTCCCATATTCCCCTTGCACCTACAAGAAAATGAGCTATAAGATAATTTCTGCAAATGTTTATATCAACAAATACGAAGAAGATATCGGAATAAGAGTTTATAAGAATGGTTAGTACAAGAGGAGAGAAAGTCATGTGAGTGCAACGCATCAGAAATTTAATCTTTACTTTTCCTAAAAAGATTTTATATACATTTGGTATTGCCTTTAATAAGATAATTTAAAACGTTTGCACTTTTGAAACCGTTAATATTTTATTAGCACGGTTTACGGATACATACATTAATTTTTATAATTGTAATTTTCAAAATACATGACACATTTTTTCAGGATCAATTCATTCACTGCGTCGTTTCTCCTAAATTTATCGGTAAATTGGTAATTGGCAAATCTAAGTGTTTTTTTCCATAGAGAAGGTTTTTATGCTACCCATTTTACTTTGTAACGTATTACATTCCACGGTTTTTTCTACCCGCTTTTCTTTTACATAACACATTTACATGTCCTTCTCTAGTTGACCTTCAAAAGTAATTCATACTGTTTTCTATGACTGAAATAGAAAGTCAACGTATTACATTCACACGGTTTTCTCTACTCATTTTTCCTTTACGAAATACATTTCTTTCCCTACTCTCACTTCTAGAAGCTATACGTATAATTATCTATACGTTTGAAATAAAAATGCATCGTGTTAGATTCACGCGGTTTTCTCTATTCGCTTGTCTTCGGGTGGTATTGTGGTTTTGCATAGTGTCTTCCCGGTGTTTTTATTTATGTAGTTTATTTTTTATTCTTTATAGTATTCTGAGAGTTTTATGTGAATATTTGAGTGTGTTAAGCAATATTTTTAAATGTCTCCAAAGAAGCACAAAACTATTGGACATGTGCAACCTAAGTCCGAAGTTTTAGAGACAAATCGTCAAACCACGGGCAATGCCGGGTAAACAGGTTAAAGATTAAAACTAAATAATAATAAAAAAAATAAATAAATAAAAATAAAGAGAAATGCCTAGTGCATTATTTTCAGCATCATATCTTGGGGAACTCTTAAGGAGCAGGTATCGGGCCATCTTGAACAATCAGTCCGATGACAACAAAACCTTTGTTTACTGGAAATGATCCCGGAAACGTTGGTTGCACTTTGAGTGAACGAATCTGCTTCCTCGTGCATATGTTGCAAATGTGCGGAAGGAATGCAAGCGAACTGTGTTTACGCACAATGTTGTATATGACGTAACTCGTTATAGGAAGTGCTGAGGAAAGCGGTAACATTTTCGATTCAAGGACTTGGGTAACCTTACATCACCATAACAAACAATTAATGTCTAGTATAAATCCAGGGTGCTCCACCCTCACCATCACACTTGACCGTTGTCTTCTGCCCCGACAACGAAGCGTTCCAACAAAAATATATCAGGTGAGATTAGCTTTATCATCTTAAAGATATATCTAAAATAACTTCTGTCGGAATTTCTTCACTCTCACTACGTTAGCAGTTTTGTTGAACTTGTATTTACATCTTAATATTGAAAACATGCCATGTTTACCGGTACAGTTGATGATCAATACATCGGGAAGTATTGCAATTCTTGAAAAACTTATTGCGATACATTTTAAGATACCATTATTTGATTTTCAGATATCCGCTGATTGATATATTATAATTCAATTAAAGATTTAGATTTTTCGATTGGATTGGATAGTTAGGCAAATAATATATTTGATATTATTGATATCAAACACGTATTTGTCCAGTTATCAAAATTGCAAATATTGAACGCTTAGTACAATTTTTATAATGCAAAATTCACAAGATGCACATTTTTGGACAGAGGTGGCGGACGCAGCAGCCGGGCGGTAGACCTTTGCCCGGAAAGGGCTGTTGCGTCGCGGGTTAGTTCACAAGTATTTTTCGTTTCCACTCATTAGTTATTTCAGTGCTACGGTTACCACTTTCTGTTTTTAGATTGATGTGTTTGATATTACTATTTATTTATTCAGTTTTATTGTTCCATTTCTACGCCACCTGTAACCGCAATGGTCATGTCCGCGATCTTTCCGTTATGGTTATAGACAGTGGAATTTGAGTCTTTGGTTTCTTTGTACGTTCGATCAAATTCATATGCTTATTCATACTTCCAGGCTCTAGGAAGGATATATCCTGGCTAGAAAAAAAAAATCCACTCATCAGCCGAGAATCGAACCCGGGATCCTTCACTGAAAGATGCTCTACCGACCGAGCCACAGGGCCAGCCTTTGGTTTATTTTGTTTAGAGGCCTGCAACTTTGATATTCGGTTATCAATGTGAAATAATATTATTTTAAATAGTCCTCCGTGATATTGGGGTAACGTGCTAACCTCTAATTCCCAAGGTCACTGGTTCAAACCCGGTTGAAGGCGATGGATTTTTTTAGTGTAAAAAGCCTTAATATGGCTTCCTTTGGAAGGGATGTAAAGCTAGTGGTCCCTGTTGTGGATTTACGGTACGTAAAAGGACCTCGAGCCTCATAAAGAGTTTTCTGAGCAAAATCAAGTTGCCATTCATGTTCAATATAGTATGGGACCATAGAAAGAGCTTCCACAAATAAACATTAAATTTACACACACATTTATAAGACCCTGGGGAGGAATGGAAAAATCTTGGCTAGGAAAAAATTCTCACCCACCAGCCGGAAATCGAACCCAGAACTCCTCGCACAACTACTGTGTAAACATTAAACTGTAAGGAATATAGGTATAATGTCTTACTGTACAAAAAAATTCAAAACTTGATAAATCATGCTATTATGTCAAATAAACACTTTGTGGCAGGTCCTAGTTGTTCTTTAAAATACACATACTTCTCTTCCTTATGGGAAATCACAAGGCATTTCAAAGCCATATAGCTGTTCACCTTTTAAAAACGACATGAATATGGTGTAGCCTGATCCATTCAGTATACCTATAAGGAAATGTGTAATCGAATGCTCAAAATGACTAAGATATAATCTTTTGTAAGAATAATTGTAGAATGACGAGTAGAGTGGTGTAAAACTGAACATTAAGAGCGTTTTTCTTTCTTTTTATGCAGTCGTGTGCAAACCTTTTGTCTGGTGGAATTAACACAAATAACACACGTTGTAAGAAGTTATGGGACCGCTTATTGTCTCCATGGAAAGAAAAACCTCACCCTTTTATGATAATACTCCGCAGTTTAATAACCTCACACTGACTATTTTATGACTACATATATTATTTATGTTAGGTAACTGTTGGGACCAAAGGTGTATTTACTGTTCCTTTTCTTTGTATGAGGTGGGAGTTGCCTCTGCCGAGCTGCGCTCCATGTTGCGAAATTAATGGTGAAAAGCAAACACACTTTCACTATAACAATTCTGAGACATTACCATTACTTCATCTTATGAATATATCTTAACATTAATCAATAGTAAGAGGAATAAGTAAAGATTTTATTTGTTAATGACTGTCAATTACCAGAATCATATCATCCAATTTCCTGGAATTTCGTCCCGCAGGAACTCTTTTACGTGCCATGGGGTTGTCACCTCACGTTAGAAATGGGGATTATTTTTTCAAAATTTTCAACTTTTTTATTTTTGTGCCATAAAATAGCCATGAAATTATATTTTTCAAAAATCTATAGTTTGTAACCTAATTATTACCAGAACTGTGTTTAATTTAACAATTGGTTCTATCAGATTAGCCTGGGCACAATGCATTATAGACATTTCTTTTCAATATTTCTCAAAGTTAAAATGTTCAATATTTTTACCTCTTTCAGTCCCAAGTAGTACTCTTAAAAGTATGCTGCACAATTCATCATTATATCACACAGAAAGTTATTAGACTGGAAATGATATGAACCAACAGCTATGATCTTAACATAATTTACAAAAACTATAGTCATTTAAATAAAAATTCAGTTGATAAAAAGAGGAGTTTTGAATTTTAAAATTCACAACTTTTTAAACAGTCACTTTACTTGATATAATTGAGGTTCAAATCATTGTACATGTTTAGAGAAACAAATTGGTGCATTAAAGTCTGAAATATCTATATTTTTATAGAAGCTAGAGAATTTCAAAAAATATATGCCATTTTAAATTTTTTTATTATTATCATCAAAAATATTTTTAACTGTTGGTAATGTAAATATTTCTAGTTTATTATGCCAATCATTGTCAAACAATTTTAAAAAATTCTAGCTAAAATATAGATTTTTGTTCCCAACGTGAATATGTGCCTTAAGCACACTTACAAACTATCGGTCTGGGCGGCGTTTGAACCCGCAACCTTGTGATAAGTAGGTAGCACTTTCTAACCTACTGAGTCACCCAGACCGACAAATAATAAGAGATAAAGGAAAAGGTGTACATCAAGGATCGGCCCCCGGAACCGGACAGAGGGGCAATGTGGCCTTTGTGTTTCTAACGCGATCCCTGGGAGGGAGGGAGGGAGGGAGGGAGGCATGAAGGATTGAGAGATCCGAAGGGGTAGACATGCGCAAGCGTGGACGGAGACCCTAACGTTTCCAGATTGAACAAATCCAACGTCACAAGCCTCAAACCACGGAAGGATCTTGCTCAGTGAGCACCCGGAAGGGGGTTCGTGAGCAGTTCGAGCATCACCAGGGGTAAAACATCCACAAATTGCAGCTCCACGTTGAACCGCAACACACCGAACATCATCGTCATTAATCAATAGTGGTTTATTCCATCTAGCAGAACTAAAGCAGACGTAACATTTATTGGCGGGTGCCAAGAGGAGCTACTCAACACAACATCCAATCAGAGGCTTGCGGTGTTGTGTAGTTAAGCATGCTGTGAAATCACGCTGTCGATACAATTTCATTTTATTTCGTAAAGTCAGTTATATAAATATCATTTGCTCACAAAATTTATTTGCGCAACAGGAAAGGGTATAATCTGATCACGAAGCGGTCAGCTATCAACCGCTATTAAATTTTGTGTCTGCCATAGCTAATTTTCTCATGTTATTTCCTTAGCTATTCTCTGCTCTCTCTTTCTTATAATATGTTAATGCGAGCTTGTCAGAATCACACAAATAATAACTAGTAGAGTTTAAAGATAGTTGATACTAAAAACGGTACCCAGGCTACGTACATTAGTTATATCCAATGAATGATAATTCGAAAAGGAACTTTGGGACAGAAGCAGTTTAGATCTAAGTTTAGGATTATGATGACCGAAGAAAACAGAAAAAGCCTGTCAGGGAGAACAGTTGTAGCAGGGTTTCAACCTATCCCATTCACGAGCCCGTACTTTCACGACCTTGGCTACTGGTGTCGCTCACATAAATTATAAAACGACTATCTCTGGAGGGTTAGTAAAATTTAAAATAAGATAATAAATATAATTTCACAAACACTTAAAACATTCTTTGTGCTTTTTATGCATTCGACAATACGTTTTTACTTACGGCAAGAACAAAAGGTCAATAAATATCCAGAATTAAACCTGTCGAATATTGAGTACCATTATTTGCGTATGGACGGAGGTAGTGAAACTGCTGTATATTTTATTAAAATTAAATGCAAAAGAAATTTTGTATTTATAAACGGCCAACCAAGCATTTCCTAACATTTTTCACAAAATTCAGCACTAAAGTGGCGCTCTTTCAGCATTACTATTTCACTCCTTTTAAAAGCTAATTAAATTATCATAGTCTCTTCTCTAGGTGTATTTTTGTATTTTCAGTGATTGGTTTAACTATTCACACATATACCAGGGTGTTAGTGATGTAATTGAAGAAAATTTGTTGCTTAATATGTACCCACTTGGTGTGTAAGTCTTTATTTCTTTTCGTTTAATAGTTTTCCCACAAACCAATGGCATAGTTTATTGTCTAATGTTTTTGCATGCGTCAGAGAATGAACAATCTGTCGTATAAACTATCTCTTTTACTTCACACCCCAATGCGTGACCTACTGACCTAGGTTATTGTGAGGTCATTGCCCTTGCAGGCAGCGTTGGAAGTCAGTTCCGGTACACCATTCGTTATCAGCAGATTAGTCCTTAAGCGTCATGCCTTCTGTGCCACAGCTGCTTAGAGGTTCTACCCAACGTGAAAATATACTGCTCTTAGTTGAAATATAAGTTTGCATGTGAAGTAAATATTTGATGTGATTCATTACACTGTCCTCAATTACCAATCAAACGATAGCTAAAATCATTAAAGCACTGTCTCGTAAAGGTATGTCCGCGTTTAAAATACTGCAAGGATCGTCCTTCCCGATTCAAGGTCCTTTTTCCCCCAGGTTTTCATCAGTTTCTCACATTCTTAAGGAATGCCTGAAAAGTTTTGTTCCCAAATATAAGCTTACTGCTTATATCACGAGTACCCACCACCTCTCACGCCAAAGGTATCAGTAATAAGAACGGCCATTTGCCATTACAAAATAAGAAAACCAATAGTTACAAAACTTTATAGAATGCGATTTTTATCTTTAAGATGCCACCTTATAAACATATTTTTTGTTGTAAAAGAAAAAAAAAAAAAGTAGGACAATTTTGCTTGTCGGTCTCAAAAGGGAATGAATAAGCAAGCAGGTTTATAGTGAGGTATGATGCATCATTTAATATGATATTCAAAAGTATCTCGTTAATAAATAATTTATATAAAAATATATCTCATCTTGAGGAAGAATGGTATGTGATTCAATAACGCTATTATAAACTCTGCTATTTCTGAATTCCCTGGATTCTTAAGCAGAGAACAATAAATTCGTTGTACAAACTTCTGTTAGCTAGGAAAGTAAATGCTTGTATTTTCTCTGCAATTTAGAGGTATAACAAGTAACATCAAAACCGATAAATTCTTCAGGGGAGTGAGATTTAGTTGGGATGGTCAGGTCGTCGAATGACTATTTCATAAATAAAACATGGATTTAAACACTATATCGTAAAGATTTGACCAGAAAATATTAAATTCTGTAAAAATAACCTAAATATAGTCATTTCGGTTAGTCTAGTTCGATTTATTCAGCTCTGCCAATTGAGGAAAACGAAACCCAAGAATATAAGTGCTGAGGCTTTCACGGCCGGCATTATCAACTATGTTAAGTAGATTTTCCGGGCTTGTGGGCCGTGGTCGAGTTGGATTACCTTCCTCCGACGTTTCGCTGAAAACTGCGTCCAGCATCTTCAGGGTCAATAATAACGTCTAATAACAGAGGTTGACCCTGAAGATGCTGGACGCAGTTTTCAGCGAAACGTCGGAGGAAATAATAACGTCTAATAACAGAGGTTGACCCTGAAGATGCTGGACGCAGTTTTCAGCGAAACGTCGGAGGAAGGTAATCCAACTCGACCACGGCCCACAAGCCCGGAAAATCTACTTAACATAGTTGAAACCCAAGAATATCAGGTATTTTGATCTTTTATTGTTATAACAGAAAACAAGTTTATAATGTCAAATAAATCTCAGTTTGTCTTCAACATTAGTGAATAACGTTTCTTCTACAAAAATACATTAATTATTAAAATAATAATTGTTAAAACACAGCTGCCAAATTGAAATGAAGTGATATTTTGATTGTTGAGATATTGTAATGTGCAATAAATTGCCTCTCTGTGATTTATGGCATACAATTGCCAACAATGACTAAACAAAAGAATTACTTGGTGAATTTGTACAAAGCAAAATAATGACCAGATGATAGTTCCTATAATTAACGCTTCTGTGTGTGAAATAGTCAACAATACTTTAGAGTTTATGGGATGACTCAGGAAAGTCCAAAGACGACAAAATCTATTTCCTGTGAAAATGATTTTGTTGTATATAAAATATTTAGAGACGCTTCAGGGCATTTACTAGGCAGTCTGCAGCTGCAATTCTAATACGATAATGTTTCTGTGAAGAGAAGTGGGAAATACGTACTTCCAGAGTATTGGAAATGTTTAACCGTTAGCAAAATGAAATGCTGTTATTCACAAATTTTTCATTTGTTATTAAGGGGTTATTTTTTTGCTTCATAGGATGAAGACATGTATAAGCTTGGGCGTGCTGGTCGCGGTGGTAGCATCAGTGAGAGGTTCCTGCGACAAGCAACTGCTACCAGAACTGACCTTCACACTGAACGGTGCTAATCTGGCATGGCCTTGCCAGTCCACTAAGAGTATCTTCGCCTCCTCTGGTCGTTACATATCCAAGAATGTGATCGCAACAAGAATGCAGATCTACAAGGATGAAGCCATAGTACTGACCCCTCGTTATAAGACCGGTGTCCCTTTCACACTGGGCAAACTCTCCCTCAAGAGCAAGCACTGCCATCCTATAATCTCCCCCTTCCCCTGCTGGAGCCTTCAGGAGGAAGGTAACTGTCAGGCACTGCAGTCTGCCGTTGATCTCTTCCTCGATCCCCAGGATATTCTCTGGGTTTTGGATGTGGGTATCGTCAACACTCTGGAACAGCCAATCAGGCGTTGTCCACCCAAGATAGTGGCCATGAGTGTGAAGACAGGCAAGGTGCTCAAGGTCATCGACTTATCTGGTCTGGTATGCTCAGCCAGCAGACTACAGTACTTGGTTGTGGACTACGCTCAGGATGGACGCTGCTTTGTTTATGTAAGTGACGCAGCAACAAGGGCTATACTGGTGTACGATATCACCCTTGGCCGAGGCTACCGTGTCGTGCTACCCAAGGCAGTCACACACGGCTGTACCCGCAGAGACGTCCTCTACCTTGCTCTGGTGCGAAAGTCTTGTGGAACTTCTGTACTGTACTTCACCTACCTCTCCAGCGGACGTCTCTTCTCCATCAAGACTGCACATCTCCGACGTGGAAATGCCCGCGGTACTGTTGTCGACGTTGGACCTAAGAATTCAAAACTTGTGATCCTGGGAACTGACAACGGCGCCGCCATTTTCTTCAGACAGAAGGGTGAGAGCGACATCTACATGTGGAACACTGAGACTACGTTCAAGCACGAGAACTTCCTTCTGGTTCAGCGAGGTAATGAGTGTCGCTTGGCAACACAGGTCGTGCCAGGCTACAAGAGGCTCATGTGGGTGTTGGAGTCCAACTTCCACGACTATATCCAGAACACAGTTGGCTGCATGGGTGCCAGTGTCTCACTTCACCCTCTTGTCAAGACATGCGACGATTAATCATCACCTTGTTGTATTCACCTTCCTTACATTAGTTGCTTCCGTTGCTACTCGTCGGCGCGATGTTTGAGTTTTTGTACTTAAATGTATAACCTAGTGGTCTGTTACTTGTTGTTACGTTTTTTAAAGCGTTATCGTGTAAACTACATACCCATTTGTATTATAGATCTCCCTTATGTTATCTACGTGTATAAGTTGGCTATATAAATAATTAAAATAATGCTTATGGTTTGCTTTTATCAAGCTAGATCTAACCTCACTCCTTATGCGTTCCTAATTCCATCCATACAAACTGTATATGACACAGTTCCAGACATTGAAGACTCAAATGTTACCTTTATAAGTTCTAGGAAATCCACTCCAACAGACTCTTATTCCTCTATCTTCTTCATATTAGTCTAGACAAACATTTACAGAAATTACCTTACTGCTAATTTACTGTAGGTACAAGGAGAATATGGGAATACAGTAGACTTTGAACGGTGATCATATCTTTTGAACCGAGTCACTATATCAAGGCTTTGAAATTCCATTCTCTTTACACGCACGAGAGATAAAAAAAAAATTTGATGTGCTGCACTCACATGACTTTCTCTACTCTTGTACTAACCATTCTTACAAAGACTTATTCCTATATCTTCTTCGTGTTAGTTGAGATAAACATTTGCAGAAATTATCTTATTGTTTATCTTCTTGTAAGCACAAGGAGAATATGGGAATATAGTAGGCTTTGAGCGATAGTCAAATCTTTTAACGTTTTCAAATTCCGTTCTCTTTGCCGGTTAACATATATAAAAATGAATAGCAATGTTCCATTTGACAAAAGTATAAGTTTCTCAAAACTCACACAAACAACTACACAAAAAATGCATTTGGATATAAACTGCGTGTTTTAACGAGGTCTGCATTTTTATATAGTAATATTTGCTCTATCTCTTACGGTTTACCAGTTATGCAAAAGTCATCCAGAGTAAACAGGACTACATAGGCTATAGCCAGAAAATTTTAAATGTGCATGTTATTTTATATAAAAATATCTTAAACATTTGGCAAAATCGTTAGAGCCATTTTTGGGAAAATCAAACTTTTTGTAACATTTTCCATATAAAGGGTAGTTTAGGATGGAGGAATTTTCTTCAAACTCTTCGTGTCGCATCCTTGAAAGATATTAAAGTTAAATATCAACTTTTGTTTTTAACACTTTTCATTTTTGTGTTTTGCTGTTTACAGACAGACGCACCATACACACGCACCTTTTTATGAAAATGATTCTTTTTTTATTCAGGAGGCTTCAAAATGTACTGTATATTTCCAGTGAAATCTGAACATCGAATACTTCCCTGCCTACCATACGTAGTAGAGAAAGGACTATAGGTAACATTTTGAATAGGAACACGAACTTCCATTCTTTAATTTGGTTGCAATATCCAACTTTAAAAAGGGGGGAGAAACCTAATGTGGTATTTTCACACGAATTTCTCTATTATATCAGTTGTTCCCTATTGTTACCTTGTTCATATGAGATATATGTTCTGTGGACTCCTGAGCACCCCCTAAAAATATAGTGTGTGTATATGTGTTGGGGTTTATAGGCCGACAACGGGTCATTAGGGCCCGGAGTCGGAATATCATAACTCAAAACGGTTAGTTATTCGTGTTTAAAGTTCAGCGTCTTCTACGGACGCCAAACAAAAATTTTGAAGAAAATATGCGCATTCCAAGCTACTTTTCATGGAAAATGTCTCGAAAATTTTTATTTCCTCAAAAATACCACTAAAGAATTTTTTTTTTAAAAAAAAAAAGAACCTTATGCTTAAGATATTTTCGTGCCAAACGAATTGTATGCTTTGAATTTAGGAAATGAAATCCTCTTCGATCTGGATAACTTGCATAACTAGCAAACCGCACGAGATAGACAAAAACTTTCACGTATGTACTCAAAAGATATAGATCTTTTGAAAGCCCAATATATTTTTGTGTGGAGTTAACCATTTCCAAGATATTCATTGCTATTACTTTAAATTTTCAATGGCATACTTTTGTCAAATAGGAAGCCATTGTTGTTTTTTTTTTCCTTGGCCATACAAAGAGAGCTGAATTTCAAAGCCATCACATAGTGATCCGCTCTTAAATGCTGTGACTTGCTAAAGCCTACTGTACTCCATTATTGCCGTGTAGTTATAAGAAAACGTGTAATAAACCATTTCTAAAAATGTTTCTCTGGATTAACACAAAGTAGATAAAATAATCAGCTTTCATAAAATAGTTTGAAGAAGGGACATAGAAAGTCTTTGAATGTAAAATCAAATCCTTTTAAACACATACTTATAGTGGGAAGAAAAAAAAAACCGGAAAATATTCAAGATGTTCTCGGGCTTCGATGATTCATCATCCTGATGATGGGAGAGATGTACACTCCCGAACGTCGATGGCTCTTGATCACTACACCTGGCTCGAAGCCCGAGAACATCTTGAATATATTCGTCGCCAGGAAAGCTTCAAATCATATAAAACTGAAAATGTGTTTTGGCAGTTTTTGCAATTTAGTCTCCTCTTAGCTATCATTTCAATGTCATTTGATTTGCTGCATAATGTAGTTTAATTCATTATAATAGGGGATTTTGGGATTTACTCAAGCGCGGCAGATTAACAGAAGATCCTTGCACCCTGTTGAATACCTCCACCATATATAAGCCCTCTATATAGGGACATGCATTTAGGGTAGCCGATCAGAATAAAAAAAAATCGATATTAAAAATACTTGAACGGGTCAGACTAAGGTACGGTGGGCTAATTACATACCGAAAACTGTGTATTTCAATAATCTGACGATTTGAGCGTGACGTAAGGGAGTGAGAAGGTTACAAACTTGCAGACAAATGTCACCTCAACATTCTCGAGCACCATCGATTTTATTTTATTTTGAAGGAAATAATTCAAGAATAATATAATCTGCCAGTTTTATTTCCACAAACTGGAGTGACAAAACTCGTCAATAAAGTTTAGAACCTACAGTTGCAGTGAAGAATGTATGCCCCACTCCGCGCCTCGGCTCGGGTGACTAAGAACCCTGTAGCAGCCAGGCAGATGAAAGTTGAAGTGAGACAAGAAGTGAGGTGATATGGAGGGACAGGAAACTTAGGGAACGTAATTATCGTTCCTAGCATTCGCCTAGTGACCCCCACTAGGCGAAAGGTCGGCCACGGGAATCGAACCCACGATCTTCTAAATGCGAGCCTCACATGGTCTCAATCGGTATTACATCACTTTGTGGTGTGACAAACTGCAACTCAATACCATTAGGTGCTACAAGAAACAGCTACTGCACCATCGGCAAACGGCAAAACAATACCGTCCTCATTCTAGACATCGTTAACAACGGATGCATGTTGGCCACCAAATCGTTACAATGACCCGACCAAAAGTGCCGGCGGAGTAATACATTTTTGCGATTTGTTTACATCGCCATATAATCTTAGAACGCAGCCAATATATTAATAGAATTGTTTGCAACTTCTTCTTCTTTATCTGACTACCCTCCCCGTATGGAGGACTTACCCCCTAGGGCTTACAAGCCAGTGCCTAGAGTCAGGTGCCTGTTGGGGAGTACAGCAACCTATCGACTGGACACAGTGAAGACCTGGAAGTGGGTGGTTAGCCAAGCACCAGGTATGATAGTGAGGAAGAGGATGATATGATATGCAGGCGAAATGAATGAATGGAAAGGTGATGGTGAAGCAATTGGTGGAATGAGCGGCGCAGAAACCGGAGAAAACCCACCCAGACACCGCTTCGTCCACCATGAATACCACATGTGGGTCCCTGAGATCGAACCCGGGCCACTTAGGTGGTAGGCGAACGGTCTAACCGCTCGACCACGGCGCCGCCATTGTTTGCAACTAAGAAGTAAAAATCCTGCACTGTTTACTTACTTTCTTATCAACTTCTTTTATTGTTTTCATAGTTACATAACTGATGGTTACTTCTAAAGTTGTTCGTGTGTAATCTAAACGAAAACGACACGTGTTGCGCACAAAGACGATGGCAGTCCGGTCCAGTAAGAACTGGAGCATAATGAAATACCAGTTTGAAGTCATACTTTACTTAACCTAATTCCATTACCGTACAGTCATACCGTTTGGTATAATACAAACCAGTTTTCCAACCTCTTGAACAGTGTGTCGTGAGGCGTTTCCTTTCATTAACGCCTTCAAGATACATTGTAGCGCTTGATCACAAAACAATCACAATGTTGCACACTGCAACTTTCACTTCATACTTCCATGCACTTCAGTCGAATTCACCTATCAGTTTGAAAGGAACAAAACTTGTGCACATACGGCATTCAATATCAGGAGATGTGAATAACGTGTCCTGGCAAAGTTGGTTACGCCAGCCTTCAAACTGCAGCTTGCTTCAACACAACGGCGCCATCCGATTCTTCTTCATAGATGGCATCTTTATAAAGGATGTAACAAAAGTGTATGACACAAATTGCAGCAGTGGCGGCTCGCAGTCAAAATTTTAGGGTAGGCAAAGTGTAACAGTAACAAACAACAACAATAATAATAATGATGATGATGATCATAATCATAATCATAATCATAATCATAATCATAATCATAATAATAATAATAATAATAATAATAATAATAATAATAATAATAATAATAATAATAATAATAATAATAATAATAATAATAATAATAAACAACCCCGTTTATCCGAAATATAGGGGGCGAAGTCATTGCGGAAAACGCAAACAATATATTGTTTGGTTGTTTAATAAGAGCAGAGTGAATGAGTGTGACTTTACGGACGAATTACCGCCAAAACTAAAATCACGAGTGTCGGCAGACTTTTTTCCAGGGGGGGGGGCACATGTTGGAAATTTGCAATCATATAATATTAAATCATTATTTTACTGTCAAAATTTATAGTATTTGTTGCAGATAACCGTATTAATTTGTGCTAAACAAAAATTGTTCTTTACATCAAAATTAAAATAATAGTTTAAAAGTCAGTAACTGACTGCACATTAAGTTCACCAACTTCCAAGGGGGAGCCGTGGCCCCTCTTGCCCCCGTTTCGCGACGCCCATGACTAAAATAGATTAAGAAATTGAAAAATTGTCTGACTGCAGCTTTGTGTTAAATAGCTAAAACACTCCTCTTTTCATTGTCAGTGCGCCGCGAAAGCGAAATTTGTAATAGTTCCCTAATTAAGTCGGTCATACTGGTATTACACAGAGATAACGACAGATTCAGATCTCTGAGATCTTCGTTCGTGGAGTATGGCTGTTCGGAAAATGTCGCATAAATTCGGATTTGGGCCGGCAAGTGTTCGGACTGCTGGCAGACGCGTCTACGCATGCTCGGAGTGCATATACAGACCGAATGTTTCCTTATCCCTATTCAAGGGCCTCGTACTGAGGAAATGGGGCCGGGCAGGCAGAGGTTAAGCTAGCCTGCTCTCCACTACCCAGGTTCCATGCGTATCATTTCTGCCGCGCGTTTCAAACACGCAGCGCAGTTTTGATGAATCGGAATTGAGATTAAAGGATTTGACCATGCGCTGGTCATTATAACCGAGAAAACTTTTCTTGAACTGCAATTTAGGGGAAAATGACGGTTCAAATGATAAAATGCAGAATCATAGTTAAACATTATTCGTTGATGTGTTACGATAGGGTAGGCAATGCCTACCCTGCCTACCCTGAGGAGCCGCGCCTGAATTGCAGGACACATTCTTCACACTTAGGCGAAGTATATGTTAGCCGTGCAAAGAGAACGGAATTTGAAAGCTTTAAAGGATTTGACTATCGCTCAAAGTCTACTGTGTTACCATATTACCCTTACACCTACATGGAAATAAGCAAAAAGATAATTTCTGCAAATGTTTATCTCGACTAACACGAAGAAGATATAGGTATGAGTTTGTAAGAATGGTTAGTCCAAGAGTAGAGAAAGTCACCTGAGTGCAACACATCAGATTTTTAGGAAAAGGTCCGTGTGTATGTATGTGTGTGTGTGTGTGTGTGTGTGTGTGTGTGTGTGTGTGTGTGTGTGCGCGCCTATGTGTGTGTCTGTCAGTCTTTCGACAGCATAACTCAAAAACGAAAAGTCGGCTAAAAACCAAAGTTGGTATTCAAGTTTAAAGTCTTTCAAGGATGCGACACGAAGAGTTTAAAGAAAATAGCCCCACCCTCAACTACCCTTTACATGGAAAATTTTTCGAAAATTTTCATTTCCTTGAAAATGGCTTTAACGATTTTGATTAAAATGCCATGTGTTTGAGATACTTTTATGACAAATGAAATGTATATCTTGAATTTTCTGGCTATACCCCATGTAGTCCTATTTACTGTGGATGACTTTTCCACAACTGGTAAACCGTAAGACATACACCAAATCACACTATACAAGAAATGTAGACCTTGCTAAAACACAATTTATTCTAAATAATTGTTTTGTAGAGTAAACAATTTCGGGTATATTCTTGTTATTTGTGTGAGTTTTGGAAACGTAACTTCCTTCAAATGGAACATCGTTATTCATGTTTATGTTAACTGTGCAAAGGAATGAAATTTGAAAGCTTTAAAAGATTTGACTATCGCTCAAAGCCTACTGTATTCTAATATTCGCCTTTCACCTACTAGGAAATAAGCAATAAGATAATTTGCAAATGTTTATCTTAACTAACAGGAAGCAGATATAGGAATAAGAGTTTGTAAGAATGATTTGTGCAAGAGTAGAGAAAGTCCTGTGAGTGCAATACATCAGATTTTTAACCTAGGGTTTCATTACTTTAGTTTGTGCTTTATTCATATTATTGCGATAATAATCCACAATTATAATCCTCTATGATATGGAATAGTATATACTGCCTTGTAACAGAAGTACCACATTAAGAGTAATTACTACTGTGCATAGAAGGTAATTAGAAACCAAGACGTAAACTTACGTTAATCGTTACGCAATGTAATTTGGATGGGCATAACTGTTAGGCGAAAAAAAAAATTATACACCGCTACTTCCAACTCCCACTAAGCCGACGGAGCTTGATTAGGATCATGACAACTTGCTGAGAGGGAATCGAAAGGCGATCTTTTGTGTCTCCCAGACAAAGCGCCCCCCGGGAGGATGGATGAGGTGAATGGATCCGAAGAGCGGCCAGTACGTTGTCACGACACAGAAGAGGGCAGGACCCCTACATTTTCTCAGTTAGAAGCACCCCGGTGGAGGCTATCTCGGCCCGGCTCCTCTCCCACCGATTCGGGTTCGTACTCCCTAGGGGGACGCGGGACTCGGAAACCGGTCCACTCCCCCCTAGGGCTTGTACTATCCCATGGGGGCCGGAAACGAGTAGGCTCGCCTTTCGATCCGGGGTACGAGGTTTCCAGAGAGCATCCTTTTCCCCTGCCGTGCTGCTGCCACTATGCTCCCCGAAGCTTCCAGCCCTGAAAACTTAGGGATGAAGAGTGAAATGAAATTACTAATGTAACGAAATGAAGGGACAAAATATTTGGGGATATGGAAGTCCTTCCCAGCATTCGCCTGGCGATCTGGGGAAACACCCGAAAAAACCCATGGGTAGGTAGGTCGTCCACGGGGATCGAACCCGCGACCTCCGGAGTGTGAGCCACAGACATTGCCACCTCACTCGGTATGGAGATCAATCATATTCTAAGAGAAACATTGAAAAATATATTGCAGTTTTGAAGTTTTATCCTTTGAGAATCTATGAGTTTTTGAAGGCAGACTAGACTAAAATTGCCAAAAATAACATTTTTAGTGTGCAGTGATAAATGAGAATTTTTTCTTTAATTTGACATATATTTTATACTTTAAGGCATAGTACTTATTTTTAAATGGATTTTTAAAATGCCATTTTTTTCACAGATAAATCTCCTACATCCTTCAGAGTAGAGACACGTTCAAGAGGTCGCGAGTTCGAATCTCGCTTAGGGTAAGTTATCCGGGTAAGGTTTTTTTCCGAGGTTTTCCCTACACTGAGAAGACGAATGTCGGGTAACTTAAAGCTCCATGGACCTCGGGCTCATATGAGCATCATTTCACCCATTTCATTTCATTCATTCGTCCGATATGACACAATGTTGGAGGACGTTAATTTAAAAAAAAAAAAAAAAAAAAAAAAAAAAAAAAAAAAAAAAAAAAAATTCAGAGTAGAGATGTGGACTTAGGCTTATTCTAGAGCCGGGGTCTCCAAACTACGGCCCGCGTGCCAAATCCGGTCCGCGACTGCTTATAGTTTGTTGTTTTTTTAAGTTAACGGTGTCATGAATCACAAATTTATTTATTTAATTTTAATGTGTCAATTAATTACAAAATAAAGTCTTACAATATTATTTGAGTTAGTTGCATATTGTTACAAATCAACGTAAATATTAACACACATATAATAATACAATAATATTTATTTATAATATTTGGTTACAATAATTCTGTTGCTGTGATATGGTAGATTGAAAAAAGAACCTTAATGTTAGTTTGTTTTATTTACTTGCTAGGTAAAGGTTAATGACAAGTATACTAATCGGTCAATTAAATTTATATGTTATAACTAACAAGTAATTGAACTGAATCTCGTTAACATTAGTGAAAATCCCGCGGTTTCGCCCTCGGTAGTTATGTTGGGATAAAGAGTATCGTATATGTATGTAAACTTAAGTCTGGAATGTACATATATATCCCAAATATCACACATTATTTTTATCCTGAAAATCCCTCGAGGACGGGAAAGCTAAATTAACGCGAATGAAACTGCGGGATGTTCCCTTCTGAAAAATACTAATGAGATTTATGTAACTGCAATTTACCACTGGCAATATTTTGCAGTTATGCACCAATTATTTTGCTTTTACCAATTATTCAGAGAGATTTAAGATGTTCATCGGTTAACTTAGGTCTGTAAACATTCTTTGTGTACTTCATTTTGGAGAATGTCCGCCATGGTAAAAGATGGATGAAAATTAAGATACCTATACACGTTTGGAGGAAAAAATAGTCAGTTTTTGGTCAAACACGTAATTTTTGTGAAGTTTTCCTTTCATTCAAATAGATCTTTTATAGTACTCAAACTTAAATTTGATTTTACATAATTCTAAAACACATTTTTGTGTAAAATACGAATTACTAGTAAACCTCGTAGCAAAGTAAATTTGTAACCAATTTTTATGGTTCTTTCATTGAATTGTTTCTAATTATGTATAGAATGTTCTGAAGCAAAATTTCTTATTTCTATTAATTTTTAAAATATATGTGATTTTTATGGTAAATATTGGCTTTATTTTTTAATTATAGGTTTTTCTACAACTAAGTACAAATTTTTTTCTCATAATATTTAGCTCACCATTCCGCTTCAAAACACTCCTTGTTTTATTCTGATTAATTTGGTATGTAAATGTAGTGGCTTTCTTAAGTTTTAGAATGTTATTTTTCAATTTTAATGTCACAAAAGGTACAAATTCTTAGTTTTGAGAAAATGAGAAATTAAAGTTTATGATGTAACTGTCGTTCTGTATTCATAAATTAATCAGACAGAACTCCCTAAGACATTCATCTTCAATATTTTTGTACTCTTTCAGTTTCCTTCGGTCTCTAATTACATTGTAACCGTCATTATCCTTTATACAGCTTTTAATTGAAAGTTTGGATTGTGAAGCACTGTATAAAATACCAGGGCTTGGAGTTTTATTATCAGCATCACTGCATTTTCTCTTCTTACCTCTTCGACTTATAGAACCCATTCTTAAAGAATTTTCACAAATTCACAATAAAAACAACTTCATCAAAGCAAAAGCACAACTTCACAACAAGGAAGCTGTCATATTTGTTTACAAATGAAATATCTCATCTCATCTGTGGAGAAGAAACACTGGGTAGTGTTCTCTACAAGTAAGCGATATTAGCCACATGAAAGAAACAAACTAAACTAGCACTGGGTGCCACGCCCCCTTTTAGTGAAACAGCATCACTGGGTTCCCTTTAAATCCTTCTAAATACAAAGAACTATCCATGAGATTCAAGTAAATGATGTATTATTCGAAAGCGGAAGAACATAGCCAATAAATGGTCTAGAAACCCAGAAACCAACATTTTGGTCCAAAATACTATTTCAATACAGTTTTTATAATTTTAGAGAGAGAGAGAGAGAGAGAGAGAGAGAGAGAGAGAGAGAGAGAGAGAGAGAGAGAGAGAGAGAGAGAGAGAAAGAGCTGTATTGCCTTACACAAATGTAACGCTTCTACAACACTAAATTGTAAACAGAAACACATACAAATAATAATGGCATAACAATCTGTGTGCAAAAGATGCATGCAAATTAACCACATAATTACAGCAAATTGAACGTGGCAAAATCACTAAGTAACCTGCTGTGAGTTGTGGTATCACGAAATACTGTAGTGTAGCCTGTGTTAACATGAGTAAAAGGGAACTGCGTATTTGTGACAACGTTTAGAAGACAATAAAATAATGGAAACGTTGTCTGGTTTTGTCGTTTTGTCACAATATAAAATCAGATCAGCGAGTTTATAAGATTTGCATTTGCATCCCGTAAAACCTTTAGTCTGATATATCAAACAGTTTTTGAGATAAAGGTCTGGAATTTACCCCTTTATGAGTGTTCCATAACCATTTGGTGGACCTAGATATTTTTGGTAAATACAACTGGAAGGGGCAATGACCTGTGGTGGAAGACAAACTTAGAAAGTTCCTCAGCTGATGACATCATGATGCACGTCATTACACTTTTTCTGTCGCACCCGTCCTTGAAGACAAGCTAGGGCTAATACGTCCTTGTGAATCTGACGATGGATTCCTCGCTTGAGCGATTAAATTACGTCTGTTTTAGAGTAGTTTAATTCCGGGACAAGGGCGATGAAAGTGGAGTGTTACAAAACACACCAGTTTAATTATACTCTCGTGTCTAAATGTGGGAGAACTACATATCTTCCAAAACTCGTGAAATATACACAGTAGAAACCAGGTTACAAGTATCACACCACTTTTTGTGTTACAATAATTCTTGTTCCCAGCATAACAGCGATTTTTGGCTACTTATTTATCTTACCATTAAGACATGACTATTTACATTATTGCAACGAAAAGAGAGCAGAGAGAATTAGAAAAGAGATAAACTACATATATCTATACATAAATGAACGTTTCTTTGCGTCGTATATGTTCCTCTGCCATTCATCCGATTGCAATGAAACTTTGGTTAGTTCTTCGGCACATTCCCGCAAAAATTTCCGAGTTGAACAAACTGTTTTACATGTAGAACGTAAGTAATTTGAACAAACAAGTCAATATACTGTAAAATAGATGTTGGCATTATGAAGTTATGAACTCCAGCAGCGATTGACCGATCACCATAAAAATTTGCACAACTTTTTTTTTTTTTTTTTTCGTGGAGGTTTTTATTCTGTCGATTTTACTATGCAACGTATTACATTCATATGGTTTTCTCTACTCGCCTTTCTTTTACGTAACACATTTACATGCCCATCTCTACTGGCTCTTCACAATTCATGCTGTTTTCTATGACTTTTCAGAAATACAGCCTGAGTATTACATTCACACGATTTTCTCTACTCACTTTTCTTTTAGGAACCACAATCAAATGCCTTTCTCTACTCCCTCTTTTGCAAACAACTAATGAAATTTTCTATATGTTTGAAGTAGAAATGCAATCTAGGTATTGCATTCACACGGTTTTCTCTACTCGCTTTTCTTTTATGCAATACATTTACATGCTCTTCTCTACTCGCTCTTCAACATACAATTAATTAAATTTTCTATATGCTTGAAATACAAATGCGACATATTACATTCCCATGGTTTTGATATCGGGGAAACAACTGGATAGCTACACCACTTCAAATGACAAAGTATTCAACAATTCAAACCATTAAATTGGATATCTCGGAGATGGGTAATGCCACAGAAAGGTTATTAGAAATAACTTTTTTTGTAAAGTGCGTATTTGTCTATCTCTTAAAATTTTTCAGTTTTACAAACTTACACAAACTCCAACCTAACCAAGGGGACCTCATGAGCTACTCCCAGAAAATTCAAGATATACATTTTATTATGCACTTAAATATATTAACAACATGGTATTTTAATCAAAATCGTTTTAGTCATTTTGTGAGAAAAATTCGAAGAAAATTTCATGTATCACATAGTCTTTTTTTAAAGCTTCATGTTGCAACTTGAGAAGATATTGAAGTTATACTATTGATATTTATCGAGCATTTTGTTTTCAGTTACACTGTTCACACACTCGCGGTGAGGGGCAAACGCAAATCTTTTTCTAAACTTGCTTTTTTATTATTGGACCTCAAAACATGCATATTTAGTGAAATGTGGACATCCAACTTTTAGTGATGTATTATTTGCTCTTCTTGCTAGGTTAGTGGTAAGAATTAAATTAAATTATTTTGTTGTTTAACGACGCTGTCAATTGCCAGGATCACATCAGCGTCGCCGGTGTGCCGGAATTTTGTCCCGCAGGAGTTCTTTTACATGGCAGTAAAAGAACTGACATGAAGCTGTCGTTTTTAAGTTTGAACCCGCGACCTTGGGACCAGTAGGCCAGCGTCTAACCAATTGAGCCATCCAGACCGACGGTTAGTGGTAAGGAAAGTAAAAAGAGAAAGCTAGAAAACAAAATTAGAAAAGCAACAAAGCATATTTTGTGAAATTAGATATCGAATAATTTAAATTTATGCAATAAATATTTAAACTGGGTTCGATGTGCCATAGCTTTAATACAGATTTCATAGTGAGAATATTTACAAATGAAGGGTACACGGAAAAATGGCGAATGTTAATGCAAAATCAAAGAATGAAGTAACACTAACACGATAATTATACTTCATGGGAAGGAGAATAGTTTAAGACAATTTCCAACCAAATAAAGCGAAACCTCACTGAAGTATAACATGTTTCAGAAGACGTGTATAACTGATAAAAGGCGAATGTCACCACAGAACAATAAAAGAAAGAGGAATGTCAACTTGGTATATGGCAGCACTGTTTTACATGATGCTGCATTGATAGTCAGTTGTTATCTTACAATGTGTTAGTTGTTCATGACTGTGCTTTATGACTTATTTTGCGTATAATTACATTGAGTAAGAGAACGGTAACAAAAGTATGGCATCAACCATGAAGAGACATAGTTGGGGTCAAACGGTTGAGATAACAAAGCAGCTTACGTAGGTACAATGTCATGAACAAGAGGAAGACTTTCATTGCAGAAGGTGGCAGTGTTTAACAAACATTTCGGAGGACAAAAGAAAATGGCTTATTCATGACTTTCATCTGAAGTTTTATACACGTAAACAACTTGCGAGGCTACTTCCAAGAAAGATGTTGATAGCAAAGCAATAGCGATGGATTTTCAAAATAATTTATGCATACCTGACTTATCCATAACGGTGTATGGATAACAGCTTTCACTGTTCTGCTTCAATATAGGTACATGTTTTGTCGAGTGGACACTCAGTATTCTATACATACACAGAGGCATTTGCGCATAAAGCAGCAGATGAAATGGTTCTGTTATATCATTTTATATTTTCTGAACTTGGCAAAGAGAAAAACACTTGACAATCATCTCTGATTCTACATGTGGACAGAACAAGAACTGAACTGTTTCCAGATTTATCCACTTTGTACCTAATCATACCAAACGCCTAGGTTCTGCAAAAAGTGCTTGATAGAAACATGGCACTAATTAATCAGAAATTTGCAGCAGAAGCGCCAGAAGACTGGGCAGATCATTTTAGGAGTGACAGAAATAAGCCCTTCCCAATCTATGTAATCGAAGTTGATCAACCAATCATTCGTCAACGCAGCAAGTTTCTGACTCCATTATACAGAAAGTTTTACGTTTAGAACGAAACTTGTCTCCATTGAGCATCCACTATTCATGTAATACAGAGACAGTTACTATGGCCTGTTGTAAATCCTCCAAGATCAATCCTATACTTCTCAGAGACAGATAGTGAGTTTGTTCTTCCAGAGACATCTTATGAACATAAGTGCAAGAGTTACTGTACATAAAGTTGCTCCACATTCACAAACATGCTGGGAATATTGAGGGTTTAAATTTCTAATTACTATTTCAGGTTTACATCCAATCTCGATCTGCAAGTCCATAGATCATTTTGTGAACCAGAGAGAAGATCTTTCATTGATACACTTCCTCACTATTAACTGAGAAGTGTAATGATGCTATTTGTTATGGTTTGTTAAAGGTGACATTCCTCTTTATTCCGTGATAATGTGTTTATAACACTCACATTCACCTTTATTTTAGTGACAAATGTGTATGCAATTGCTTTCCATTTTTATTCAGTTATAAACATTAATTCTACATTTTCATTATTGTCTACAGCACCAACACATTCGGCTAATCTTAAATAATATAATAATTTATTTACATATATTATTATAGACAACATTAAAGGTTGAAACTTTCAAATTAAATAATTTCAATTTGGTGAAAATATGACATTTTCCCTTTTCCCGTGTACCCTTCAAGTATTTTAGTATGTGATTTTGTAGCTTGGATCACTATTGTGATCCAGTGCAATTGGAGGTTGCAGTAAATCGTACTTAAGTAATGCTAGTAGTGGTAGAAAAGGGGAAGAAGCTATTATTTGTGTTTAATTTTTTTCAACTGGAGGATATGAAATAAATAAAACAATTGTCACTTTGTTCGTGGCACAAAAAAAAAAAAAGAGTGGAGTACCTGCCTGCTGATAAAGGGGTCCTGGGTTCGATTTTCGGTGGAGGGTGGGGATTTTTCTTTCCTAGAGCCTGAAGATATGAATGGGAGTTGAATATGTGAATTTAATGTAATAAGTTAATCCAAAGTAATAGAAACTCAAAGCTGAAAACCATCGTTAAGTGAGTGAACACCATTGCTGTTGAGCACTTGTTCCAAGAGGTTAAAAGCTGACGATATGACCTTTGATGTTAAAGGCAGCGTATAAATGGAACATAAAAAAAAAAAAAAAAAAAAAAAAAAGGAAATAAAAAAGAAATTCCTTGCAGTTTTCAATATAAGCTATTTTTATTTAGTAAATTATTCTATGAAAACCTGGTTTTGTCTCTTTCCCGTTAAGCATTATACATTATTTTTAAAGCACACAAATTAATTAATTAATGTTTAGTAATCAGCTGGGTACGTGCTAGTTATAAAATAGCGTAGATATACTTTATATATTGTTAATAAATTAAACAGAACACCATTTTAGAAGTTTGTAATCAAACATTACAAAGAAAAGAAATCGAATGTGGCATTCACTTGACTTTTCGTAACCCCTGTATAAACTATTCTTCAGAACGTTTATTTTTGTATTCATTTCATATTAATTGAGGTCAACATTTGTAGAAATGGATTTTATTACATAGTTCCTTGTAGATATGATGGAAATGGGGAAATATAGAGGTTTATCTTTTAAGAGGTGGTCGCTGCATGATGACCTTGGCATTCCATTCTATTTGCATGGCCAGGAGGAAAACAACAATATAAACTGTGTGATTTAACGGGATACACGTTTTTTATGTACTAAAAGTTTTATTCGTATCTATTACGAAGTCATCCAGAATGAACAGGACTTCAGAGGTTATTCCCAGAGAATTCAAGATGTAGTTACATTTCGGCAGAAAAGTATCTTAAACGTATGGCCATTTAATCAAAATCATTTGAGGCATTTAAAAAAAATAAACATTTTAAAAGAAAATTTCCATGAAAATAATTAATTGGGTATTTTAATGAAGTAAATGTATGTTTCTCAGGTTGCTAGAAAGCAATTGCATAATTTAAGGCTAAACGTGCTGGCTACCCTTTAACTGGAGTGCTGTGTTACACATCGCATAACAAGCAGTAGGAACTGTGGTTGCAGTGCAACGGGAGGTCACTGGTGCTCGGGGCGAAATTCAGCTCGTGGACTGACCTTGTCGGTGGAGAGGTGTGGCCGAAGTCTGTCGGTTTCATTACAAGAGCAGAGAAAGTGGTAACGTAGGTTGGTAATACCGGACATCTGATCGACCTTGGGGACTGCTGTATAAGGTCCCGTTGTATTACTACACCAATTAAACGGACCTCACGTCGTCTGTTTAAACGAGTGCATTTAGAATCTGGAAGCCTCTACCAAGCTAATTGAGGAAGCAGCTGTTATAGTGAAACAATCTAATGCAGGTTATCAAGAATTGTGCATGGCTGACATACTAAAGTGAAGTGCTGCCAACCTTACAATAGGTGTTACTATTTCGAAGGCAATGTAACGGATGATATAATGGCTAATAACATTTCTAAAACTTAACGTTACTCAACTAACTTTTATAGATAAACAATTAACGCTTATATGATCTTTAAAGGAACAATATTTCATATTCCAATTTATCAGTGAATTATATACACTTACACATACTTATTAAACTTAAAAACAAAGGGCCTTAGTCCACTTCTCCACTGAGTGGCTAGTTAAAGAATCTGATGTGTTGCACTCACATGAGTTTCTCTACTCACTCTTCACAACTATTCTTATATCACGTTAATCAACGTAAACATTTGTTGCAATTGTTTTATTACTATTGCCTTGCAGGTATAGTGGGAATTAGGTATGAGTAGGTTTAAGCGACAGTTACATTTTTAAGAGTTGGCCGCTATGTGATAGCTTTGAAATAGTGTTTTCTTCATATAAACAGGAGAGAGAGTGGGGGGGGGGGGGTGAGGAACGAATAACGACTTACCATTTGAGAAACGTGAAAATTTAAAACAATACAAAGAAATATATTAGAAATGATAAACTCCACAAAAATTATATTGAACGTAAATCGTGTGCTTTAACGAGACCTACATTTTTTGTGGAGTAAGATTTTGCCTAACTCTTAGGATTTACCAGTTATATAAGGCTTTCAGAGTAACGAGAGCTTTAGAGGCTACTCCCATAAAATTCAAAATATAAGTTCTATATGTAATGAAAATATCTTAAAGATTTGGTAATTTAATCAAAATAAGTAGAGTAACTTTTGAGAAAATAAAAATGTATAGCATTTTCCCACGTAAACGGCGGTCTGAAATGGGGGAATTTTATTTTTAAATTTTCGTGTCGCATTTTTGGAACATGCTGAAATTATATGTTAAGCTTATATATAACCGACTTTTCGTTTCTGAGTTATGTTGTTCACAAACAGAGAGATAGACGCACAGATTTTTTTTCTAAAAGAAGCATTTTTTTGGATTCGGGATTGTCAAAATATGTACTTTGGTGAAATCCCAGTATCGAATATACTGAAATAAGACATTTCCCTCTACTTAAAACAATCAACGCATTATTTGTAAACAAAAACAACTATTTTATTTAAGGAGAAGTTGTGTTGAAAGCAATAAATTAGAGCACTTACGTAAGGTCTAAAACAATTTCAAATAAGCAACGCACACGTGTAACACAAAGGCATCTAAACAACTAAGTATTCTTTGCTTTAAACTCAATAGTTTATGTACCTGCAAGATAATGCCTGTGTCGCCAACATGACAACTGCAATTAACACCAACAATGGCTGTATCTTTACCAAGTGCACGTTTTAAGAACAGTTGTTGGTGTTGATGCCATCTAAATGGATGGAATGTCACCAAAAACAACAACAGAGCACTATAGCGGAGGAAATATGTCACACTGTCACGAAAAGTTTGGTTCCTGAAGGATCGACGTGTGGAGATGAATGATTGGAAAAATCGAGAAACATGGCAGGAGGCAATTACGGACAACCGCTGAAAAATGGAGAAGCCCAAAAAAGTAAAGTATATCTTTAAAAGACTTTTCACTTACTACTTGCTTCTAACTGGTTCCGTAATTATTGTCCTTTATACGTGCGAATGATCAATTACTTACACAATAGAGAACATTTGTAGCTCTTGATTAAGTTGTTAGCTAATAATAGGGTTCTAAATTGTCGTACAAACATCCTTTGTTGCCACTAACCGGTACTCACAAATCAATATACGAGTTGGAAAACAATTGTGGAACATTCAGCAAACACGCAAGTGATCGACAAAACGTGATATGATTACTAGTTACGCCAGTTAAACATACCCATTTCTTTTCTGAGCCTTTCATTGATGAACACATTAAGTGAAACACTGCAGCAAAAAGACTGAAATGCACGTTTCCCTGAGGCAATATCTCCAATTCTTCACATGCTACACCAGCATGCAAATTCATCAAAAACACTTAAATATGCGGTGGGTTTCAACATTGATCGTATCTTTAGGACATATCGTTTTGCAAATGAGAACTCCAGTTAAAAGTAACTTGCAATTTATACATTGTGAATTTGGTATAATATTCTTTCACGCTGGCTTTTGACCATAATTTAGAATTTCTTATTTTCAAAATGTTCGTTTACATTCTCTCGATATAAATCAGGTCTGTAGTGATATGAAAGTGATCTTAGAGTTACTGACAAAATTTCTTAACATATTATTAAGATCTACCTACATAGTTACAAAGAACAGTCACTACGTATACATGGGAAATTCAAATCGATTGAGTTCTCACTCCAGATTGAATACTACATAGAAAGTGATGCAATAATACACAACTAAATCACCTTTATTGTTTCCTTAATCTCGCAATATTTTCTTCTCAAAACTTTCACTAACATCAAAACCTATTTAAAATACGCAGAAAAAAAATATTTTTACTAGTTCGCCACCACAAACCAAGTGACCAGCACAAAAGCTTGAATTATTTATGTTTGAGATCCAAATCGAATCTCATTCCAGATTGAATTCAACAAGGAAACGCGGATCGTATTGAGAATGGGATTGGACTCAAATTGATTCCAATTCCCCATGGAAATGTGGTGAATGTATTTATCAATATCTTTATTGACAAGATTTCTACACAAATTGTTGAGATTTAAATAGTTACACATCCATCTGTATCTTTTTACTTTCTCTACTACGTATAGTAAAGTAGAGGAAGTATTGTATTCCACCCAAAAATTCGAGGTCGAGATTTCACCGGAAATACACGTTTCGTGTCCCCCTGAATAAAGAAAGCACTTTTAGAAAATGATCCGTGTGTGTGTCTGTCAGTCTGTGGACGCATAGCTCAAAAACGAAAAGTCGGTTAAAAACCAAAGTTGGTATTTAAATTAAATGTCTTTCAGGGACGCGGCACGAAGATTTTGAAGAAAATAGCCCCACCCTAAACTACCCTTTACGTGGAAATTTTTACGAACATTTTGATTTTCTTAAAAATGACTCAAACGATTTTGATTAAAATGCCATATGTTTAAGATATTTGTATGACAAATGAAACCTACATTTTGAATTTCCTGGCTATTGCCTATATAGTTCTATCTACTCTGGATGACTTTGTAATAACTCTTTAAACCGTAAGAGAGAGACAAAATGGGACTATGCAAAAATATAGATCTCACTAAAACACACAATTTATGTCTAAATAATTTTTGTTTGTACAGTGACTCATTTCGGAGATATTCCTTGTTATTCGTGTCAATTTCGAAAAACAAAACTTTCGTGAAATGGAACATCGTTGTTCATTTTTTTATATGTTAAGCGTGCAAAGAGATCGAGATCTCAAAGCTTTAAAAGATTTGACTATCGCACATAGCCTACTGTATTCTAATATCCCCCTTGTACCTACAAGGAAATAAGCAATAAGATAATTTGTACAAATGTTTTTCTCAACTACCACGAAGAAGATATATAAGGGTTTGTAAGAATGGTTAGTGCAAAAGTAGAGAAAGTCATTTGAGTGCAACACATCAGATTTTTTAAGGCAAGTCGTGTACATATTACTTGTAAACAAATAAACAAATGCAACATTCCACATTAGTTCCAACATAAATAACAGCTATAGAGTAGTTTTAAATTACTTTTAATACATTATAACAGTTATATTAACAGTTGTAACAGTTCAATAGCTAATACATTTAAAAATCTGGTATATTGACCCCAAATTAAGAAATTAGGTGCCAGGGTTACATATACAAAATTTTATTTTATTTTTATGAGAGTAAGGAAGGAGACGATATGAAATAAGGGCAAATGGATGACAGGAAATATGATGATAAATCAGTTTGCGGAATGAATGGCGTGGGAAACCGGAGATCCCAGAGAAAATCCTAACAGAGGTCGCTTTGTCCACCAGAAATCCCACATACGGTCCCCTGAGGTCAAACCCCGGTCGCCTTGGTAAGAGGCGAGTGGTTCGATCACTCGGTGAGGGCAGCGCCCTCTAAAGTTACACAAACCATTAAAAATGTATGCTCTAAATTGACTCAAATATGAAGTTTTGAGTTGAATTTAAGTTTAACATTCACTGTTTATAGACAAGTTCTGGTGCTGATATACTTCTTGTACAATATAATGTTACAGAAGGTCGAAAGTTGACTCTTTATCCAGTAGTGCAAATTTTGGGCTCTAATTTCAGCGACAAATATCACCGGTTCTGTAGGTACTATAATTTTCCCTGTATGGTTATGCACATTAGCATGTCAGGAAATGGAAGGTAACATACGAAAGTCGAAGGCCGGCGTTGTCAATACATTTATCTTGAATCTATTACTTTCTATCGTATACCTCCTGCTGCGCCGTCTCGTGCCAGGTCTGCAATGCAATCCGGTTGCCTTGTAACTACATCCAGCAAGTAACAAAAGAACAGCTGTTGTCCACATAATACAGCTGAGCAATGAACTAAATATCATTGCGAATTATTTTATTTTGTTGTTTAACGACGCTGTCAATTGCCAGGATCACATCAGCGTCGCCGGTGTGCCGGAATTTCGTCCCGCAGGAGTTCTTTTACATGCCAGTAAATCTACTGACATGGAGCTGTCGTTTTTAAGCACACTTAAAAACCATCGGCCTGGGTCGGGTTTGAACCCGGCGACCTTGGGATCAGTAGGCCAGCGTCTAACCAACTGAGCCACCTAGACCGACATCATTGCGAAAGCTTGGAAATAATCCGGAGGGACAAAAATATACCATTTGTTACATTCACATTACTTCCTCTTTCCAATATCGTTTATTTTTATGTAGCAAACTTACGAACATTTATTGTCCAATCTAATTTATTTTTAGAGTTAAATATTTGCCAAAATAGCTTCATTACAAATTTTGTTTCAGAAACAAGGCAGTTGGAAGAAACCAAATCAATAGTAGAGCTGGCGTAACTAAAGCTTGCCAATCCATGGCAGTTTCTAAATCATCATTAAATTTTCTGAGAATGTTCTCTTCATTCTGGATGATTTTTGCATAAATGGTAAAGACTAAGAAACAGATAAGAGCTTACTACTTAAATAAAAATGTGGATCTCGTTAAAACTCAAAATTTGTCAAATACTCCTTTTTTATTTTGATTGAACCATTTCCGAGATATTGTTTATTATTTGTTTGAATTTGCCAATACTTTCTCTGAAATATAAATATGTTATTCGTTTTTTACCTCTTAGCCTTGCACAGATAAAGGAATTTCAAGGACATTGCTTAGCAAACAGCTTTTAAAACACGTCACTATCGCTTAAAGCACCTACTAGAAAATTAGCAGTAAGATAATTTCTGAAAATGTTTATATCTATTAAAATGTAGTAGATAGAGAAATAAGCATTTGCAAGAATAGTGTGTATAAGGGTGAGCGTAGCTCTACATATATTTGCGAACAGAGTTTCTCCAAGTTGAATTATATTAAAAGTCTGTATCGCAGTAAGTTACGCGACGATCACTTGGTGTATCTTCTAAGGCTATGCACTTCGACTTTGTCGCCAAATATTGATAGACTTCTTAAACGTAAGCAGTACCAAAGAAGTCACTAATGAACAGATGTTTATCACATAAGGTTTGAAAGTGCTTTCATAAATCAAACGCAACGTGCATATAACCAGACCGCCACTGCAACACAATGCATGGCTGGAGGTTAAAGAGTGGCAAAGCCCACATATAGTAGAAGGAGGTGAACCCAACCTCCCGTCTTTCGCAAACGTTGGTCATCACTGATTAACGTAAACGTTGGTTTACCTCAGGAATAGCGACTTTATTCAATCTGAATGTGGTTTCACAAAAACTTACATATTTGTTTTGATACAGAAATTGCTAAAACAAATGACTATTTTCTTGCACAACTCCTGAATATACAAATCTCGTACTCAAGGGAGAGATTTTTTGCAAATACAGATGTATAGAAACGATAATATTATTAAACAATAGTGATCTAAATTGTGAGGATAAAATCAATAAGAAATAACATTAATTTAAATTACACGGTTAATGTTTCTCATAGACTTAAATAATTAACATCTAAGTTTAAAAGAGGAGAAAAAGTGTTGTCTTAAAGGAAGACAAACAAATAACTTATAAACTTAAAATATGCAAAATAATTTGTGTTATGGAAATTATTGTCTGAAATGCGTTTAACTGTGCTTTTTTAACTTCCCATCTGCACATTTGGGTATCTTTTTACCATTGCATACAAATTTAGGACTTTCAGTAAAGATTTATTACAGTATAACATAAATGTATTAAGTTTTGTATTTATTATAATAAATATAACATGATACTAGCACAATACATATAAGTTTGATGCATTTTGTGTATGTTGAATTCAGAGAAAGAGGTTATGTTTGATAATCAATAGTTGTTACTTTTTCTACTATGTATAGCAGTAGAAGAAGTATTGCCGAGCGGGATGGGGCCCGCATTCGGGAGGTACCGGCTTCGATTCCCACGGCCGACCCTCCCAACCTTTTCCCCTCTGTGACAGACAAGATAAGACAAGGGGAAGTTTTATATTCTACCCAAAAATTTGTTACCCTGATTTCACCGGAAATATATGTCTCGAGACTTCCGGAATAAAAAGAAAACGCACTATTAGGTAAAGGTCTGTGAAATATCTCAAAAACAAAAAGTTGGTTGACTAACAAACTTGCTATTTAAGTTTAGCATCCTCCCAGGATGGGACATAAAGATTTTCAAGAAAACCCCCTACCCCAAGCTATCCTGCACGAAAAAATGTGCACAAATTGTCATTTTCTCCAAAGTAGCTATAAAATTTGACTAAACTAGCACATGGTTCAGCCATTTGTATGACAAAATGTGTTTTCTGGGAATAGCTAATGGCAATAACTTTTGTGCAACTGGTAAACCGTAGGAGACACAAACTTACTACACAAAAATGTGGATCTCGTTAAAGTATACAATTCATATCAAATAGTTTTGTTGAGATAAGTACTTTTGAGATATACTTTATTATTGGTTTGAATTTTTAAACACGTATGTGTCCTTTTCTCAAATAGATGTCGTTTTTCCTTTTATTATGCCCTGGTCATGCATAGAGAATAGAATGTCAAAACATCACACAGTGATCAGGTCTTAAAGGATGTGAATCTCGCTATATTCCCCATTTCCATTGTACCTATAAGGGAATACGTAGTAAAATCATTTCTACAATCATATCCTGAGTATGCATTGTTCTTTAGTTCTACATAATAAGAATAAGTAAGCGCAAGAGTTTTACATGAACATTTGTGGAGTGTACTATTTATTAATTATTTTCTAATATAGAATAGAATATAGTACAACAGACACATTTATGCCAAATCACAAAAACTACTTACATTCTTCCTAATAGCTACTTTCATACTACATGCCATTTCGCCTTGCTGCTCGTTTCCCTTTACTTTATTATTTTCCTGAACATTTTCTTAATTTTCCTTGTAAACTCCCCTTTCTTGGATTCTATTTCCTCCCTTAACTGTTAATATTCTTATAGCAACCATTTCCTTGCTCATTTTGTCTCACTTTGTATTCCAAATATCTTGTCCCCACTTCTCTAACTCTTCATATTCTACCAAGTAATGTGTTTTATTCTCCACATCTCCACATATGATACATGTTTCTGATTCATTCCCTCCTAACCCTCTTCTCACCCACGCTAGACTTTCCCTTTCCTGTCTGCTACTTAAGTCAACAGAATCTTGTCTCCTACAATCTTTCTTAATCGTTTTATATAAACTTAAGTATTTTTTATTTTCCAATCTTTCCTAGATGTATTGTTCTTCCATATCTCTATCCTATTTCTTACTACTTTCCAAAACCTATTATCATTTACTTCTGATTGCCAAATGTCCCCCATTCCTATTTTCTCCAACACTCTTCTTGTCTCTGGACATCAGCCGTTGTTATCTTCTGTTGGTTCACACATAGTTTCAATATCTGCAGTAGAAAGTTGCGGCTGTTTTAAACTCAGACCTTATAGACCAAATAATTGAAATTCAGTGCGAGTTGTTTAAGCATTAGCTGAATAATTGTACGAGCATTCCTGTCTAGACTAACAGCAGCGAAAGTCATATATATCTGTGGTAAGTTTATTTCAAATGCATTTTATTCTTATAAGATCTCAGTATTTTCTAAGAGTACCCTAATAAGCAAGCCAGCATTCAATTCACGAATAGTATTGCGACATTAAATCTCAATATATGAGACGTCAGGTATGGCTAATGTCTAGACTTTATCGCTCTTTCCTTCTAGTTGCATTATATTTTAGATATTCGAGGTCACTCTCTGTAAGGACTTCAGGTTTTCTGGGATAATTAAAATTCTATGACAATAAACACAACACTGGGATATTTTATGCAACAAGGACGGCCAAGAGGGTTCGACAATGAAGTTGTTATGATGCAATTGCTTAACTTCTTACACACAACTTCTCCTTGCAGCTCTATTAACTCATGATTAAATCATGGCGTAGTACGCCTTTTAACAAGCCAGTGTAAGAACTTCACCGAGACGATTACTCGCCTTATAAAGAAGATAAAGACCCGCAATTCCTCTATAAAGGTCTTTTGGCGATCAGAGCTTTGACTTGACTATATGTGATGCTTACATTGTAAAAGCAATCTTATGTTGTCAGTAATTTTGCCATGACTAAACAAGTTCATCAGCTTCTTACACTTTTTGTGGGCAAGCGTTAAGAAATGGCAAGAGCAATATTGCTACTCATGTTTACAGGTGTTAGGTGTGTAAGTGTATAGCCTTCCCGAAATAAGAAACATACTTCAGATAAACAGAGCTGGAAAGCAGTAAATGCTCCCATTGGCCCCTGAACACATCACTCAACCTAAAAGTAGAAAATAGGTTCCATATGTTCTTTATGCTATCACTTTTATAATGCACCAATGGATATTTAAGTGATTTTATTGCAATGTACTACACTTTCACTGTTATTTGGAACTAGAAAAAAATCAGGTTACAGAAACTGAGCTCTTACTGCGTATGCCCCACAGGTGTAGCGTGGAGTAATACAAAAGTGTGTTTCTTAGAGTGGGTCCAATATAGCTGTTTTTACTGAGGACACTGCAATGAACAATTTGTGTTACTTATTAAGCATAGTATGCCTTCAGATTGGTTAGTACCTCTAAGAAGGTGTGGCACAGAAGACATGAAGGTCTCGTGATAACGAATGGTGTTCCAACACTTTCTGCAAGATTAATAATCTCCCGATACTTACGCCAGTAGGTCACGTATTGAGGTATGAAGGGAAACGGATACGTTATTTATTTCGTGCCGCAGTTACAACCATGGACAAATATAAGGTAGTAATTTTGTTATTGGTTTGTAGGAAAACTGTTAGACGAAGACAAAAAATAACTAACACAGCGAAGTGGATGCATACTAAGGTAACAATTATCAAAATATCTGCAATTATAGCTCTGTTGTATATGAAACAGGATTTCAATGTTTTAGAAATATTCTTAAATTAGTTAATGGGGAGAGAGAGAGAGCAGTCTCCACATTTCCTCACTTCACCGCTGTTCCTTCCTCAGTGCGCAACGTTTACGTGTTCAGTTTCTTAAATTGGGTTTTAATTCCAAGTAAATCTTTTGTTTTAGTGATCTAGAAAGCACTGCGTAAACCACATTTTTGAGTAAATAAAGCCCTTCTGAAAGATGTAGTAACAGTTTTAATTCTTCCTTTCCAGCGTCCCGTAGCTATGATTTCACCATATGTGTGTACTCTGTTACAGTGTCTTTGTACAAATGACGCATTCGGCTCTATGGTCACGACTGATTTAAATGGACCTTCGGAACTCTTTGCTTTCTTTGGAGCTGCTTGATCCTTTATTAGACAGTTGTATTGCACTGTTAAGCAAACTGTCTATCAACACACGCTTCCTCGCTTCTTCGCTCTGCAGCGCGCGAGTTGAGCCGAGCTTAACCGATTCGCCACGATGCGCGTGCAAGGAACCTTTGCACCTTGGATAGCACTCGGTGAGAGACCCTCGTCTATATCCACGATCATGTATGGTGGGACTACAATCCGTTAACGGGCTAAAGTCTACCGCCCGTCTGCTGCATCAGACGCCTTTGCTCACATCGGGCGTCATCAGCGAGGTGCAGTTCCGGAAAGCAGCACGTGATCAGGGCCTCGCCAGTGGAGCCGCTGGTAATCCTCAGTTGGCTTAAGGACCTCACGAGGCTGAGTGCACTCCGAACTGGGTCTGTCAGTGGTAGGAAATCTCCACACCGGTATCGCGAATCGAATCTGTACGTCCCACTTAGGAGGTACTAAGGAGACATGTATATTTATGTGCGTTCTTAATTTTTTTTTACAAAAACTCACTTTTTGCATCTATTTCATGTTAATGCAGATTTAACGTTTGCGAAATTGCCCCGGTTCCACATCTCATTGTAGGTACAAGAGGGATAAAAGAGATTGGAGTGATAGTACAATCTTTAAGATATTGCCTTTGAACTTTCTATTGTGTTTTTGTAAAACTGAAATTAAAACCGCGATGTTTCATCTCAAGCAACTGCATAGTTGGTCATGATTTAGCAACTGAGAAAGCAGCAAACTTATTATTGTATCCCCTACGTACTCACGGTAAGGAAGTGTTGTATTCCATCCATAAATTCTATATCAAGATTTCAAAGGAAATATATGTTTTGAGGCCCCCGGAATAAAATAAAATAAAACAACAAAGAATAAGAAAAGAAAAGGAATGTTTAGAGCTTGCGTTTGTGTGTGTGTCTATGAACACATCATTAAAAAATCTTGGGCTGCACTCATATGACTTTCTCTACTCTTGTACCAACTATTCTTATTCCCAAAACACAAAACATTTGCAGAAGTGACCTTATTGCTCATTTTATTGTGGCAATACAGTAGGCTTTGAGCGGTAGTCAGATCTTATAAAGCTTTAAGTTTCTGTTCTCTTTGCACGGTTAACATATAAAAAATGAATAACGAATGTTCCATTTGACGAAAATATGTTCTCCAAAACTCACACAAATAACAAAGAATATCTCCGAAATGTTTCATTCTACAAAAAAATTGTATTTAGACATAAATTGGGTGTCAGCGAGATGTACATTTTTGTATAGTAAGATTTGGTCTGTCTCTTACGGTTTACCAGTTATGCAAAAGTCGTCCAGAGTAAATACGACTACAGGGACTATAGACAGAACATTCAAAATATGTATTTAATTTGTCATAAAAATATCTCAAACATATGACATTTTAATCAAAATCATTAGAGCTATTTTCAAGAAAATCAAAATTTTCGAAAAAGCGTAGTTTAGGGTGGGTTATCTCTTCAAAATCTTCGTGTCACATCCTTGAAAGACATTAAATTTAAATACCAACTTTGGTTCTTAACCGACTTTTCGTTTTTGACTTATGCTGTCCACAGTCTGACAGACAGACAGACAGACAAAGATACAGACAGATAGACAAACAGACAGACAGACAGACAAACAGCAGACAGATAGACACACAGCAGACACACACACACACTCGGACATTTTTCTAGAAACGTTTTTTTTTTATTCAGGGGGCCTCAAAACATATATTTCCGGAGGAATCTCGACATTGAATTATTGGGTGGTGTACATACCAAACTTGGTATATAAGTTTAGCCACTTGAAGATTTTATACGAGTATAGAATATTTTTCTAAAATTCTGGTTTTCTCAACAATGTCTCTAAAGATTTCGTTCAAAATACCATACGTTTAGGCTATTTTCATGCCAAATCAGACGTTTATCTTCTTCACTTTAAGTTGTTTTTCGAAATCATAAGAGATAGAAATTGATATTTAATTTCCAGACATATACCTATGTACTATAGCTTGCCAACGGAAGCCAGCGGCAATTTAAAAATTTAGAATTAGTAATCGTAGAATTAGTCAGTAACTGGAAATGAGTTATTAATTATTGGATATTAGTAAGTAATAAATGTGTAAATAATAGCAATTAAAATATGTTTTGTGTTAAGTGTTGTTATTGAATTGAAATTTAATTAATTGTGTTTTTGTTTAAAGTATTTATATATTGTATATTATGAAAATTTTATTTTATTGTACAATTTGTAAATTATAAATGTTATAATGTAATTATTTAAAATTGTATATGAATTTAAAAATCTAGAATATTGACACTGGATTAGGTGTCAGGTTTACACACACACACACACGCACACACACACACACCCACACGCACGCACACACACACGCACGCACACACACAGATTTTCATTTTATTTTTCTACTTTCTCGTAAATCAAATACTAATGAAAATACGGTCATCAATATGCTTAGCTTAGAAACAATTTTTGTATTATGTAAGAATTGCCTATGAAGTGGTAATAGTGGTGTAGTGATTGCACCGGATATATATGTTTTGAGACCGGCTGAATTCAAGAAAAGCAGCTTAAGAAAAAGGTCTGCGTGTAAACAGCATAAATGAAAAACGAAAAGTCGTTAAAAAACCAAAATTGCAAGAAGGATGCGGCACAAAGAAAGTGAAGAAATTTGCTCCACCCTAAACTAACCGTTACAAGGAAGATTTTTCGAAAATTCTGATTTTCTCAAAAATACTTATAATTACTTTGATTAAAATACCACGTTTCAGATATTTTATAGCGAATGAAATGTATATTTTGAATTTTCTGGCTATAGGCCATGTAGTCCTGTTTACTCATGATGACCTTTGAATAACTGGTAAACCATAAGAGACAGAGCAAATCTTATTATACAAAAATGTAGATCTCGTTTAAATACACAATTTAGTATGTCTGTAGGTATGCTTTTTTGTGGGGTGAACTATTCCTTGTCGTTTGTTTGAGTTTTGCAGCGCTTAAGATTTTCTCAAATGGAAGGTCGTTATTCACTTTTTTATATGTCTGGTCGTGCAAAGAGAACGGAATTTCAAAGCTTTAAGAGATTTGACTATCGTTCAAAGCCTACTGTATTCCAATATTCCCCTTGTATCTATAAGAAAATGAGCGGTAAGATAATTTATGCAAATCTTTAACTTGACTAATATGAAGCTGTAGGAATAAGAGTTTGTAAAAATAGTACAAGAGTAGAGAAAGTCATATTGGAACACATTAGTTTCATTAATTTGTTTTATTTCACGTTGGTTTAATTTGTAACAACACAATAACATATTTGATTAATTAATTTACGTTTTCAGTACAGAACGTGTGTAGGGTCCAGTGCTCTGTTAATGATGGTGCCTGTGCAGGACGTATTACGTGTCTATATGGTAGGCTCTGTGTAGACGGCCTTGAGCACCTCTATAGTCTGTAGCATACAAGTCGTTTTTGTCTTTGACATATGTATGTATAGCAAGGAACGTTACAGCCACACCCAGTACCTACTTGCTTCACCCACAACGTTTACAGTTGCGGACCCAAGGATCTTGAGTTATTCACAATTAGCACATTCAAAAATCTGACGTGTTGCACTCACATGACAAGTGTAGTTTAGGGTTGGGCTATTTTCTTCAAAATCTTCTTGTCGCATCCTTGAAAGACATTCAACTTAAATACCAACTTTGGTTTTTAACCGACTTTTCGTTTTTGCGTTATGCTGACCGCAGACAGACAGACAGACACAGACACACAGACTGACACACACATACGGACCTTTTTCTAAAAATGCCTTTTTTGGATTCAGGGGACCTCAAAGCATATATTTCCATTCAAATCTCGACATAGAATTTTTTGGGGAATACAATATTTCCTCTACTTTACTAAATGTAGTAGAGAAAGTAAAACTGAACAACGATGTTGCATTTTATGAAGGTTAGTTTTCCGAAAGTGACAAAAATAACAAGGAATATCTCCGAAATGGTTCGTCCTAAAAAATATTTGGACATAAATTGTGTAATTTAGCAAGATCTAAATTTTTTGTACAATAAGATTTGGTCTATCTCTTACGGTTTATCAGTATTACAAAAGTCATTCAGAGTAAGTAGGACTACACGGGCTATAGCCAGAAAATTCAAGATATACATTTAATTTGTCATAAAAGTATCACAAACATATGCCATTTTAATAAAAATCGTTAGTCATTTTCAAGAAAATCAGTTTTCGAAACATTTTCCATGTGAAGGGTAGCTTAGGGTGGAGGAATTTTCTTCAGAATCGTCGTGTCGCATCCTTGAAAGACATTAAGCTTAAATACCAACTTTGGTTTTTAACCGACTTTTCGTCTTTGAGTTATGCTGTCCACAGACTGATTTGACACACAGGAGACACACTCACATATATGCGCACGCGTGAGCACCAACCTGTTTCTAAAAATTGTTTTTATTTATTTATTTATTATTTTTTTTTTTATTGAGGGGGCCTCAAAGCATATATTTTCGTTAAAATCTCGACTTCGAATTTTTGGGTGGAATACAAGACTTCCTCTACTTTAGAGAAAGTAAAAAACATTTTGAAGTGCGGAGATTATTGTCAACAGTATGCTTAGTCTTGCAGGTGCATGGGTAAGTCAAGTGCACTGCAGAGGGATGTGCGCTCTGCCTCCGAAGAACCGGCGAAGTGGTTACTGCATTACAGGAATCAGAACTGAAAACCAACTCCTTTTGAACACAGTGTACTCCAGGGGAACAACGGCTTGTGGCACCGCTCCGAAGAAATAATTGCTGAGGAGGATAAGGAAATGATTCTCATACCCAAAACTCAAATAGTCACCTTAGAATCATCTTCGGCAGTTCAGTGGTAAAGCTCTATCAAGGGCAGGGACATTGCATCTGAGTGTCTCAAAGCCATGTGTACACAGTTTCAAATGTTGTTTCTCAGCAATGAGCCTTCGAAATGTGATAGAAATACAATTTTTGTTGTGTTCTAATCCCAAAACTTCGTTAAACCCGCACATGTTCAAAATGTGCATCTTCTGCTACAGTGCACTCCCAACAACGACATTGAACAGAGCGACATAGCGTCTGTATTTTGGTAAGGAATATCATTAATGGCATGTTTAATCTAATCTCTCATTTCCCCCGGTGTCTATGGCTCTGAGGCGTACACTGTGTATTTTAGTCCCCCAAACGTAGAACTGTAGTGGGGTTACATCGGGAGATTGGACGGGAAGTTCATTGCACTTCCTCTTCGTCCTATCCATCTCTGATTGAATATCCGATCGAGAAAGTTTCTCACGACGACATCGAAATGAGCTGGAGCTTCGTAGTGTTGGAAGTAAACCTCATTTTCATTCTCAAAGAGATAATAAGGCATGAAATCATGATTTTCAACAATTGCAGGTAAGTCTGGCGAGTGACAGTTTCTTTGAAGAACTGAGGCCCATTTACTCCTCTGGAAGACAGATCACGCCATTCCGTTATTTCAGGAAGTTTGGCCACATTATTAACATTGTTATTATTACCGTTATTGGTGATGATGTCCCAAACTCAGTCCTTCAACGTCATTAAGCTTTAACAACATTTTATACTTCCCAAAACACTTCAGGAATCATTTACTTAATCGAGGATAACCCCACGGCCATGTTTGTTTATAAACACATGCAACAATGAACGTGTTGCTGTAATTTTCCACTGCCTTGTGAATCATACACAACAAAATTGCATTTCTGATTCATTTCGTTGATATGTGAAAATACAGTTTTACACAAACTACCTGAACATTTTTTTAATTTCCTCGAGCGAGTTATACGTCATAAAAGAAAGTCTGCAATTCATTTTAGAATCAGAGAATCCTAAATGCTTTTGATAATGGCTGACTCAATGAGTGCAATCCTGGTCATTAAGGATAAACAAACAAGAAATTCACTGGTTCAAGACATACAGCTCTTATCCAACGAAGCTATCAATTCAGATAAACAAAAGAACATACTATGAATACCCTTCCATAGAAAATAGATGACAACGAACGAGCAGATGCAGCAGCCCGTAAAGCAATCAGTTCACCTCCAGATGAAACAATAATTACAAGCATAACTTACCAAGGTTACATTGTCTCTATTAAAAAGGAACATCAGAACAAACTGGGAGAACCAGTGGTATAACAACTCAAACAGTAAACTGCATGACGCAATGACTAACCGAATAAAAAGACTTCTTCTCAATCAACTGAAACGTCAAGAACTAGTGGCTATAACTAGGCTAAGAATTGGCCATTACAGAATCACGCATTCACACATCATATCCAAAGATCCAGCTCCCATATTTGATATATGTGAAACTGCTTTAACTACTGTACATATCATCACCAAATGTTCCAGATACACAAAATGGCGGAAGAACAAGCGTCCAACCGTGTAATTAGCGATTCTAAAATGATCAGCACCATATTAAAATTCCTAAAAGACTCTTCAGTATATCAGTTGTAATATTAGTATATCATTATGGCTTTTAAGACAGTGCTTTTGTTAATATTCCACTGTACTGTAAACTTACTAACCAATTATATAAATATTTAGCTTAACCATCAATATAACTGAATGTATCATTGCATTAACATAGTTATTTTGTAAATACTGTAACAAATGGAGAAAACACCAGTTACTGCTATTCACACTTTATTGCCTTTTAGTCAGTTAGCGTAGTGCTAACGTTACACTTAGATTACCTTTGTACCAGCTCAGAGCAACAGAACAACTGCCGAATCACAAATAAGAACTGTCGGATTGAACTGCTAGTCGGCACGCCTCCCCAACGCTTCGCATACGTCTGTTTCCTCCTCCTGCCCAGACGCCAGACGCCAGTTCGAGTCGAACGGAGGTGAGGTGATTGTTCCCCCGGTCGAGTGTCTTTACCGCAGTACCTAGCCGTCATACGGCTTTACCTGCGCGATGGTTTTGACGGTGTCACTACAGGGATGTTTTCACTGGGAAAAATTTGTTGGAACAGGGGTTTTTATAGTAACGGGAGGGATTGTAGGCAGGGATTGGTCCGCAAGTGAGCTGTGCGCGAATTTTACGCGCTAATTCCTACCAGGGTTCTGGCCGTCAGTCACTCGCTGAGAGGTGAACTGAACTGGTGATTCGCTCTGTTTTGAGTACAGATTGCATTTTCGCCTTTCCCATCTTGAGATTAGATCGCCGGACTTAAGATGTCCTTCGGCAATCTTTTGGATGGTAGTCGGCGCGGCTGTCTCTGGTCGTATTGGCCCAGGGTATTCACCAGAGGGTTAGGGTGGTTCTGGAGTTTATTGTACATTGTTCGAGCGCGAGTTTTGATCACGTCGACAATGTACGGGATACCGGAATGTTCGTGTAGGATATGGGCAGGAAATCTTCGGCCTGTATCATAGATCATCCTTAATGCCCGGTTCTGCAATGTCTGGAGTCTGATGAAGGTGGACCTAGCCACCACTCCCCAGATCTCGCATCCGTACAGGACCAGAGGCGGGATGATCGCTCGATACAGCTGAAGCTTCAGGCGTAGGGGCATGGTTTGGGAACTGAGGATGGGGTACAACTGCCGCAGGGCAGCGTGGCCTTGCAGTACTTTGCCCCTGACGTGATGTCTATACGTCAGCCGCCGGTCCAGCGTGACCCCGAGATACTTCGCCGTAGTGACCTAGGGGATCCGACGGCGCCAAAGCACGAGGTCCAGCGGGAGCCGGTTGGCTATCGTATTAGCCAGGAGAATCGCAGAGCTTTTCTCCGGGTTAATGGACATACGCCAGTTCTCGCACCATCTATTGATGGCACAGAGGTGGGCTTGTACTTGTCGGTAACTGTAGCGCGGGTTCTTGTTAGTAGCGAAGATCATGAGATCGTCCGCATACTGACAGATGTGTGTGTTGGGGTGCGTCGGGAGATCGGCCATGTAAGCTGCAAAAAGTGCCGGTGACAGTACACTGCCCTCGGGGACTCCTGCGCCAATTGGCCTTTCTCTAGAAAATGATCCCTCCACCTTCACCCGGAAGCTACGTTCCTGTAGGAAACTAGCCACCAAGTAAATGTATGGAGGGGGGATTTCCTGCTGTATGAGCTTGTAGACAAGCCCCTCATGCCAAGTGGTAGAAAATGCCTTTTCCACGTCAAGCAACACTGCCACCGTTTTAGCCCTCTCCTGGTAGGCCAGGGAAGCTTTCTCGGCTACACGCAGTAGTTGCTCAGTCGTGACCAGAACGAAAACCAAACTGGTGTTCTGGTAGGAGACCTTTTTCCTCCAAAAGAGGTCCGAGGCGGGACAGGAACAGTTTCTCGAACACTTTCGAGACAACTGATAGGAGGCTGATGGAACGGTAACTAGATGGAAAAACCGGATTCTTTCCCTGCTTCAAAACGCATACCACACGCGCCTGTTTCCAGACAGCTGGAAAGTGGTACATGCTGAGGCACGCGTTGTAAATGCGGGTCAAGTGCATCACGGCTCTATGGGGTAGGTGCTGGAGCATTTCCGCTGTTACACGGTCCTGCCCAGGGGATTTACTAGGTTTTAGGTGCCGGATGGTGTTAGTTACCTCGCGAGGGGTAACTACCGGGATGTGGAACTCCTCGTGGCCCGCGGGTCGGACTTCTAAGAAGTCTTCTACCGCTTGTTCCACGAGGTCAGTGTGGTCATCGTTCTGAGGATCTACCCTAGGCTGGAACTGAGTTTCCAGATAGTCTGCTAGTGCCTCTGCTTTTTCCCTCGGTTCAAAGACAAGTCTTCCCCGAGGGCTGTGCACTGGATGCTGGTGTGCAGATTTGTCTTTCCTCAAGGCTCGGACGATGCGCCACGGTTTCCTCTCTTGGAGGTTTACGCGACGCATTGTTTCGTCCCAAGCTGCTTGCCTGTGTTTTCTAAGGAGTCGTCTCACCAGGGATTTGAACCTCTGGTGTATTACTCCTATCCTAGGATGTCGGAATCTCTGCCATAGCCGTTTGACAGCATTCTTTGCTTGAATGAGGCGTTTTAGTGGGACAGGGATAGATGTCGGGTTTGGTACTTCGGTAGGAATGCGATGCGTGTGAGCACGCACCGCGTTTAGGACGGAGGTAGAAAACCCCGTGGCTGCCTCCTCGAGAGCCTCTATCGAGTCTATTCGAGGATTTGCTTCCACAGAGTTTTGAAGGGCTAGGACGGCTGCATCCCAGTCGACTTCATCCACCCAGTCCGGCACTCCCAGGGCAGTAAGATTAACGTCTGCATCCACCACAACAGGGTTGTGGTCGGAGTCCAGATCGTTAATCACAGAGAGGTCCAAATGAAATGGTATGTTTTTGGTGACCATGAAATCGATGATATCCGCGGCGCCGCGTGCCGGGTAGTAGGTTGGACCTCTCGGCCCGTGCGCGTGAAGGGCGGGGTTCCCGCTAATGAGACGGTACAATCCCCGGCCCTTAACGTTCTGGGTGCGGCTGTGCCAGCTTGGGTGTTTTGCGTTGAAGTCGCCTGCAATGCAAACCCTGTGGTGTAGGTTCAGGAGTGCCGTGATGTCCGCTTCATAGAAGTGACCATCCGGCGGGTCGTATACCGCCACAAGCACCAGATCGTTCCCGCCCAAGGATAGCCTTATGGCGGTTGCCTCCAGGTGTTGTAGCGGAGGAATGGTTACAGGAGTGTGGGTGAGATGGTTCTTTATGAAAATGGCAGTACCACCGCCCTGTCGGCCGACCCGATCAGACCGATGAGCGGCGTAACTTGGCACCTCCTGCCCGGTGCTTGGCAGCGACTTATATACTATCTATTCATTCTAAGGTTGATCCGCGCGAAACTGAACCCAGGTGGCCAGTTCACAGTTATAATGTATCCTTCCGCCATTCGCGCCAGAAATACTGTCACAACCATGTGTTGAGTGCATGCGGTACGTAACAGAAAGGAAACGATCCCTTATTCCGTCAATTTAAAGAGTGACTAACATGTAACTAGAGACGATAAGATTGATAGTCATAACAAAATAAACGATGCACATGTCATAATTATTGCTTTTCTTTGCAAGCACTGTTTATACTGGTACTCAAAAAAGCGGTGAACTCAGAAGGTAATTTCGCTACTTCTTTGACGGGAACAGTTGGATATTTCTCACACATCTTATAATACCTACACGTTAAACACGATTGTTTTTTCACTACTAGTCAATGGTTTTCCCGCGTTATGCTTGGCATAAGTCGACGAAGACGCAAGAGCAAATTCACCGCGGCCGTCCGCCATGATTCTAAATAGAAACTGCTGACTGTAAACAATACTCAGATATCAGGTAATTCCACGAGTTGTATGTTGGAACTTGTAGCTCTGTTTATCAGTACACATCAGCGTTAATTAACCTCTTAGGTATCTGTGTAGAATATTGCATCATTTAACGATAAATTCATTCTAAAACTCAGATTACTAGGATGGGACTACTTCCCTGCTCGCATTGCTACCCTGTTGTACCACGGTGCACTGTCAGATGGGTTTGTTTTGACGCGGACAAGCCTAAGACTGAACCTAGTATAGGTGCTTAGACAGAGGGAAAGTTCTGGAGGTAGAATATTCGGGAGTGCCTGTGGCGGAACGGTCCAGAAACCGCACCGCCATGTAATAGCTATTGTCTCGTACGCTCCTACTGTTGTCGGCGGCAGGTCGTTAGGCCAGGCAGGCGACTGGCTGGGTGCCCCCTCCCCAGTGTAGGCAATCAGATGCGGCGGGGGCGGTGACACTGCTTTGAGCACAGGCGCAATATGACCATGTAGTTAGGCGACTATAAACAAGAGTGAAATAAACAAATGTTTCAAAGTGTGTATATGTCAATTGGATCACTAAATCTGGCCTTAGATAGAGGTTACCAGTCACCGGTTGGTTGAATGGATATTATTAACTTTTTTTTTTTTAATAAATTATTTTTAACGGCTATAATTCTCAGCATCTCATTCTATTCTGGTTGTGAAACACCGTTTAATTTTTCACAGAAGCCTCTTTATCAGGATCGAAATTCTTTGACGTGTATTAAGTGTACGAAATGGGATCACCGGCTTCACCTTCCTTCCGAAAGAAGCCATAGTAAGGATTGTTACACCCGAAAAAATCCATCGCCCTTCGCCGGCCCAGTAGTGTTTAATTAGACAATTTAATTATAGTGGTGTTTATAACTAATTATAGTTTAATTTTAATTAATTATAGGATTATTGTAACACAAATTAAAAAGAAAGCTATCCTCTGACAGATATAAAACAGAACGGAACAGAAATATAAGGCCAATTTAAATTTCGTTCCGTCATTCAGTTTTTAAAAATTGAACTTCACCCTTTGTTATTTGAGTGAATATGTTTTGTCCAGATTTAATTATATTTAAGTACACAGGCTGTTAGTAACTAAGTACAGATATTTTGATAATTCGTACCTTAATATGTATCCACCTCGGTGTGTGAGTTGTTTTATTTTTCTCTTCATCTAAATGTTTTCTCACAAACCAATCACTTAGTTTACTCCCTGATTTTTTTTTTTAAGGGGGGGATGGTCATAACTACGCCGCAAAGTGAACAACGTCTGTGGTATAGGCTATCCGTTTTGCTTCGCACCTCAATGCGACATTTACTGGAGTAGGTATCGTGAGGTCATTGGAACTCCGTTTAGGTGCATCATTCGTTATCACGAGACCGGCCAACTACGTCATGCTTTCGATGCCTATTTAGATATACCAACGAACCTGAAAACATAGTACTCTTAATTACGCACAAACCAATAATTAAAAATCTCATATGTTGCACTCATATGACCTTCTCTACTCACTCTTGTATAAACTATTCTAAAAATTATTATTCCTATACCTTCTTTAGGTAGTCGAGATAAACATTTGCAGAAATTACCTTATTGCTTATTTCCTTATAGTTACAAGGGGTATATGGGCATACAATAGGCTTTGAACGATTGTCAAAATATTTTATAGATTTGAGATTCCGTCCTCTTTGCACGGTCAAGACATAAAAAAGGGAATAACGACCTTGCATTTGAGAAAAGTATAAGTATTGCGAAACTCACACAAATAACAAGGAATACCTCCAAAATGGATCACTTAAAAAAAAATTACGCATAACTTGGGTGTTTTAATTAGATCTATATTTTTGTATAGTAAGATTTGGTCTATCCCTTATGTTTACCAGTTATGTAAAAGTCATCAAGAGTAAACAGGACTACGTGGGCTATAGCCAGAAAATTAAAAATATACATTTCATTTGCCATAAAATATCTCAAATATATGTCATTTTCATCAGAATTGTTTGAGGAATTTTCGAGAAAATAAACATTTTCGAAAAAAGTTTCCACGTGAGGGGTAGTTTAGGGTAGAAGAATTTTCTTTAAAATGTCAGCGTCGCAACTTTCAAAGATATTCAATTTAAATATAATCTTTGGTTTTTAACCAACTTTGCGCTTTTGACTTACACACACACACGCACACACACACACACACACACACACACACACACACACACACACACACACACACAGTGTGTCTATTACAGTACTTTCCCTACCTACTATACGTAGTAGAGAAAGTAAAAATGAGCAAACGTTACTGTACATATAACAGTTGAACTCGTGTTGCCATTTCATGAATTTATGCCACTCAAGCAGCTGCTAAGCAGTATAGCAGCAACTTTTGAACAACTGAAAGCACCTGCTTTCACTTCGAAGTTACTTGCAATGCTCCAAGACTCTTCACTAAACTTCGGCGCAACAGCCCATGAAGGGCCAAGGCCTACCGCCCAGCCACTGCGTCCCCCACCTCTGCCCACTAAAGGCGTCATTGGTGGGGTGTAGTACTGGAGGTGGGACGTGGTCAGCACTCCGAGCCCTCTCGGTCAGTTATGCGGTCTTCTCGACCCGAGGCCGCTACTTCTCCATCAAGTAGCTCCTCAATTGGTCCCTCTAGGAACTAACGAGGCTGAGTGCACCCCGGGCCAGACCTGCCAGTGGGGGAAAAATCCGCATGCAGGTACCGTGGATCAAACCCGGTTTCTCTGCGCTAGAGGCAAATGCGCTACTGAGGCTGTCTCCAAGACTCTTAGGACGAAATAAATCCCGAAGGTCTTATCTTGCCTAGTGAAACGCCACATTCCACGTGTCGTAATTCATAGCATAGCTGAAATACTAACTTAATTACTCAGTGTGGCAGGACTACAGGGGCCATTTTGCATATAGGATTGTCTCTTGTTCATAGTCGATTATTTTTTCGTTATTAATGTACGTTATTTTCTTTTTGGCTGAGTTTGTTTTGTATCAATGTAACAGGTGTTTTACTTATCGGGCGGTTTTAGAGGAAGCTGGCCAGGTACACGGTATAGTAAAAGCTTATAAGATCGCCTGGAAAATAGATTCATATTATGTTTTTGAGACAGACTTTGCCGCGAAGGCACACAACTTTTTCACTGAATTTGTAATCATTCACAACAGTTTGGCCTTGTGAAAAACACCCTCTTTTGTTTGAGGGCATTTAAAATAACAAGTTTATAAAAATAATCCCTGAATAATGTAACAACTGAAACAAGAGGTTCAAAATGCCATCACCCAAATGGAGGAGTAGATCTGTCTGAAGGTGATAACTTATTTTATTGATAGAGTTACAACATAGAGAACAATTCCTGGGGACATATGTCAGATGTAATTTTTCATACTAACGTTTTCGTACGTAATAACAATATGTATCCTTTATATTGAAGTTTAAATATGTTACATTTCATGAAAATAAAGTACTTTATTCAACAATTAAAAACTGACATTCTTAATGGTGCACATATTAACAAAGTAGAAATTGCTTTTCTCTATTTCTTGAGAATTCACAGTGTTTATATACGAGTATCTTATAGTTTTTATTAGTGAAAGCTTGATTACAGTGATAGTAATAATAATTCTGCTATTGACACGTAAGATTTCTCCTGCACCTTGTAATGCCAGCAACATTATTGCGACGTCATAAGCAGGTGGTTTTGATTCTGCAAGCGTCCTTCGGTACCGCTAATTGCTAAAAGGAGTTTAATCGTGCTGCTTGTTTCCTTTTGTGTATGTGTGTTTTCAGTAATCGCTATGTAATGCTAGTGATGTGGAGTACGAGGCTCGTTAAGGCGAAACAGACAGGATTACCTTTAGATTAATAATATGGTTGAGATGAATGTATTACTGATTTCGGCAGCTGCACCAAATCATTGCATGAAAAAGATCTGATATGTTGCACTCATCAGACTCTCTATTGGCAAAAACTACATATTGTTAGAAACACTTATTATTCTACTTTATATTAATCAAGATAAACATTTGTAGAAATTTCCTTGTAATGAGGATGACATGATGCTGCTGCTGCTGCTGCTGCTGATGATGATGATGATGATGATGCAATTTTAAGGGCGCTCAGCTACTTGGTCATCAGCGTCTTATAACACCATCATGGCAAAAGCCAGAGATAAGTTTTAATATAAAATAAAAACACTAATGAAAATGGAAATATAGGTGCATAAATATCCCCAACAAAGAGGTAAAAGCCAGAATTAAAACAGATTTATAAAAAGATCGAGAAGGTATGAAATTTCGAGATAAGTGCTAAATCCTCAGGTTCATGTTGACCATTCCTAAAAACTTCAAAACTCTCTCGACCGCTTATTTATCGTCCGACAGGCAGCTCCAGAGAGTATCTAAGGCTCGCCAGGGAAACACTAGCAGCACATGACGGACCGGCAAAAGGTTGTCGCACAGCGGACATAGAGGAGCAGGGTCCCGATATTTCCTCGTGGGTACAATGGAAATAGGAAAACACAGTAGGCTTTAAGCGATAATCATATCTTTGTATGATCAAGAGATAAAAAAGTGAATAAAGGCTTCCTATTTTTGAAAAATAAGTATTCGAAAATACAACTTTTTGTTGTTTAAAGAAAATTTTATTTCATTGGACTTAAAATTATAGAAATATTTGTGGTTAAAATATGTTAGATCATAAGTAAAACCTCGCATTTAAATATGACATAATAGAATATACTTACCTTTTTTATAATTAAGAGCTGATCAAGAAATATTTATTTACATTATTCGTATAAATAATATTATTATTTATGTAGTGTATAATAAACTATATGGGAAGAAATAAAAAGGGGTCTTACTAATAAAAACGTATGTACATATTTATATTCTAGTGGGGGATTTTCTTAAAAATCAGTTTGGTATTTAACAGATTTTTCGGTTTTAGGTTGTGGTATTCACAAGCACACGGACACACAGCATTTTATTCTAAATATTATTATTGTGATTGTAGTTGTCGTTATCGTTGTCGTCGTCGTGGTTATTATTATTATTATTATTATTATTATTATTATTATTATTATTATTATTATTATTATTATTATTATTATTATTATTATTATTATTATTATTATTATTATTATTATTATTATTATTATTATTATTATTATTATTATTATTATTATTATTATTATTATTATTATTATTATTATTATTATTATTATTATTATTATTATTATTATTATTATTATTATTATTATTATTATTATTATTATTATTATTATTATTATTATTATTATTATTATTATTATTATTATTATTATTATTATTATTATTATTATTATTATTATTATTGTTGTTGTTGAATTAAGTAGATCTGAAAAATGTCCGGTGAAATCTCGACATCAACTTTTTGGGTGGAATACAATACTTCCCTACTTACTATATGTAGTAGAGAAAGCATACTTTTATTACTCGCTTTCATTTATTTTTGTATCCGTACATACTAAAATTTGTTTTTATATTCACTTCCTGTTGAACCTGATGAATGTTGACAAAAATGGTTTCATTACACTTAATGCTAAGGGTACGTATATAGGAGCATATAGGAGGCTGAGGTCATGGTCAGTGACTAAAATAGAGATCGTTATAAGCAGGCTTTGATACTGCATATCTAAGAGAAACAAAAGAATGGACAATCCAAACGAAAATGTACGTGGTATTATTACCTGACTTCCTTTACTCACTTTTTTAGCAAACGTTCTTACAGAAGCTTGTTATTCTTCCTACTTGTTAATCCACATACGTCTTTATTAAACAAGTTTTATGGATTAATTATGGATATAAGTTGGATATAGTAGCTGAAAGCGATATCCAATTTTTAAAACAAGGGTCGCTGTGTTTTGGCTTTAAAATCTTGTAACCATCACCACGAGAAAGGAAACAAAAATACTTATTACATGAAAAAAGAGTTTGAAAATTCAAAGTAAGAGTAAAGAACATTTCGGAAATGGTTAATGTCAAAAAAAAAATAAATAAGTAAATAAATAAATAAATGAAGAAATGAAGAAATGAAGAAATGAGGAAATGAAGAAATGAGGAAATGAAGAAACGAATAAACGAATAAACGAATGAACGAACGAACGAACGAACGAACGAATAAATGAAAAAATGAAAAAATGAAAAAATGAATAAATGAATAAATAAGTAAATAAGTGAATAAGTAAGTAAGTAAGTAAATGAATGAATGAATGAATGAATGAATGAAGGAATGAACGAGTGAATAAATGAATGAATAAATGAATAAATAAATAAATGAATAAATAAATAAATAAATAAATAAATAAATAAATAAATAAATAAATAAATAAATAAATAAATAAATAAATAAATAAATAAATAAATAAATAAATAAATAAATAAATAAATAAATAAATAAATAAATAAATAAATAAATAAATAAATAAATAAATAAATAAATAAATAAATAAATAAATAAATAAATAAATAAATAAATAAATAAATAAATAAATAAATAAATAAATAAATAAATAAATAATAAATAAATCAATAAATCAATAAATCAATAAATCAATAAATCAATAAATCAATAAATAAATAAATAAATAAATAAATAAATAAATAAATAAATAAATAAATAAATAAATAAATAAATAAATAAATAAATAAATAAATAAATAAATAAATAAATAAATAAATAAATAAATAAATAAATAAATAAATAAATAAATAAATAAATAAATAAATAAATAAATAAATAAATAAATAAATAAATAAATAAATAAATAAATAAATAAATAAATAAATAAATAAATAAATAAATAAATAAATAAATAAATAAATAAATAAATAAATAAATAAATAAATAAATAAATAAATAAATAAATAAATAAATAAATAAATAAATAAATAAATAAATAAATAAATAAATAAATAAATAAATAAATAAATAAATAAATAAATAAATAAATAAATAAATAAATAAATAAATAAATAAATAAATAAATAAATAAATAAATAAATAAATAAATAAATAAATAAATAAATAAATAAATAAATAAATAAATAAATAAATAAATAAATAAATAAATAAATAAATAAATAAATAAATAAATAAATAAATAAATAAATAAATAAATAAATAAATAAATAAATAAATAAATAAATAAATAAATAAATAAATAAATAAATAAATAAATAAATAAATAAATAAATAAATAAATAAATAAATAAATAAATAAATAAATAAATAAATAAATAAATAAATAAATAAATAAATAAATAAATAAATAAATAAATAAATAAATAAATAAATAAATAAATAAATAAATAAATAAATAAATAAATAAATAAATAAATAAATAAATAAATAAATAAATAAATAAATAAATAAATAAATAAATAAATAAATAAATAAATAAATAAATAAATAAATAAATAAATAAATAAATAAATAAATAAATAAATAAATAAATAAATAAATAAATAAATAAATAAATAAATAAATAAATAAATAAATAAATAAATAAATAAATAAATAAATAAATAAATAAATAAATAAATAAATAAATAAATAAATAAATAAATAAATAAATAAATAAATAAATAAATAAATAAATAAATAAATAAATAAATAAATAAATAAATAAATAAATAAATAAATAAATAAGTAAATAAGTAAATAAATAAGTAAATAAGTAAATAAGTAAATAAATAAATAAATAAGTAAATAAATAAATAAATAAATAAATAAATAAATAAATAAATAAATAAATAAATAAATAAATAAATAAATAAATAAATAAATAAATAAATAAATAAATAAATAATTAAATAAATAAATAAAGGTATAAATTGTGTCCATTAATGAGATCTATACTCTTGATAAGATTTTATCTAACTCCTACGGTTTACTAATTACACACACTTGCACACTTGCGAAACATTCAAGTGATAGGCAAAATAATGTGAACAGTAGTAGTAAAGGCATGTCTCGTGCTTGACTGTGCATGTTCGTTACTAATTAGGCACCAGTACAGGTTATTTACGAGTAGTCCACACTTCGCATTTGCATGCAGAGGCACAGGTAGACTTGCAATGAAACACTTAACAGAGTTCCAGAGAGTGCAGATTAGCTGGAGCAACAGTAGCCAAGACAGCCCACTTATTTCATGTTTCAAGAGCAACTGCCTTGTCATGACAGCCTACACAAAACATGGAAAGACATCCTCAAGTAAAAATAATACTGGGAGAAAATCAACACTAAATAACAGAGATCGTCGTACACTAACAAGAGTTGTGTCAAAACGATAAAAGCTACTGTGGCTAAAGTGACTGCAGAGCACAATAGTCATCTTCTAGGCCCTGTATCTATCGACATTGTCCACCGGGAACTCCATAAACTAGATATTCATGGACGAACTGCTATACCTAAACCATTAGCGACTAAAACCAACGCAAATAAGAGTAAAAATGGTGTGAGGAGTATAATCCTGGATGGCTGATCAGTGGAAACAACTCAAATGCTCCGACGAGTCAATGTTTACGTTATTTCCAACATCATACGTCTGGAAAACTCCAACAGAAGCCTACAACACTGATTGCTTGATTCCAACGGTTAAGCATGGAGGTGGAAGTGTGATGGTGTGGACAGCCATATCATGGTATTCTGCTGGTCCCATCATTACTCTCGAAGACTGTGTTACAGCCAAAGAGTACTCGAACATTTTAGGTGATCAGGTGCACCCCAAGATTCAAATGTTGTTTCCCAACAACAATGCCATATTTCAAGACGATAATGCACCAATCACTCAGCCAGGACAGTACAATCGTGGTTTGAGGAGCATGGATATGAACTGCAGCATCTTTCCTGGCCAACACATTCCCCGGACTTGAACATTATCGAACCAGTTTGGACGGTATTAGAAAACAGACTGCGCCTTTCTCGTTACTACAGGAGTTAGAAGAGGTTCTGAGTGAAACAACATTCCACTGGAGACTATACAATCATTATATTCCAGTATTCCAAGAAGAATTGCAGCTGTATTAGGGGTAAATGTACTTCCATTTCAAAATAAGTACAGGTGTTCCCATTGTTTTGTTCATCCCGTGTATATTCACGAATTTATTTCAATAGTCATTTTGTGGTTAAACTACTCATTTTAATAAAAAATGATAAATAAAGAATGACTGATGTTTTAAAGCTCTATCTCTCTATGCTGATTGCAGAAGTAAACGATAAAACAGTGGTGCATATTCTCAATCTAATATCGACCAATTTTATTTTGCATTTATGGAACCATGCATGTGGGGGCGCCGTGGCCGAGTGGTTAGACCGTTTGCCTGGGTTCGATCCAAGGGCTCCCATGTGGTATTCGTGGTGGACGAAGCGTCCTCAAGGCGGATTTTGTCCGGAGTCTTCGGTTTCCCCCACCACTCATTCCACCAATGACTCCATCATCACCTTTCCATTCATCGATTTCGCCTGCATTTTATATCATCCTCTTCCTCTCTATCACACCTGTTGCTTGTCTGACCATCCGCTTCTAGGTCTTCCCTCAGTCCGGTACATAGGTTCCTCTGTTCCCCGGCAGGTGTCTGACCCTAGGCACTGGCTTGTAAGTCCTAGGAGGTGCAAGTCTTATATAAGGGGAGGGCAAGACGAAGTAGGAACCATGCATTGTAGAGGAAAATGGTAGAGGAAGTTATGTTTCAGCTTAATGTCAAAAAGTCGACGTTGAAGTCTGCGCACACATATTCATAACACCTTGTATTTTAAAAAGGATACATAAATGAAACAGTCCACCGGAAAGGGGTTTAAAGTCCTATGAGTCCATTTTGTAGTTACAATTTCCATTATTCAGAGGCTTTAATGCTGCCTTGGTGTCCATCGGTAACTGAAAAACTTAACAGGTGTTCTCTATTAAAATTCTCTGTTAGTTGACAGGAAAATTCACAGACAGCAAATAGATAGGAAGGAATAATGCTGTTATTAAGGCAGGGCAGTAAACAAATCATATACCATGTATGTGATAAAGAGGAGATTGGGCAACGCACACCAGGTCGTTGACACGTCAGTGCAATGTTTATAAATTAGTCATATGCAATTGATGATTTCACATTTCTAACAACTCTGTGAGGCAAATAAAGTAAATCGACATGGCCTTTTATGTAATTTAGTATTACATCACAGCGCTTGAAATACCTGCAGGGCAGGTAAATCAAAGTGATTGAGTGGCCTACAATTAATTAGAAAGTGTTGGACATCATCTCTCCCCAAAGTACAAACCACTTTAGCACAAATGCTTTTTGCTAAGGCAACTCAATTACTCTGATCAGTAACGACAGTACCACAGGCACTGTCCTGGAATGTAGTGCTCCGAGTCAAGAAGGTCTGTACGAGTCATAAGCAATGCCACAACTGATTTTCATACTGTCGCTAAACTCTTGAGTCAAGAAATGACGAGAGAATTTATCTAGAAAATTTGATTAATACAACCTGCATTTATTAAGACTATTTCACGAATTAGATGATGATATAGCATATAAAATGCTATTTAAATTATTTATTGTAATTACTAAACTATTTAAAGAAAAATTAAGCAGACATAACCAGCGTCCATTAAATACCATTGACCTAGTTTTCTGCTTGCACCCGCAGTTCATCTTAAACATATTTCCTGTTGTATTCTGTATTCTGTGGTTTCTCTCTTCGAATTATTTCATTTATTTCGGCATTAAATGTTTCACCGAAGCGAAAGTCCGTCATTTTTAACATTTAAACCTTGCGACTTTGTTGCGTCAAATTACGAAATCTGTTGCGCATCTGTAGGACAGTGCAGCTAGATTCTCTAACCTGGTCACAACATAAGAAAAGTAGAGTGAATGATAATTAAAATTCAGAGGAGGTGATAAAGAAATTTGTTAAATTTTTCGCGAATGAAGGCTGTTATTGGAATTGTTATACACATGATTGATTTCAACCAAATTCGGACTCAAATTACCTAGTTGTCGATGGATCCTTAAACCTACCTACCTTATACATTCAGTCACCCACCTACTCTCACTCACTCCCCCCTCACCAACCCACTCGCACTCACTCACAAGTCACGTTTGAGTGGAACAGTCAAAGTAACATCATCATTGTCGTATTTCAGTGTCACCATTTGTGCATTTCCCGCTGTCCTGCGTTATCATACCGGTTTACTTTTGTGTTTTAAGTTTTTGTTTAACCAACTCAAACAGTAATTGTTAAGCATTAAATGCTTCAAGCAAATCTTGCACTGGCAAAGCAAACTGCTGTAAATAGTAAAAGGAGCCAAGTATTAAGCCTTTTAGCTGAGCCGTTGGCTACTTTAGAAAATACAATTGCAAAAACAAGCGACGGACCCTTATGGCAGGCATCGGCAAACATGTACTCAATGAGGCCTCGCAACTATGACGTGTCAGGGGCAGCGCTAGCTCTGTATCCCCTTCCCCTTCCTCTCAGCCTTAACTGGCACTGCATACACACCGATCACGGGCGAACTGTCCTGTCGTATTTACCTGCACTTCTAAACATGTCTGTCAAAGGTATTTTAATACTAAGACTTAAAGATAAATTTCTGCGCTTTAGAGCGCATGTAATTATTCCTGGTCTATTAAATTTGATATCTAGAATAGCACTTTGATGATTTCTTCTCTCATCATGTAAGGAACGTAAGGTGTTTGTTGTGCTCTAAAGCTCAAAAAGACATTCATCAATGGAACATCAAGCGGCATTATGATACATGTCATAAGATCACCATACAATTATAGACAAGCATGTATTCATAAATTTATACCACGATTTAAAGTAGTATAACACTGACGTAGTGTCCTTTATTTATTTATTTTTTTTTTTTTTCAGATCTAGATCGGACGAACCAACTGCAACAGCTCAAAGAGCAATATTCAGATAATGCACCTAATATTAATTCAAATATTATAACTGATAAACAACTTCACGCCAGCTAAGCTGTTGCTTTGGAGATTGCTCAGTCACTGAGGTGTTTTACTGATGGAGATTTCATAAAAAATGTGAGAGTAAAGTTGCCAACATAATTTTCCCTGAACAATATGATATTTTTAGTAATGTTGCATTATGACCACGAACCATACGGAGAAGGATATATTAAATAGGAGAAATAGCCGAAAAAAGACAACAAACCGAGGTCCATGAATTTATAGCCGTTTCTCTCGCGTTGGATGAAAGCACTGACAACGTTGACACAGCACAATTGGTAATTTTCAATCGTGGAGTCACTAACAACCTCTCGATACAATAATATATGCTTATAGTCATTCCACTTAGGGAACATACAACAGGAACAGAATTATCTCAAGCATTTAAGAAATATGTAGAAGGAAAGAAACTGAATCCAAAAAAAATCTTGTATCGCGATTAACAGATGTTAATTTGCGTGCTATACTGAGAGAGGCTACTTGTGATATATCACTAGATTTTCATGGTACATTGCACATAGAAGTGAATTGAAATATATTGCTCAAATATCTAGGCCTACCTAAAGTATCGTAGACCAAAATAGCTGGATTCAAGTATGTGTACTATTCCTTATTGTACTCTGTAGCGAGCGAGTCCAGCACTGACACTGAACGAAGGTCAATGCCATCCCCTGTTCTACATTACGTCATGTGTATTGCGGGTTGCATGTTGAGACGTCATACTCACCCCTCATTGAGTACATATTTGCCGATGCCTGCCTTATGGTACAGCCGGCTCCGAAAGTTTTCCGAGCACGTATTCCTAGTTTCGTCGGTAAGCCAGGATGGCTTATCGGCAAGTTATGCCAGGTGGTCTCAAAGGCTGACTTGCCACCTGCCTACAAGGGTGAGGGGCGTAATGTGTGTATAAGTCCAAAGAAAATATTCCAAAGTTTCCCATAGACTTGGTCGTAAGAAAGTAATCTCAGTGTAAACAAAACAACATTAACGTTATACACTTTTAATACACCACGTTTTAAAAACGGATTAAAAAGTATAAAATAATATCTGTTAGCTCCATGCACTGTCCTGAAAATTTGTGATTGTGAATTTTTAATACTCATTTAAAACGAAAAACGTGGGGCGCATGCAATAGAAATCGATGCATGAGTAGTTCACTTAAACCACTAACAATTTAATAGCGCTGCAAATGACATGAATTGTTGTATGAATAATTTTCTCAGCTACAATAACTCCCTAAATCCCTCACCATTATGCATTGAATTTTTGTTTCCGCATTTTCAAACTCTAACTTAAATATTATTTTCGTAACTGAAAAAGCCAGGGTGTAGAAATGTCATATTTGGCCTAAATTTTCTGTGATGTGCACCAGTGGATATATAACATTTCCAAATTACGAAGTAAATGTCTTCTTCTGTCCACTTTTACAATAAACAGACATATTATGTTTATCATGTTTTTTTAATTACACAAAAGCTTAAGAACAATATAACATTCTTGTACATGTATTTCAAAATCTAATTAAATATGACTGTCGGAAATGAATGGCTAGCGCGTGGGAGTTTTATATCTTGCACTCAACATTTATCTGTGTTAAATGTCTTAGAAGTTTACATCCAAAATGTATATACACAAAATAGCCCATGACATATTTATTGTTAAAATGATTATTAAAATTCGGATTAGAGACAGTACCTGTCTGTTCCGAAATCAAGCAATTCACAGCTGATACTTGCACCTCTTTCTAAGTCGTCCGATATTTCTTCTTCTTCTTCTAGATGAAATAATTCGAAGAGGGAAACCTCAGAACACAGAAAAAAGGGGAAATATATTTGGAATCACTTTGACAAATTTTGTATTGAACGATGTTATAAATTAAGAGTAGATACTCCAACTCCTGACATTGCCAACATCTTAAAACGTTGGAGCATCAATATGGTAGTCTTGTAGGCCGTGCCAATGGACGCTGATGTATGTATTCATGCTACATGTTTCTTTTAAGTGGTTAGTATTTACAATACAGCATTTAAATAAAATTCCATAGGCTACATCATACTTTAATGCGTGAAATAGTCCTAATATAGCGAGAATGACGTAACACGAACCTTTCTCGAACTTCTACAAATACGCCGGCTGCCAGACACTTCTCGAATTATGTGGGAAAACCCCTTTTGGTTCTGTCGCTCTAATTGTTGTCACGTGTTCACAACAGTCGTGCAAGGCAACCTGACCTTGAACGTCTTTGATGCACGTACCGCAAGTGGGGTGGGGCAGCCCTGCCCGACCGTCCTTTGTTGTGCGCCGCGGTCGGCGTCACACTATATATGAGAAAATAAAATGAAAAATCCAGCGAAAAGGAAGACACAATTTCCTAGAACTGAACGGCAATTTTGAAGAAGCGGTGAGTCATCACCCATTCAAGGATGAATGAACACCTCCAATCTTTGGCACCAGCTCTAGATTAGTTGTTCACCTCCCGCGTGATACATACCTACTACTCGGGAAAGCATTGGAAGAAGTTTAACTGTCTACTCTTTGAGAAAGTTCGCCATCTGTATTCTGGTAAATTCTTCCTAGCAACTAGGAAACACAGAAAAATAGCAGAAAATAACTGTAAGTAGTTACGATATAATTGCCAGCGAGTTACGCCCAATTTGTAAGAACTATAAATGGAAGCTTGTGATGCAATATGTGTGATAAAATAACTTTGTTAACCAACACTTTTATCACAATAATGGTAGAATAAAATCCACGATTTTAGCGACATTTTTGGAATAGTAAAACGCAGCGATCACAAATAAGTTAATTAATTGTTATAATTTAATCTGCATTTAGTCACTTGCCTGGTACATGTATATAAATGACTTCGGAAATAATAACATCAAAAGTTTGTCCTATTTGGAAGAAATTCTATATAATTTTGTAATTTCCGGTTTCTAGGAAAATTCTGCTCCATTAGAGTTCATGGAGTGATTGACAGCCATTAATCTTATTTCATGCCACGCCCTCCGAGCCCAGCGGTTACAGTGTAACATATTGACCTCTATTCCATCACCGGAGCAGTTTTACAAAGTGAAGACTCTTTAATTGGCAACGGTTTCAGGAAGCCGACTTTGCTAATTCTCTTAGAGAAGTGTTTTGCTATTTAGAACGGTCTGGGAAACGCATGATGTGTTATTCTGAGCATTTCCTTGGTTCCAGATTAAAAAATCGGATGCCTTACACTCACATGACTTTCCCACTCTTGCACAAACTATCCTTAAAACACTTATTCCTCTATCTACATCAATATAATCGAGATAAACATTCGTGGGAATTATTGCTAATTTTCTTGTAGATGCAAGGGGAATATAGTAGGCTGTAGGCGATCGTCAAATGTTTTAAGAGAGGTCCCTATATGATGACCTTGAAATTCCATTTGCATGATCATGTGATAGAAAAATGAATAACGAGCTCCTATTTTGGAACATCCACAAGTATTGCAAAATACTGACCAATAACAGGGAATATCTCCGTAATAGTGCTCTACAAAAAAACATGATTTAACACAAATCGTGTGCTTAAACAAGATCTCCATTTTTACTTTCTCTACTGGTAAGTAGGGGAAGTATTGTATTACACCAAAAAATTTGATGTCGAGATTTCACCGGAAATATATGTTTTGAGACCCCCTGAATCCAAAAAAAAGCACTTAGATAAAGGTCCGCGAGCGAGCGCGCGCGCGTGCGCGTGCGTGTCAGTCTGTGTGTCGTCGGTCTGGGTGGCTCAGTTGGTTAGACGCTGGCCTACTGATCCCAAGGTCGCAGGTTCAAACCCGGCCCAGGTCGATGGTTTTTAAGTGTGCTTAAAAATGACAGCTCCATGTCAGTAGATTTCCTGGCATGTTAAAGAACTCCTGCGGGATAAAATTCCGGCACACCGGCGACGCTGATGTGATCCTGGCAATTGACAGCGCCGTTAAAGAACAAAATAATTTTTTTTTTTAATCTTTGTGTCAGTCTATGGACAGCATAACTCAAAAACGAAAAGTCGTTTAAAAACCAAAGTTGCTATTTAAGTGTAATATCCTTTAAGGATGCGACACGAAGATTTTGAAGAAAATAGCCCCACAATAAACTACCCATTACGTAGAAAATTTTTCGAAATCTTTGATTTTCTTGAAAATGGTTCTAACGATTTTAATTAAAACGTTTGAGATATTTTGATGAGAAATGAAATGTATATTTTGAATTTTCTGACTCTAACCTTTGTAGCCCTGTTTACTCTGGATGACATCTGAATAACTCGTAAACCTTAAGAGATAAACAAAATCTTACTACACAATAAATGTAGGTCTCTAAAATACACAATTTATGTCCAAATAATTTTTTGTAGAGTGAACCATTCTGGATATATTCCTTGTTATTTGTAAAAGTTTTGGAGATCTTACACTTCTGTGAAATGGAACATCGCTATTCATTTTTATATGTTAGGCGTGCAAAGAGAACGGATTTTGAAAGCTTTAAAAGATTTGACTATGGCTCAAAGCCTACTAAGCCTAATAACTGAACCTCTAGTGCACAACCCAGGAAGGCTGTGTCCCGCACTTCTGCCCACTACATATATACCCATGTTCCCGTCATAAGTGCAAGAAAACGAGGAATAAGGTAATTTCTGCAAATGTTTATCTCAGCTAACATGAAGAAGATAGAGAATAAGATTTTGTAAGAATGGTTTAGTACAAGAGTAGAGAAAGTCATGTGAGTGCAACACATCAGATTTTTGTATAGTATGATTGTCTACTTCTTAACGGTTTATCAGTTATGCATAAGTCATCAAGAGCCAATAGTGCTACACGAGCTATAGCCAGGAAATTCAAAATATACATTTTATTTGGCATAAAGATGTCTTAAACATATGCCTTATAGCCAGGAAATTTAAAATATACAAAATATACATTTCACATTACTCTTAAACAAATGGCATTTTAATCAAAACTATTAGAACCAATTTTGAGAAAATCAAAATTTTCAGAAAAGTACTATGTAAAGGGTGGTTTAAGGTGGAGGGATTTTGTGTACAATTTTCGTGTCGCATGCTTGAAAGGTATTAAGCTTAAATACCAACCTTGGTTTTGAACCGACTTATCCTTTTTTGGGTTATGCGCACACACACACACACACACACACACACACACACACACACACACACACACACACGGACCTTTTTCTTAAACTGCCTTTTTGACTCAGAGGACCTCAAAACATATATTTCCGGTGAAATTTCGACATAAAAATTTTGAGTCAAATACAATGCTTCCCCTACCTACTGTATCTGGTAGAGAAAGTAAAAATTATGAACAGCCGCAAACGGTTTTTCTTTTGCATGCGTACGTATGAGTTTTCGTAAAATTTTAATTTTTCCAATGATCCCTCGCCTTAAGAAGCTGTATACATTTTGAATTACTATTGCCCATGCATGTAAACCAGTTACACGGGTAACAGTGAGGTTATTTCCGGTGGGCTGGCAAGTATAAGCAACCGGTATATCTGTGGACAAAAACCTGGCCCATATACAAACATGGCGGTTCAGCTCGCTAATGAAATGCGAACTCCGTCCTCTCCAATCGTCATGCTTCTAAATCACCTCTTACATAATAAATTCTGAACTCTTAAATGAACATTTGTTTATCTTATCGCAGAAAGTAACACTGCGAATAAGCTGTTGGTTGAATATCGCTGTGTTAACAACAACGTTAATAATAATAATAATAATAATAATAATAATAATAATAATAATAATAATAATAATAATAATAATAATAATAATAATAATAATAATAATAATAATTATAATAATAATAAAAATAATAATAATGATAATGATAATGACAATGATGATAATGATAATGATAATAATGATAACAATGATAATGATAATAATGATAACAATGATAATGATAATAATGATAACAATGATAATGATAACAATGATAATGATAATGATAACAATGGTAATGATAATGATGGTAATGGTAATGATAATGATGGTAATGGTAATGCTAATGGTAACGCTAATGGTAACGCTAATGGTAACGCTAATGGTAACGCTAATGGTAACGCTAATGCTAACGCTAATGCTAACGCTAATGCTAACGGTAATGCTAACGGTAAAGCTAACGCTAATGGTAACGCTAATGGTAACGGTAATGGTAACGGTAATGGTAACGGTAATGGTAACGGTAATGGTAACGGTAATGGTAACGGTAATGGTAACGGTAATGGTAACGGTAACGGTAACGGTAACGGTAACGATAACAATAACAATAATAACAATAACAATAACAATAATAATAATAATAATAATAATAATAATAATAATAATAATAATAATAATAATAATAATAATAATAATAATAATAATAATAATAATAATAATAATAATAATAATAATAATAATTTATCTTTGGTTCTACAAAATTTAATCACTTTTTCATCAGATAGAGCAGTGGAAAATAACATGGTTTCTGGTGTGTCTCAGGAAGAGAGGCATAATTTTTTTAGGATTGGTTTTGTGGAATGCAAAGATGTACGGAATGAGGAGCATTTTGAAGAACAATACAATTTAAGTTTAAGGCAGCATCATTTCTTGGCTCTCATAATCAAATGCAGAACAGAGGCATTGAGAAGTCCTTGTTCACATGTCATATAAACATTAACGATAAATCTAGACATCTGGTACTTTCTAGAAATATTCATGTAAGAAAAAGAAACGAAATCTGTGGACGAAGTTCACTCATAAATTAATTGAATATATTTGAACCGGCAAGGACCGACCTTGGCCCAGCTACTAATATGTGTGAAAAATTCCTGGTCAACGTCTCAAAAAGAGACGCTGCGAAAAACACTGGAGGGTTGTGGTTGCAGAAGATCTTGCAGACCGCCCTCCGGTTCTTGCCAGGTCAGGGTATCAACCCTCTACTGGCCGTGTAAGTTGTGTTACATAATAGACGGTAATAAGGTTGGTTTTGTTGGTGAATGTTGGTTTTTTTTTTTTTTTTTTGTTGTTAATTAAGTATGTCAGAATATTGGTATGTCACGTCAGTAAGTTATGTCATAAATGGTTTTTTTTTTTTTTTTTTTTTTTTTTTTTTTTTTTTTTTTTTTTTTTTTTTATACGTTGCCAAGGACAAGTCGTGGGCGTTTATAACGCTCTCCAGGGTCCAAGTCATACTCGCCTAGTCCCCGTATTAATTGGTTGAAACTGGAAGGGAGCTTGTCAAAGAAGGGTTTTGAAAGTATGTTGATATATTGCTTCACTGAGGGAAAGTGAAGATCCTTCTGAATGGTAGCATTTGGTATATACCATGGAGAGTTTGTAGCCGTTCTAAGATATCTCGACTGAAGGACTTCTAGCTGTCTCAGGTGTGTTTGAGCTGCTACTCCCCAGATCTGGCAGGCATACGTAAAGGCTGGTCTAAGCACTTGCTTGTACAGTAACAGTTTGTTGTCCAAGGACAAGCGAGATCTCCTGTTGTAAAGCGGGTACAGCATTGCCATTCGTTTGTTAACCCTATTGCTGACGTCTTCCAGGTGTGTCTTCCAGGTAAGTTTGACGTCTAGGGTAACTCCTAGATATTTCACACAATTAGACCACGGCACATCTTCCCCTGCCAGGCGGATGGGTGCCACGTCAACCATCGGGCGACGGCCAAAGGTTATAGCTTGGCTTTTCTGAGGGTGGATACGTAACCGCCATCGATTAAACCAGGTGGTCAGTAGGTCAGCATATTGTTGAATACGCCTGGCTGACATATAATTTTTTGAAGATGTTGAGGTAATGGCGGTATCATCCGCAAAAAGATAGAGTGAGCACCGTGGTAGTGTAGGCAGAGTGTTTATATACAGAAGAAACAGTGTGGGTGCCAGTACACTGCCTTGGGGTACGCCGGCACGTATCGGATGAGAGGTGGAAGTAGCATCTTCATAAGTTACAGCGAAAGATCTGTTTTGAAGATAGGAGTACAGTAGATGGATGAGATATGATGGAACTTGATATGTGAGGAGCCGAGAAATAAGTCCCTCATGCCAGACGCTGTCGAAAGCCCTAGTTACGTCCAACAATAGGGCTGAGACGTAATGACGTCTGTTAAAGGCTGTGTATATCTCATCCACCAGCCGGAGAAGTTGGTGAACAGTTGAGTGAGATGTTCTGAAGCCGAACTGTTCGGGCCTAATGACATTGTGCCTGTCTAAGGTACTCCTTAGCCGTGTCTGTATCACGTTCTCAAAGAGCTTGCTCAGAACGGGAAGTAAGCTGATCGGTCTATAGCTCTCTGGAGATGACGGATCTTTGCCTGGCTTGCATATTGTGATAACTTTCGCATACTTCCATGTTTGTGGGAAGTGCGAAGTTTTAAGTATGGCATTGAAAATATGTGCCAATAGTTTCAGCCAATCAGGTGGAAGGGCTTTAAGAGCGGCGTTTGTGATTCCGTCAAATCCTGGTGCTTTGTAGGGAGCAAGCTTGCGTATATATCCTGTGATTTCCTGCACCGACGTTTCCTCAAGGTGAGAATAATCAGCAGGAACCTGGAGAAAGTTGGTAATCTCCGTTTGGACTTGAGTGATGTGGTCCTGGTCAGCTGAATCCGCTGCCATAAAAGATGTTTCCAAATATCTAGCTTGCAATTCAGCTTTTTCTTTTCCCGACTGAGCTATCATCTGTCCGTGTCGAAGAGGTGGGTTTTGTTGTGGAATACCCATTAGTACTTTGGTTGTCCGCCAAAGAGAGCCGTCTTCAGGTTTTAAGTGACAAAGGTGAGACTCCCATTTGTTGTTTGAATGTTGGCGGAGTTCAACCTTAAGTTCCTCTTGTAGACGTCTGTAAAGTGTCTTGTCCTCCGGGGACCTGGAGAACATATAACGTCTCCTGGCTCTATTCTTGTTCTGTATCAGGGCCCTTATCCTACCAGGTAGAGGCTCGCTGTTAAATTGGTGTAGTGTTGGCTTTGGCGATGCGCTCTTGATCGCAGACACTATGGCCTCTGTTGTATTTTTCACCAATAGTTCAACTTCCTGGGAAGTTGTGCAGGGTTCAAGGCGTGGTTGAACTTGTTCCAATATATTGGTGAACTTTTCCCAGTTTGTAGTTCGAGGCGACGGAACTGGCCGTGCTAGTTTATATGTTGGCTTAGATGGAAAAGTGATGAGGACTGGATAGTGGTCAGAAGATAGAGCTGGCACTGTATATAGTATTATGTGAGGTCTCACATTTTTGACCAGTGCAATATCAAGCCAATCTGGAGGTCTGCGATCGCCGTAGTGTATGGTAGGTGAGTTAGGGACCTGTACTGAGATGGCTCTCGAGGTCACATAGGCATTTAACTTTTGCCCTCGGTGAGATATACAGGTGGAGTTCCAGTTTTGGTGTTTACTGTTATAGTCGCCTGCAGCTATAGTTGGTACTGGAGAGGAGAACAGCAAATCCAGTTCCCTGTCTAGCAACGGCCTTGTTGGTGCAATATACACCGAGAACAGGTTTAGTGGTCCTCGAGCCGTGCTTATCTGGATACCAGTAGCTTCCATGTTTCTGGTATTTGAGATGTCAAGTTGATGGTGACAGATGGAGTCATTTATATATATTGCTGTTCCTCCAAAGCCATCTTCACGATCCTTTCTGTAGCATTTCATTCCAGGGATTTTCATCCTTATGTGCGGATGCAGGTGTGTTTCCTGAACTAATAGTACCTGGACTTTGTGCATAGCTAGAAAGTCAGTTAGTTCTTCTCTCTTGGATCGCAGCCCATTTGCGTTCCAGTAGCATATTATGAGCTTGGAGAAGTCTGGTTTTGCAATGGGCGTACTAGCCATGACGACTGCAGAAGGTGAAGACGGTGCGGATTAGCACTGTGTCCGCCGAAAGTGATGGTGGGCGCGACAGAAGTGCTTCTGCCAGTGCGGCAGCAAACTGGATGCGGAGGTGACAAGGAATACGGTCGATTACCTCGTAAAACGCCGAATCCATTTCCTCGAAGTTTGAGGCAGATGATGCTTGGTTTGCGTGAGCATTCCTGGCTGGTGGTGTAGTAATAGTAATGGTGTTTTCTCCCATTGGTTTAGGTTGTCGCTGAACGGCCAATGAGGGGATGTTGGAGGAATGCCTTGGATGTTGTGCATGTCTCTGTGGAAGTGGCGTTTTCTCCAGAGGCTGAGACTCTTGGTTCGAGGAAGTGTTTGCTGCAGCAGCATAAGATGAGAAACTTAGGGGCTGGCGAGATGGTAAGCCAGGGTGTCTAGTTCCGTAAAAAGCCTCCTTTGGAAGACCTCGAGGGTTTGGGACCCTGGGTGCGGCATCAACTCTGGATGGTGTTCCTTTCTTGCGGCACTCCATCTCGTATCTTGCCTCTTGCCAAATTGGACATTTGGCGTATCTACATGAGTGTGCATCCCCACAGTTCGCACAGGTGGGTTGCGCCCCATCTATCAGCCTCTTGGGACAGGAGTTTCTTTCGTGGCCTTTTTCACCACAAAAAGCACAAACAGGGGAAAGGTTGCACCCTGCAGCTCCGTGAGTGAACTGCTGACAGTTCGTGCACTGTTGAGGTCTACGGGGTGGTCTGTAGGCCTCCACTTTAACAATTGCAGAAAACATCTGCGTTTCTTGATATATTCCCTCTGTGACTTCCGTTTTTTCTAAAGCCACACGGAAGTGGGGCAGGGGGCCTTTGTAAGGTCCACGAACAGCACGAAGCTGGGCTACGTTGACCACTGGGTAGCCCTTACTCTTTAAGAGGTCTGACACCTCTTCAGTGGTGATGTACTGAGGCACGTTTTTTATAGTTACGTGCAGCCTCTTTTCTTCAGCCAAGGGAGTGGCGATAAATTCCAGTTTTTGCGACTCCAAAAACCGGCGGACTTGCCTATGGGCTTCAGGGGAAGTTGTCTGAATGCACACTGTCTGTCGTGCATTTCTAACTGTAAATAGAGGCTCTCTTGCCTCGCGGAAGTGATGGATAACCTTCCTGGCATCCTCTGGATTACGCAAAAAGATTGGCGTAGTCCTTCTTGTATTTTGTTGCGGCTGTTGGGCAACATTGCCTGTCTGGCTTACATTTGGAGTGGCAACATCTTCTTCCATGCTCTCTGCCACGTTATTTTGAGTAGACGTGGAAGCTAGAGCTTGGTATTGGTTTGCCGTAGATACTGGCACGTTTACACTGGGATGAGAGGGTGTATTTCTCTTCCTCTTTGGCTGTACTGTGTGCCACTGTTGTTGGGATTTCGTGGCCTGGTCGTGATGGAATAGATAGCTATCTATTGCATCTAATCTTGCCTTGTGTGCAGCCATGGAGATGTACAGTTGAGTGCAGTCGCTTCTCGGTATTTCGTTTTTAGGCAGCATTTCAAGCAGCTGGGAATCAGCTTGTTTGATGTAAGCTTGCCGTGCTTGGCGCTCGCTTACAAGGGTGTTGCGAATATGCTCCTCCAAGGGTAGTGATGGCTCCTGGATGAGTTCCTGTCCAAGGAACGTTAAAATATTACCTCCCTCAAGGTAATATAAGCTCATTTTTCCAGTTTCGGATGTCAGGGGACTAGCCATGGTCAGTCGTAAAGTTTGGTGAGCGCGGTTTGCTCGGGTAATAGAGGACAGGACCAAAAGGCGCCGTATCAGTAATAAAACTGATGGCTAAGTCTTATTACCCTACCCACCGGTCTTAGAAATTGTTTTAGAGTGCTTTAAAAGCACAAAAGTCGTGTGGAAAGAGTACAATTGATACAGAAAGTTTGTACCAATCGGTCAGCCTAATACAACGACGAATCACAACGCCGGGATGAAGAAATGATAGACGCTTCTTCTCTCTGATTCGTCCACAAATCTGCATGCAGGAGCGCTAGTAAAGTTACGTCCGCTTCTCACGAAGGTTGGAACGCAACTCACGTCTCAAAAAATGCTACTTACCACAACAAATGTTTTAAAATGCAGGGTTTGCGTCCGGATGATGGTGGTAATATTTTCTTCATTATTTGTTATTAATGTAGAATTTTCATCTATATAACTATGAAATTTGTATATGTTTATAATTTTTAAGTAAGAGTATAGTTTTATCCCAGTTTGCTTTCTATTATTACTTATTAATTATTCTTATTTTAACCAAAATAAGTGAAATCCTTGTGCTGCCATCTGAGTAAACTAGTACAGTCGTTTGTGACAGTGAAAAATTTGAAGGGATACGAGTGTTTTTATTCTTATTTCTGTTTTACATCTTCAATTTTCTTTATTACGTTAATTATATTATATTCCACGAGTCCGGGATCTTCCTTATTTTATCAAACTTGAAGCGTGCGTCCCAACACAGGTGTCACTGTGTAACACGTAGCAAATGTGTATAAAATAGTAATTTAAAATCATCAAACTATGGTAATGCGTACTGTACTGTGCCTTAAAATGTTACCTGTTGAGTTTAAGAAAGATTTACTAATGTGTCACACGGTGCTGACGCGGTATATCTCGCCGGAAGAAAGCGTTGACATTGATCCCTACACCTCCCTCAATCTCCTGTTTTCAAACGGCACATGCCAATAAGTTTATCGTGCGTGTTTCTACCGGATTGTTTTTATCTCTTATCAAAATGTTTGGTAGTGAAATTCCATGTATAAATTTAAAATCACATCAAAGTGAAAGAAGGTTGTGGTTTCAATGGATAAAAAGTTGGATGCTATTAATCGAATTGAAAAAGGAGAGACATTGAAGAAAATAGCTGCTGAATTGGGAGTTGCTGACATGGAACGTCAGTCGAATACTACTCCAGCTGAACCATTAATAATAAATGGCCCTACTTCGTTGAAGCGCCACGCGTGCTTAAAACAGAAGACTATGGATCAATTCTTTGTTAAGAAATGATGTGATTAGAATTTTTATATTTTTTGATGTATTGTAAACAATACACATATATATGTACATATATATATATATATATATATATATATATATATATATATATATATATATGCTGTGCATAATTTTATTACAAGACAGTCTTTATAGTCATAAACTTCTAGTTATTTTATTTAAGGGTTTAAGAATTTTATTTTGCTTACTACCCATATAACTCGGATTACCCGGATTTTCGATTTTCTGCACTGCATTTTGTGAGTTAGTCCCGATAAACGAGATTTTACTGTATTCTTAGAAAAATAAAAGGAAAAATGCCAAAATGCATCAAACTTGAGAACAACTACAATATAAATATGCTACTGTTTGCAGACGATGTAATAAATACACAAACAGGAAAATGATTTACAATAAGGTATGTGTGAACTAGGGGAAAAATAAAAAAACATGGACTTAGGATCTCGATAAATAAAACAAAGATATTGGCATTCCGTGGTAAATATGCAGGACGATCAGAAATGAAGTAGATTAAATACATTAGAACAAATACGTAAATGTAATTACCTACGATGCGACATAACTTGTAATAATAATAAACATATGAATAATAAAGTAAATAAATTTCAGTATATTTGCGGGACTTTAGCAAGCGCATTAAAAGGGATGATAAGGGGAGAAACACATTTAACAATTTATAAAAAATGGTTGAGCCAGTATTGATTTACAGATGTGAAGCATGGGTGACCAAAAAAAAAAAAAAAAAAAAAAAAAAAAAAAAAAAAAAAAAAAACAAACAAACAAAAAAAAAAAACTAAAAACAAAAAACGGTAGGAATAGAATTAATGCAGCCGAATTGAAATACACAAGAGCAATTAAGGGGTGCACAATTATGGACAATATAAAAAAGGAAGAAATGAATAACGAATTAAATATTCTTCCTATAAATGAAACAATAGAGGGATATAGAAGCCGATGGAAACAACATTACAAAGAATGGATGAAAAACGGTTCCCTAGGGGCTCTAATGACCTAGCTGTCGACGGGCCCTTAAACCCTACTCACTCACGGTTCCCTAAGCTGTGTTATGAGTAAAGACTAGACCCATGCACTATAAAATCGCGAAATATTCATGCATTCATGCACTATCAAACTATGGAACTTGCACGATCAACGGAGAAATACACTAAAATATGCACTATCATTTTTCACTTCACCTTTTTAGCACAGTTAACGACTAACAACATTTCTACATTGTTTTTTGTGAGGTTTCTGCGTTTGCCTGTGTTTTTGTAAGCAGAGAATGAGCTCTCTACATCGCAAGATATTATGGGTACAAACTTAAAGCAACATATTTGTGACAGTGTCCGGTCGAATTGTTCATTCGAGTGTTCGCCACAGAACCTTTTCCAATGAACAAACGTATGCATAATCGGGGTTCGCATTTATGAGTCCCACTACACCCACTTTTCCAGGGCAGAATTGAGGGATCTTTGAAATTTGAGTCTACCAGTGGCAGGCACGTGGCTTCTAATTTGTATGTAAATCAAATCCTTCTGCATATTTTTAGATTCAAATGCTGATTTTGCATCTTTGATACACACTGAATCACCTGGAGTGAAATTGTTTACCACCTAAAACAAACATTTACTTTAGAATTCAATAACAGAAATGTTAATTTCTGAATTAGATAACGATCACTTTGAATTTATACCGATTTAACTCACAAAGGAGCCAGAAAATGGAAATAAAATTCGGAGAATGGGAAATTATGCAAGGATATACATTTTTAAAGTGAGGAACATGAGTAAACTAATTACCACAAAGTACGGTAAAGGCAACAATTCCTTAAATATGTATTATGGATGTTTTTATCCCCAAAATGCCAAAACAAGCAAATATGCACTGAAATAGGACACATAAAGAGTAGAAGGAAAGTCATTACATTCCTTCTAATATGTGCTTCATAGAAGCATTACAAACAAAAAAGTCGAATGGCATTTTGTTCTTTTGATCAGCCGATTTCGAAAAAATAAATTGTTTTTGATCCAAATTGGTTGCGTAATTCCACAAAAATATACGAAGATAACAGTTTGTTTCTTGTAAGATGCGTAGAGTATCTTATTTCTGACATAGCTTCGGGAGTAATCATGGGTCATCACTAGAGCGAGGACATATATCCACTGAAGAAGAAATCAGGTTGACTGCACGGCGAATTGCTTGCTTGACGTCATCGCTGCTACCTCGGACTGAGGGGTGAACCTGCGTGCTGTGGTTCACTATGACAGCTGTACCGCACAGATAGGGAGTGTTATTTTCTGTGCGATCCGTGTTTACATACGAGGTGAATAATGTCTTCAGCTTTAGGTGATGGTAAATTAAATAAGTTATTGGAAGAATTTGGAAGAAATAATTTCGTATTGAATGGTGTTACGATACACTGTAAGTTATGTTATTCACAAATTAGAGATTCCAAGGAGAAACGGAAATTGTTGAAGCAACATTGCAATACCAAAAACATAAAGCACTTGTTGCAGCATCAAAGAATAAAGAACACGACCATTTGTCACTTCAATCGGAGTTTTTTTAAGACATGTGCAAAATAGATCATGTAAAATCATGTAATGATCCTGGCTACGCTACAATGGTTCATATAAAAATTGGTTTACAACAGCTAGACAAAATGTCATCTACGTATGACGAACACAATGCAAAATATCTTACGTTTGCTCCCGTTACATCATGTGACGTTGAGAGAAGTTTCTCGCTGCATAAACATTGTTTAGATGACAAGTTTTACTTTTGAACAATTTAAAAATGTATTATTGTTCACTGCAATGTTTTTGAGGAACGAATAGATGACGATATGAACTGATGTAAATGGACTAGGGCTTCTTACACAGCCCTGCCCTTTTGTTTACATGTTCTGAACTCCTGTGCTACGCCGTCTGCCAGTCACCACGGAGCGTGTATAGTACGAGCGCGCGAACATTGTAGGCGATGGGATATTTATCCTCGCTCTAGTCATCACTCAGGGTTTGGAAATAATTCATCACTTAAAATACGTGAAGGAATACTCCGAGCTGCTCGATGTATGTCGACAACTTTGCGTTGAGATTGTTCAGGGATTGACCTAATTTGTAGTTGTAAATAGGTTTCGCTTTCGCTTTCGTGTCATGTTTTGGGAGCTAGCGCTTGTGATTGGCCTACATAGTAAACACGGAAGGACAAAACAGGGTATGAGTTTGTTTTCAAGACGCAACGTTACGGTGTTTGTTTATGTACTGAGCTAGGGAATGTGACACCGACACAATCTGCAGTGTTGCCAGGTTGTTTTCGACAAAGCTATAATATCTCAGTGGGAAATAGCCTGAGACAAAAACATAACATACAAAATGTGTACCAAATACCGAGATATACCACTGGTTTAAATTAATGTAATGACTTCCTTCCACCCTGTATTTGGGACCGGAAAGAAACGAAATGGTTAAGTACTAGGTTTGAGAAATGCCATATGTTCCTGTAAAAACATAAATTTGCATGAAAGTCTCTTTTTAGTTATGAGTACTAGCCGTTTGGAAGAAGCGTCGGAAGGTGCATGAGCAGATGGGGAGAAACGTGAGGCCGGAACAGGAGACATTCCTAATCCATGATGATGATGATGATGATGATGATGATGATGATGATGCATTTGTACCTATATGTCTTCATTTTTTCAGACACAGGCACAAAACAATGAAGTTGGTGTTGCAAGTTAAAATATGTGTGTATTGCAGATAAATCTTAGACGGTTACAAACATGTTGCAATCAATAAAAGGGCAGAGCCAGAAATTAAAAATAATAGGCACCTCCAAAGGATGCAGAAAAAAGTGGAGAAGGAAAATTTTGTGGTATAGTTGACCTCTAGTACAAAACGCTAAAGTAGTGAGGTAAATGATGACTGGCCTTGGTCACGCCCCTCACTTCATTCTTCGTGCTCTCTGGAGTACGAGAAGGTAATAATAAACTGCAATTGCTGAGGACGCATGGTCCACAATTTGCTGCTCTCATTGCATAGTAAAACATTCCAATATGAGCAGTATTACAGAATGGAACATGCTCCACCCATATCTTGACATTTCAACTATAACCTAGGTACGCGCAACAACTCTAAAGAGTTCATTGTCACGTTTCCCAAGCCCTTTGTTGATGCAACATGTCTTGTTGTCACATACTTCTCATGCTGTTCCTGTTTAAACCCGAAACCTTTCCAGCTGGTGGCTAGGAACGAGTATCATTAACCTTTGTTGAAATAATTTGTACACGCAGGGTTTTAATTTACAGATATTGATTTCCTAGCATTTTATAGTGTTTAAACTTGTGAGTGCAATAAATACAACTAGGAGTTTCATGATACAACATATGTTTTTATTTTCTCTAATATGCGCAAGTAGGGAAAGTATTGTAGGTACTCTACCAAACAATTCCATGCCGAGATTTTAACGGAAATATACAGGGTGGAAGGGAAGTCATTACATTAATTTAAACCAGTGGTAAATATCGGTATTTGGAACACATTTCGTATCTTACGTTTTTGCCTCTGACCATTTCCTACAAACTGGCAATACTGCAGATTGTGTGGAAGTCACTTTTACTAGATCAGTACACAAACACCGTAACGATACGTCCTGAAAACAAACACATACCCTGCCTTGTGCTTCCGTGTTTACTGTGCGAGTGTAGGCCAACACAAGTGTTAACTCCCAAAATATTACACGAAAGCGAAAGTGCCCGACCTGTTTACATCCACAAACTACGTCAATTCCCTGAACAATCTCAACACAACGTTGTCGACTTACTACCCGTCTGAAAGACCAGCTCGGAGTATTCCTTCGCGTCTTTTAAGTGATTAATTATTTGCAAACCCTGTGTGATGTCCCGTAATTAATACCGAAACTATGTCAGAAATAAATTACTCTACGCATCTTACAAGTAAACTGTTATCTTTGTACATTCTTGTGGAATTATGCATCCAATTTGATAAAAAACTATTTATTTTTTCGAAATCAGCGGATCAAAGAACAAAATACTACTAGACATTTTTGTTTGTAACGCTTCTATGGAGCACATATTAGAACTTCCCTTCCACCTGCTTTGAGGTTCCCTGAATCAAAGAAAGCATTTTTAGAAAAGAGGTCCAAGCGCGTGTGTGTGTGTGTGCGCGCGTGTGTGTTCAAAAAGCATAATTCAAAAATGAAAGGTCGCTTGCACCAATACTTCAAACTTGTGAGATTTGTCCAAATGTTTGAATTAAGTTTCAGAAAATAATACCTAATAAACAAAGAAAACATGAATAGGACAGTTTGATGGCGAGGACATTAGTTATTTAAAAGTCACACTACCACGCAACCACCGAGTGAGGTGCATCTCCGGTTACGTGTGAGGTTCACATTCGAGAAGTCGTGGGTTCGATTCCCGTGGCCGTAATTTCTGACTTCCTGATTCATGAGTTTTTTTGGTGGTTCCCTCGGGTCGCTAGTCCAACGCTGGGAAGGCAATTACACCCCCCGAGTTTCCTGTCCTTCCATTTCTCCTCACTTCAGTTCTCATGCTGACTGGTCGTTTAAGGGCTCTTAGTGTCGGCGAGAGTTTCAGTGTGCATGACAGGTGCTGCTCTGTGTAAATCCTAGTCTCCGAGTTCCAGACTTGTGCGCCTGTAGAGGAGACATGGTCTGGTGTACGAGTAGCCACCGAGAAGCTAAAATCCGCAGTCGTAAGGGACTCTGCTCTGTTATCATGTCTCCTTAAATCCGACCACCCTCTCACGTCATCCCTTTCTCCCGTTAGCGACATACGCACTAAAGATTTCAATGGTCGAAGTGCTATGTTCCCCCTCCAAACCTTTACTATCCTATCCTATCCTATCCTATCCTATCCTATCCTATCCTATCCTATCAACCAGAGCTTAGATTTTTACCAAGCTCTTTTATATGTTTATCGGCAAGCCGTGCGGAGCTGTACTACGTATTTGTTCGGGTCCTTTGAGTGCCCTCCAAAGCCTACAGATGTTGTACGGTTACCACACACTGATGCAATCTGTCCACTCTTGCTAGTGCTGACACCAGCGTATCCTTATGTGGGTGCCTGGACGCATAGGCCTGCAAGGAAATGAGGCTGCCGATTCTGCTCCAAGGACAGCAATTATAGCTCCCACTTGTTTTAGCGTTTGTGTTCCTTCTGATAATTTTATCGCAGTTTTACGTGATGTCCTCCTTTCACGGTGGAGTGGCGACTGGAGTGATCTTCAGAGGAACAAACTGAGGGAGGTGAAACCCCTCTCTGTCATCTGGAGGACCTTTTCGCACGCCTGTCCTCCTTGTCCAGCCACATTACGTATCGAGCACTGCCGTTTTAGTCATGGTCACCTTTTATCTACGGATGTGCGCCGCTCTGTTCTCATTGTCATGAACCTTTGACGGTGCGGTATGCTTTAACTTGTCAGTGTTTAGCTCCGTTACGTGTATCCTGGGTCTGCCAGCTACCCTTGCTGAGATGCTGGCAGATATTGCAAGTGCAGTAGAAAGTTTGTTAAATTTTATAGGCGGGTATGGACGGCCGTGTTTGAGTTGCTGATTTTAGCTTTTACTTTTATTCGGTCATTTGGCTGTGGGTGCGATTCGCTTTTATGTATCCCCATTGTGCATCCTGATCACTGTTTTAGCTCTACTTTTACAGTTGCTGGCACTATTTAGCTGACTTTTTAACTGTTGCAATATTTTAGACTGCAATGGTAGCGCCTGCACTTTCCGTTTTGTTGTATTGTTTGGACGCTAATGACAATAACAGTTTTGCACCCTAAAACTGCACCACTACTGCTATCTATAGGGGACACAGCTTATCGGCAGTCCTAAGAGTTCAACATGGCCAACATTACACTAAACTACAGACGACAGTACTCCAAAAAGCAGTTCTGTTAACGTACATAATAAAAGCATTTCTAACCTCAAATATAACAGGGTTAAATTAACATGTTTTCAACCGATAACAACGCCTGAGCATCGTTACCACACAACACATTAACCTACTAACCTTCGGCAAATCTGTTCTGCAGTAACACCTTTAGATAAAATCACTTAATATTGTAATATATATTCAATGCACTACTGTGTAGCGAACACAAAAATAACAACAGTAACTATAGCTGCATATACTGCTCTAAAGTAGTTCAAGACAAAATCACGCAAACACGAGCAGTACAATGGTGTATACAGATTAATACGGCGTCTAAACAGAAACTTGTTTCTATCGGTTGGCCTCTTTGCAACGCGTACGAAAACAAGGGCTTCTGTGGCAACATAATAGATGCAATAACACCAACTATGGCCGTAGCTGTAGCATGGGTATATTTTATGAACAGTTGGCAGTACTAATGCAACCGAACAGATATAATAGCAGCAAATATAACCAGACCGTGTCATAATGGAGGGAAAAATGATCTTTGGGGTATCCCAATAAGTTGTTTCCTCCGTAGCGCGCAACCTCTTGGTAAGAATCCTTTATTCAGCTGAATTCAAAAGGTGCATTTACAGTCAGCTCCCCAACTTTCAATACTACGTAAAGAAAGTAAAATGTAACATGCTGTCAGCATATGTATTAGTGAATTAAGGACAGTAGTTCATTTCCTTTGTTGTATAAGAAAACCTTGAGATATCCGTCAAACTTGTGACAGGAGAGGCCGAGAAACACGCCTTGTGCGTCTAGATCCAATTCGGAAGACTTTCCCCTGCATTGGAAACAGCATCAGCGTTATGTAACTGAAGTATATATCTAGATCCAGCTAATGTTATCTACCGTTAAAATCACAGGAAATGTGGCAACAGCTGTCCGCGTGAGAAATTCAGATATTCATAGCGCAACCTTAACAAAATTCATGGCCTTTCCCCTTCAGTGATTACAGCTCTTTCCCAATATCGTAACCAAAAAGTTTGAAGAAACCTCGCGGTTAATGGATATGCATTCTTTGGCGAGCTTTCAGATAGTTCAATTATGTTACCCGGCTTGAAGATACTTCTATGTAAATTTCTCAAGGAAATTTTGTTTGTGTGGCTTGTAATCTAAAAGCTTTTCATTTTTACTGTGTGTATCTTTCATCTGCGGTGTATTATGACCACAAATTGAGGCATCCCTGAATCAGCCTAAACTGTATTTTTAGGAGGACTTTCATGCGTACATATTTGCCTGTCTGTTTACATTATAACTCAAACTTGAATAATCTGAAATGCTACGATCTTTTCTGTACCCATTCTTATTCTCTTCTTACATAGGCTTATTCTTCTAAGTAATTCGTTTTAATCGAGATAAACGTTTGCAGACATTGGTTCTATAAAACTGTTGTAAGACCAATAATAAATTATGCTGTATAAACTAGATCTGACATTACCAAAACGAAACAAATGCACAATGAAACCCAAATGAACATATTACGAAAAATCTGATGTGTTGCACTGACTTTCTTTACTCTAGTACTAACTATTCGTACAAACTCTTATTCCTTTATCTTCCTCATGTTAGTCGAGATAAACATTTTGAAAAATTATCTTATTGCTTATTTCCTTGTAGGTACAAGGGGAATGTGAGAGTATAGTCAGCTTTGAGCGATAGTGAAATCTCTTAAAGCTTTGAAACGTCGTTCTCTTTGCACGCCTAAGATATAAAGATAATGATTTTGTGAAAAGTATAAGTATTGTAAAACTAACACAAATGACAAGGAATAATCACCGAAATATTTCAGTCTACAAAAAATATTTGGACACAAATTGTGTTTCAGCAAGATATATATCTTTTGTATAGTAAGACTTCGTCTATCTCTTACGGTTTACCAGTTATGCACAAGTCATAAGAGTGAACAGGACTACATGGGCTATAGCCAGAAAATTCGAAATATACATTTAATTTGCTATGAACAATTTTAAACATAAAGATTTTAACCAAAATCGTTTGAGCTATTTTCGAGAAAATAAAAATTTTCGAAGAATATTCCACATGAAGGGTAGTTTAGGGTGGGAAAATTTTCTATAAAATCTTCGAGTCGCATTCTTGAAGGATATTAAATTAAATGCCAACTTTGTTTTACCGACTTTTCGTTTTCGAGTTATGCTGGTGACAGATACACACACACTAACACACACACAGTAACACACACATACGCACACACACATACACACACACACACACACACACACACACACACACACACGCACGCACGCATGGGCGTGCTCAAACCTTTTTCTAAAAATGTTTTTTTCTGATTCAGGGTCTTCAAAACATATATTTCAGGTGAAATCTTGACATCGAATTTTTGGGTGGAATACAATACTTCCTCTATTTACTATACGTAGTAAAGAAAATAGAAAAATCTGATGTGTTGCACTCACATGACTTCCCCTACTCTTGTACTAACCATTCTTACAAACTGTTATTCCTATACCTTCGAGTTAGCGGAGATAAACATTTGTACAAATTATCTTATTGCTTATTTCCTTGTAGGTGCAAGGGGAATATTAGAATACATAAGCTTTGTGCGATAATGAAATTTTTTAAAGCTTTGAGATTCCGTCCTCTTTGCACGGTTAACATGAATAACGATGTTCCATTTCACGAAAGTTTTTAAGTTTTCCGAAACTGACACAATTAACAAGGAATGTCTCCAAAATGGTTCACTCTGCAAAAAAACTTATTCAGACATATTATCGTGTATTTTAGCGAGATATACAGTTTTTGTATAGTAAGATTTTGTCTATCTTTTACGGCTTACGGGTTATTCAAAAGTCATCCAGAGTAAACAGAACTACATAGGCTATAGCCAGAAAATTCAAAATATACATTTCATTTGCCATACAAATTTCTTAAAAATACGGCATTTTAATGAAAATCGTTTGAGCTATTTTCAAGAAAATCAAAATTTTCGAAACCTTTTTCATATAAAGGGTAGTTTAGGGTGGAGGGAATTTCTTTAAACTCTTCGTGTCGCATCCTTCAAAGATATGAAAGTTAAACACCAACTTAGGTTTTTAACAGACTTTTCGTTTTTAAGTTATGCTGCCCACAGACACACACACGCGCGCGCGCATGTGTGGACGTTTTCTAAAAATGCTTTTTTCGGATTCAGGAGCCTTGGGTGGAATACAATACTTTCTCTATTTACTATGCTTAGTAGAGAAAGTGATAAATACAAACTAAAACCAGATGGGATAGCTAGCCTAATATAGCAGTAGGAAATTGCTGTAGATTACAACTTGTAACAGAGTGGATGGATAAAAGAAGGGAAGAATGGAATGACCATGTGTATCTGGTAGGTTAGTACGCAAGGCCAGAGATGAAATACCAGAAGCAAGACGTAGTCCAGGAAGACCTAAAATGAGATGTAGGAATTCTTTTTATAGTGAAGCAGACCGTTAGCCTAAATGCAAAGGAAAAGAAGAATACATTCCTTTATTTCATATTTTCTTGTAGGTACAAGGGGAATTTGGGAATACAGTTAGAGCAATTTTTAAGAAAATGAAACTTTTCGAAAAATGTTCCATGTAAAGCTTATTTTGGGATGGTGATTTTCCTTGGCATATCGTGTGTGAGCTTTGGAAGTTGCTGAATTTAAATAGCAGTTTGGTTTTTAACCACCTTTTCGTTTTGAGTTTATAGGCAAACACACACATACACACGAACATTTTTCTAAAATGCTTCTTTCTTTTTAATGAGGGAGTCTCAAAGCATATATTTCTGGTGAAATCTGAGTATAAAATTTTGGGTGCAAGACAATACTTTCTTTTCCTTGAGGGGCATTATTGAAGAGCACTTGATTGAGGAGTAGCGGCCCACTGTTGCGGGAGGAACCGGGGCACTGACCATGTTCCATCTGCAGTACTACACCCTACTCAAGACACCTATAGTGGGCAGAGGTGGTGCATGCAGTAGTCGGGTGGTAGGGCTTGGCCCGCTAAGTGCTACTGTGCCTCAGAGTTAGTTAGTTCACAATCACTACGTTTCCACGTAGAATTCAAATCGACTTGAATTCGCATTCCGGATGGAATACTGCTTGAAACGTGGATTCAGATCGAACTGAATCCTTCGATCCGATCCTCATAAAGGTGGGATTGGATCGAAATTGTGTAGTATTGAAACACCTACCGAATTAAAATCGATTTGACATCGGATTGAAATTGTGTTGCATGGAAACACCTACCGGATTGAAATCGATTTGTTTTCATAATATCGTAATATATTCTTCTAAAACATTCACTAACCTCAATAGCTACTTAAAATACCCACAAATCACACCTTTTTCAGGTTCGACAACATAAACCAAATGACCAACATAAATGCTTGAATTACTTACGCTTGAGCCTTGAGCGATTAGACCGTTCGCCTAGCACTAAGGTGGTGTGGGTTCGACCCCAGGGAGCCGCATGTGGTATTCATGGTAAACGAAGAGGTCTCTGGGCTGGTTTTCTCCAGGTCTCCTGTTTCCCCGCCACTCATTCCACCAAATACTCCTTCATCACCTTTCCAATCTTCCATTTCGCCCCCATTTCATTTCATTCTCTCATACTTAGTGCTCGGCTGACCACCCGCTTCCAGGTCTTCACTCTGTCCGGTCCATAGGCTCCTGTGCTCCCCGACAGGCGTCTGACACTAGGCACAGTCTAGGGGTGCAAGTCCTACATAAGGGGGGGGGGGTAATCAGGTGAAGAAGAAGAGCAATCGATCTCATTTCGGACTGAACTCAACATGGAAACGCGGATAGTATTGAGAATGGGATGAGACTCAAATGAAATTTGATTCCCCATGAAAACATAGCTATTACTTCCTCTATTTACTCTAAATACATAGAAGAGAATGTAATAGGTCCGTTTTCCAGGGTTCACGAGACCTTAAACGTGAATTTCCGGCAATATCTCGATACAGGTAGCATTGAATATAATAAGCAGTGGAGAAAGCAAAAAAGAAACGAAACATTGCCCGTACCTTGCAAACAAAACAAACGACACTGTAATTTAAAGTACGAAATACAACATGTGCAGACTTACAAGGTCACCAAGTTACTGACTTTTTTATTTTCTTCTGGAAAAGTGACAGGCTTTTACCTCAAAAGGGCAAAAACTGTCGCACACTACATACTCATTTGTTACGTTTAAAAACTCTAATACATATCTGCATCTACGTTGCAATTCTCTGGATTTGTAGACGCAGAAAAAAACTTGAAGGTTTAACAAGCTACCTGTTGATTGTCTACCTGCTTCGGCGTGATTATTTTCTCTTTTAACACGCAACATTTTGTTGATTTCGTTGTATAATTTTTTTGTTTGCGTGCCGCCAGTCATTATAGTCATATTTTTTTCCTTCAGTGTGTTTGTATTCGACTTACGAAATCGTTTCTATAAAAGTGATAATTATAGGTGTGCTGTAACTCACTGCAATACTTTCTCTACTGGTAAGTAGGCGAAGTATGGTATTCCACCCAAAAAATTCGATGTCTATATTTCACCGGAAATGTATGTTTTGAGGTCCCCTGAATTAAAATCAGCATTTTTAGAAAAAGGTCTATGTGTGTCTGTGTGTCTATCAGTCTGTGGACAGCATAAATCAAAACCGAAAACTTCGTTAAAAACCAAAGTTGGTATTTAAGTTTAATGTCCTTCAAGGATGCGACACGAAAATTTTGAAGAAAATAGTCCCACTCTAAACTACCCTTTATATGGGAAATTTTTCGAACATTTTTATTTTCTTGAAAATGGCTCAAACGATTTTGATTAAAATGCTATAAGTTTGAGATATTTTTGTGACAAATGAAGTGTATATCTTGAATTTTCTGGCTATAGCCCCTGTAGTCGTATTTACTCTGGACGACTTTTGCATTGGTAAACCGTTAGAGATAGACAAAATCATACTATACAAAAATGTAGCTCTTGCTAAAATACACAATGTATGTCCAAATAAATTTTCTAGTAGGGTAAACCATTTCGGATATATTCCTTGTTATCTGTGCTAGTTTCGAGAAACTTAAAATTTCCGTAGTGTGCAAATAGAACGAAATCTCAAAGCTTTAAAAAATTTGACTGTTGCACAAAGCCTTCTGTATTCTAATATCTCCCTTGCACCTACAAGGAAATAAGCAATACGATAACTTGTACAAGTGTTTATCTTAACTAACACGAAGAAGATATAGGAATAAGAGTTTGTATGAATGGTTAGTACAAGAGTAGACAAAGTCATGTGAGTGCAACACATCAGATTTTTTTCTTTCGCTCTAAATTAATACACAACTGAATACAAATGAAAGTTCCGCTTTTCATAGTGAAGTTTCACATTTTCTCATGCTGCTGTAATTATATGCTCTATTACATTCTCTACTGGTAAGTAGAGGAAGTATTGTATTCCACCCAAAAATTCGATGTCGAGATTTTAAGAAAAAGGTCCTGTGTGTGTGTGTGTGTGTGTGTGTGTGTGTGTGTGTGTGTGTGTGTGTGTGTGTGTGTGTGTGTGTGTGTGTGTGTGTGTGTGTGTGTGTGTGTGTGTGTGTGTGTGTGTGTGTGTGTGTGTGTGTGTGTGTGTGTGTGTGTGTGTGTGTGTGTGTGTGTGTGTGTGTGTGTGTGTGTGTGTGTGTGTGTGTGTGTGTGTGTGTGTGTGTGTGTGTGTGTGTGTGTGTGTGTGTGTGTGTGTGTGTGTGTGTGTGTGTGCGTGTGTGCGTGTGTGTGTGTGTGTGTGTGTGTGTGCGTGTGTGCGTGCGTGCGTGCGTGCGTGCGTGCGTGCGTGCGTGCGTGCGTGCGTGCGTGCGTGCGTGCGTGCGTGCGTGCGTGCGTGCGTGCGTGCGTGCGTGCGTGCGTGCGTGCGTGCGTGCGTGCGTGCGTGCGTGCGTGCGTGCGTGCGTGCGTGCGTGCGTGCGTGCGTGCGTGCGTGCGTGCGTGCGTGCGTGCGTGTGTGTGTGTGTGTGAATTTGAGGGGATGTTACCCTGAACATTCGATTTAGCTGAAAATTGGTTTTCAGTGTTGACTAACATTAGATACTTTCAAAGCTTAGTGCGTTGCCTGTTTTGATTTCCGAGTGGCTAAATTTTGAAGCCGTATTTTAGATGCTCCACATGATGCAATTTTAAAAATCTGTTATAATCTTTTAGGAGCCTTAGTTCAAAAGCAAACAATTCTAAAATTCTGTCATTTGAAAGCGTTACCTTTTTCCTCAGTTTTATATAGCTTTAGACATTAATGATGCAAAATCCGTTCAAAATTATCACATTTAATTGTTTGTGTATTGCAAAAGCTTCATGATAAACTTCAGAAGAAATGGATAAAAAACGCATCGCATGGGACATTTTAAAGAAGTTGATGTTTTGGAAAAAAGTCCATGAACCTCATAATTAAAAATGAAAGATATTTTTAATTTAGATTATATAAATTAAGCAATCATAACATAAAAAGTCAAAATACATTCTGCATTTATTAACCCTAAGTACTTCTAAAGTCATGGAACACAAATGTCAAATTTTGTGAGATTTATAATAAATTCCAGTGGGGAATCCCCTTAATAGAGATATGGCATGTTGATAACTAAATGATCCTTGACAACAAAATATCTACCCCAAAAAGATTGTTTATAATTCAGTCACCATTTGATGGAGGCGTGCGAGATAAGAATCCTCTATTAGGGAAAGCCAGCTTTCGTTAATTTGGGATGCGAGTGTGATAAATACACTGCTGACCTAAATCAGAGTCCAGAGGATATTCTGGTAATGTTGCGATTCAGAAGCATTGACGGAAGTGAAAATTATAGTCTTTAATTAACTATCCCAATACCCAAAATTTAATTGTTTGTGGTCGATTACCACTGCAGAAGACTGCCCCAAATTAAGGCAATACAACTATGAAATTTGACCGAAATTCTGAAAAAGGTAAAAAATGATGCTTTGCGGAATACAAAAATAATAATTCGAAACTGTAAAAACATATCGTTTTTATTGTTGGTATGTTTAAATTGCCTATTAACTGAAGCTGTGAATGGATAGAAGCATTTTTATTAATAGGCGTGTATATCTTTAAATCTTTTCAGTATTTTCCCATACTCAGAATTCTCCACATCATATGTACAACTCTTTGCTAAGGTGTTATAAAATTTACTTTAAAAAATGAACCATATACTTTCTAAAACTAGTGCTCAGACCATTAGAAATAAACTAACTTTAAAAATCAGGAATTTTGATAAATACAAAAAGTAGGTAACATTTTTTCTACAACGATTAGAAATCTAATATACTCTAATATAATATACCTTTTTGTACGCTTATTTCCTGTAAAACCTGAATTTTTGTGTAAATGTAATACACGTTGTGGAGCATCTTTATTAGAAGAATGGATTTATGAATTAAGCATTCGAGTAAGTAGATAACCCTTGGTGCATTAAAAGAGTTGCAGAAATCACGGCGTAAATCCAGCCAGTGGCGTGCGTGAAATTTGTTATGCTTGCAAGAGAAGCGAGCGGCAGAGGAAGTGCCCAGGCTTCAACTAGCGTGTGCAGCGCGTGATAATAGACAAGAGCTGTCAGAATATTTTCCACTTCACTTAGAGGACTTTATTTTCCAGGGTATTACTATTTTTAGTTATTGTTATTATTTTTGTTTGTCGTTGTTGTTATATTAAATTGTTATATTGTTTATATTGCTTATATTATTAACATTAGCTCTATTATTATATTTCATGTGTTTATTATTATTATTATTATTATTATTATTATTATTATTATTATTATTATTATTATTATTATTATTATTATTATTATTATTATTATTATTATTATTATTATTATTATTATTATTATTATTATTATTATTATTATTATTATTATTATTGGTGGTGGCGCTAGTGGTGGTGATGCTGGTGGTGGTGATGATGGTGGTAGTGGTGGCGGTGGTGGTGATGGCGGTAGTGGTGGTGGTGGTGATGGTGGTGGTGGTGATGTGGCGGTGGTGGTGATGGTGATGGCAGTGGCGGTGGTGGTGGCGGTGGTAGTGGCGGTGGTGGTGGTGATGGTGATGGCAGTGGCGGTGGCGGTGGTGGTAGTGATGGTGGTGGTGACGGTGGCAGTGGTGGTGGTGGTGGTGGCGGTGATGGTGGTGGTGATGGTGGTGGCGGTGGTGGTGGCGGTGATGGTGATGGTGGTGGTGGCGGTGGTGATGGTGATGGTGGTGGCGGTAGCGGTGATGGTGATGGCAGTGGCGGTGGCGGTGGCGGTGGCGGTGATTGTGGTGGTGGTGGCGGTGGCGGTTGTGCTGGTGATGGTGGTGGTGATGGTGGCGGTGATGGTGGTGGTTACGGTGGCGGTGGCGGTGATGGTGATGGTGATGGTGGTGGTCGTGGTGGTGGCGGTGGTGGTGGTGGCGGTGGTGGTGGTGGTGGTGATGGTGGTGATGGCAGTGGCGGTGGCGGTGGCGGTGGCGGTGGCGGTGGTGGTGATGGTGTTGGTGGTGGTGGCGGCGGTGGCGGTGGTGGTGATGGTGATGGCAGTGGCGGTGGCGGTGGTGGTGATGGTGATGGCAGTGGCGGTGGCGGTGGCGGTGGTGGTGATGGTGATGGTGATGGCAGTGGCGGTGGCGGTGGTGGTGATGGTGATGGCAGTGGCGGTGGCGGTGGTGGTGATGGTGATGGCAGTGGCGGTGGCGGTGGCGGTGGCGGTGGTGGTGGCGGTGATGGTGATGGTGATGGCAGTGGCGGTGGCGGTGGTGGTGATGGTGATGGCAGTGGCGGTGGCGGTGGCGGTGGCGGTGGTGGTGGCGGTGATGTCTTTCTCCCAGCCAGACTTAAAAGGACCACGGCATCTAGAATTCCTGCTAGGTGCGCTTCAGGATTTTTTTGATGAGGTTCGTGTACCATGGCTGTACAACACTGTACTGGTTCAAACGAGATGGTGTACCGCCTTACTATTATGAACCTGTGAAGGTCTATTTCAATTAGTGATACCCTGGAGACTGGATGGATCTAGGTGGCCCCAATACCTTGGCCAATATCTTCTGACCTAACCCCATTAGACTATTGTTTGGAGATACTCTAGAATATTGCGTTTTAATTAAATTCTCTCAGAGGATCGTTTTGAACACCTACTATAGGAATGAACTCACCGGAACAGTAGCCTTTGATCAAATTTCGTAAGCTTTCACGGCTGGTGTCATAAAATACAAAATGATTATCCGGGCTTGTGGGTCGTGGTCTAGTGGAAAATCTTCCAGCCGTTTCGTTCGAAGCTGCATCGAACATCCTCAGTGGTGTGATCGTAGTATTCTGCTACTCTCGGTACGACTTTGGAAGTGAAGCTTTGGGTGAATTATACTATTAACGTAGCCAGAATAGCATTTATCTAGCTAGAGTTGCAGCACAGTGGCGGCTTAGCATTCTGACAACAAACTTCCGGTGTAAGGAGGAAATGACAGTGGTTCTCGTGCTTGACCACGAAGTGTAACCCCCTTCGAAAACTGGTTAAGCTGCATCCGCTTAATGGATTTAGACGCAATGTGAGCATATTATTTCCTGTTGCCTTCCTTTGCGCCAATCATTATTTCCACTCATCACCACAACCGTTTGTGTTGGCGGGCAGAAGAGGGGAAAAAGGAATGATCTTATATATAGGTAGGAAAAGTAGAATCATCCAGCATTTTTTGAGCAAAAGACGTGACAAATGAATAAGTACACAGAAATGCGCTACCGTAACTTCAACTATTCATTTTGTTCAAACGGACCTGCTCAAATGCGTTCCTGCCCAATTGCATTCCTGTAAGGAGATTGAGAAAATAGAAATAAATACATTTATAAATAAATGAATAAAATGTGCAATACTCCATCCCGGCACCCAAAAACCTATACCGGAATGTATCTACAGATTTAAACTTTATTAAACCACCTTCACCAAATACAAAGATTATACACTTTACAGATATATTTTAAAATTATTAAACAAAAAATAAAAGAAACAAATATAAAAATTAATAAAAATTTTAAGCACTAAATGTTAGTCTGGGTGACTCAGTTGCTTAGACGCTGCCCTACTGATCCCAAGGTCGTGCGTTCAAATCTAGCCCAGATTGATGGTTTTTCAGTGTTCTTAAAAACGACAGCTCCATGTCAGTAGATTTACTGGCATGAAAAAGAACTCCTGCGGGACAAAATTCCAGCACACCGGCGACGATGATATGATCCTGGCAATTGACAGCGTCGTTAAACAACAAAATATCAGTACCTACTGGTGTCCGGGTCCCCCATGGGGGCCTGTGTGTGTCTGTGTGTGTGTGTGTGTGTGTGTGTGTGTGTGTGTGTGTGTGTGTGTGTGTGTGTGTGTGTGTGTGTCTGTGTGTGTGTGTGTGTGTGTGTGTCTGTGTGTGTCTGTGGACAGCATAACTCAAAAACGAAGAGTCAGTTAGAAACCTAAGTTGGTATTTAAGTTTAATATCTTTCAAGGAAGCGACACGAAGATTTTGAAGAACATTCCTCCACGCTAAACTACTTTTTACATGGAACATTTTTCTATGATTTTTCTCGAAAATGGCTAAAACGATTTTGGTTTAAATGCAATACTTTTGAGATATTTTAATGACAAATGGAACATATACCTTGAATTTTCTGGCTATTGCCCCTGTAGTCGTATTTACCTTGGATGACTTTTGCATAACTGGTAAACCGTAAGAGATAGACCAAATCTTACTATACAAAAAATATAGATTTTGCTAAAATACACAATTTATGTCAAAATAATTTTTTGTTGTAGAGTGAACCATTTCGGAGATATGCCTTGTTTGTGTGGAGAACTTATACTTCTGTTAAACGGAGCATCGTTATTCAATTTTTTGTATGTTAACGTAGAATGAGAACGGAATCTCAAAGCTTTAAAAGATTTGAGGTCGCTCAAAGCCTACTGTATTCCCATATTCCCCTTGTACCTATAAGGAAATAAGCAATAAGATAATTTCTGCAAATGTTTATCTCAACTAACACGAGGAAGATATAGGAATAAGAGTTTTTAAGAATGGTTAGTACAAGAGTAGAGAAAGTCATGTGAGTGCAACACATCAGATTTTTAATTGATATGGTTCTCAGCGTCCTATTCTACAGTGGGTGGTAATTACCGCTGAGCAAAACTAAGCGGTCTTTTTATCAAGCTTGAGGTTCTTTTACGTGCCGTAAATCTACGACACGGCACCAGTGACTTCACTTCCCTTCCTAAGGAAGTCACGTAAAAGATGTTTACACTCGGAAAAAGGCATACGTATCCGTCGAGTTCAAACCCGCGATCTCGGGAAGCAAAAAGCGAATGCCACACCTCTGAGTATGTGGACGGATATGCGGAACACGTTACCGATACAGACTACATGCTCTGATTGCACTTACTTCTTCGCAAACTAACAAACTTTCACTTCCTTAACCTTATATTTTATTGTAACACCTGAACATGTTCACATTCTTTAATGCACTTTTCAGTTTCATCGTTTAGCATAACATTCTCGGGTCAAAAGATAGCTAGAACGTCTAATATGGTAATAGAAAAAATGTGTGTGTTTCTGGTGTATGTGTGTGTTAATACACACAATTATAGCTCTAACTTTAAAGGGGATTAGACGACATATTTAATGTTTATTCTCACTTTCTCAATTGTTTTATACAATGACTCAATGACAAATTGCGGAGGTAGACTTAGTACCTCGACGGAAAGGCGATCTTTTGTGCCTATGCTCCTGACGGGGCACCCCCGAGAGGATGGATGAGCTAAATGGATCCGAAAGGTGGCCGGAACGTTGCCACTACAGAGCAGAGGGCAGGCTCCCTAAATTTTATCAGTTAAAATCACCCCGGCGGAGGCTGACTCAGCCCGGTTCCTCTCCCACCTCCTCGAATTCGTACTCCCAAGGGGGACGCGGGACTCGTAAACCGCTCCCCCCCACCCTTCAGGCTTGTATCAACCCACTGGGGCCCGAAACCAGTAGGCTCGCCTTTAAATCCGGGGGACAAGATCTCCAGAGTGCATTTATTCCCCCTTATCTTTGTTTGGAGATGAAGATGATAAAGTTAAGTGCTTGATCTGTGAGATTTATACAATTTCCCTTGCTTACATTCCGAGATCACCATAAACGTTATTCTCCTAGAAAAATATAACAAACTTTTGAAGCAATTGTATGACATTCTCTTCACAATTTGAAGGCCTAAAAACATTTGAAACAAAAATTCAATTATTTTGACTCCTTTGAAGCTACAAAATATGAAACTACTTGCATTGCAGAATTCCACGACTGTAAAATGTTCTGAGAAAGAAGGATGGGAATTATTTTGTACTCTGCCCTGCTCTGAGTATCCGAGATTACGTTTATTGGCATTTTAAGGACAGTCTTTGGCACCACTGATATCTGCGAACAAACATTTTCAAAAATGAACTACATTAAAAATGAGTATCGCAGCAAGATAAGTGACAATCACCTTGCTTATCTTTTGAGACTGTGCACTTCATCTTTTTCACCAAATATTGAAGACCTTCTGAAACGTAAATCGTACCAAAAAAGCATCCTCGGACACATCGTGAGTTAATCAGTGTGTACGCCTTTGGTTTCCTGTACGTAAGAACTCAGTAACCACGGATAAAAATCTTCATTCTCTCCCAGCGGCGGAAGGAGGTGTTTTCAACCTCCCCTTACCTGCCTGTAGTTGAGCACCGCCGCTTTAGAAATTATTTTAGTGTCCGGCTACTAGTTGGAGTTACATGCTGAAGTCATAAAGGAGCTGCTTTCAAAGAAGGGCGACTACTCATTGAGGATGCCATAGAGTAGAACGTTATTACTACAGAGAAAATGCATGTAAAATAAGACTAAAAACTAAGAATATTTCATCCCATAGTAAGTGGAGAAAGCATTACATTACACCCAACAATTCGATATAAAGATTTCAGCCTAAGTACACGTTTTGAGGTCCCTTGAATCTAAGAAAGAATTTCTAGTAAACGGTTCGTGGATGTCCGGTGCGCGCGCGCCTGTGAGTAGCATAACCCAAAAACTAAAAGTGGGGATTAAATACCAAACTTAGTAGTTAAGTTCAGCAAATTTTAGGGATGTGATACGAAGATTTTCAGAAAAATCTCCCAAATGCAGACTATCGTTTACATGGAACATATTTCTCAAAAATTGCGCAAACGATTTTGATTAAAATACCATGTTTAAGCTACTTTAAGACAAATGAAATGTATATTTTGAATTTTATGCCAAAGTCTGCTGAAGTCCTCTTCATTATCGTCGACTTTTGCATAACTCGTAAACCATAAGTTATGGATAAAACATGTAGATCTTAAAACGCATAAATGTACATCAAATACATTTTTCTTTGTAGAATGAACATTTCGGAGGTATTTCTTGTTATTTTTCTGGATTTTCTAATATTTTTCCTCAAATGGGAAATTTTATTCATTTTTTATCTCTTGGCCATACAAAGAAAACGCAATTTCAAAGCTATCTCATAGTGACCAACTTTAAAACATTTGACTATCCTTTAAAGTCTACTGTATTCTCATATTCCCATTGCACCTACAGTAAGATAATTTCTGCAAATGTTTATCTCAATTAACATGAAGTAGTTAGAGGAATAAGTGTTTGTAAAAATAGGTTCTACAAGACCAGAGAATGCATCATTGTTTATTTCTTTACTTGAAGTCGCCCTGCCATTTGGCAATACAGCAACTGTATAATATTTAAAACAATTCTGTCGGTATAATATAGACTGAAAGCGTTACATGTTTTATATCTCTGTGTTTTGTACCATCAGCTTTCCTTTGTTTCACTACTTTCAAGTTTTGTGTTGGTACTGTTGTTTATACAAAATAAATTATTTGTCTATGGTGGCGATAAAAGTTTCACATGAGCTTCTTTAAATATTTCTCTAGCGATCACGCGATAATTTCAATTCAAAATATTACAAGCAGATTTTTAATTTAGACAGAACTTATTAACGGATTAACTAGTATATTACAGTTTCAAATCAATCTTTAAACTTCTGAGAAAGAACAAAATTTGCTTGGATTTTGGTGGAGTATTCAGTGTTATGGATTGGTTGTCACCTTCAGTGAAGCCGCGAAGTTGTTCTACAATCTGTGAAAATATGTTTAAATTGAGGTGCGTGTTGCAGACTTCACAATGAGATGGTTTGTCTTCGGCGAAGATGTGAGTGCGTTAGCCCAGCTTGTCCAATTAGTAGTCTTGTGATAGTTACTTGTTCTGTGCTCTTCAGGGAGCGTTTGGGGAAAGGACTACATGTGAAATTGTTCTGGTAGCTAATGGATCCAGGTCTGACTTCATTTTGCTCTTACCTGTCCAGAAAATCATTTTTTCACGCCGTAAGTTACTTTCTTTTATTTGCTTTTAAACTTTCCACCAATGTGGGCTGCCAGAAACGACAAAGTGTAACAAACAAAATAACATAATAGGGTGACCAATGTGGGCTACTAGACCCGTAGCTTGGTCGGTAGAGCACCTGATCAATGTGCAAGGGTCCCGGGTTCCATTCCCGACGGGGGAGTGGGAATTTTTCTCTAGACAAGATTATTCCTCGTCCTCCACAGAATCTGGAAGTATGAGTGAGAGTGTGAATGTGTGTGAGAATTTAATGCATAAAAACTTTAAAAACTCAAAAGCCACTGTTAAACGAGCAACATCATTGCCCATAGGCAATTAAACACTTCTCAGTCAGTCTGTGGACAGCATAACTCAAAAACGAAAAGTTAAGTTTCATGTCTTTCAAGGATGCGACACGAAGATTTTGAAGAAAATTGCTCCACCCTAAATTACCCTTTATATGGAAAATTTTTCGAAAATTTCGATTTTCTCGAAAATGGCTGAAAAGATTTTGATTAAAATGCCACATGTTTAAGATATGTTTATGGAAAATGGATGTATATTTTGAACTTTCTGCCTATAGCCCGGACATACTCTACACGACCTTTGCATAACTGGTAAGCCGTAAGAGATAGACCAAATCTTACTATACAAAAAATGTAGATCTCGTTAAAGCACACAATTTATGAGCAAATTAACTTTTTTGTGGAGCGAACCATTTGGGAGGTATTCCTTGTTATTTGTGTGAATTTTGGAGAGCTTATATTTCTGTCAAATGGAACCTCGTTATTCATTTTTTTATGTTAACCGTGTAAAGAGAATGGGATTTGAAAGCTTTAAAAGATTTGACAATCGCCCAAAGCCTACTGAATTCCCATATTCCCTACAAGGAAATAAACAATAAGATAATATCTGCAAATATTTATCTCAACTAACGCGAACAAGATATAGGAATAAGAGTGTATAAGAACGGTTAGTACAAGAGCAGAGAAAGTCATGTGAGTGCAACATATCAGATTTTTAAGTCATATTCAACCTTACAACTCGTGTCAGGAAACAATGCATTCAACCACTGGATGCAAACCTAATAAGGTCAGAGAAGATACGTCAGAGATTGGAGGGATATCTAAGAAAGGAGGATCGGAAGAAGAGGAGGTGGAAGAAGAAATTGAAGAAAAGGAAGATGCGGACGACAGTATGCAGTTACTTGTACTCCCGATACAGCCAACGGGAGAAACAATATAGGACATTAATGGAAAGAAAGGAGGCGGTAAGAAGAATGAATTATTGATCAGCAAAAGATTGTATTGAATTATTATTGTACTTAGTAATAAATAATTAGGAAATAATAAAATCAGTGAATACTGTGTCCTGCTATATATTCTAGGTTCCAGGACAATATAATGCAACTTTTATTTCTATGTTTATTTTCCTTGGAATGACAAAAAAGATTGAATAAAATGAAAAAGCAAAACTTGAATTTTAGTTGTTATTTATTTATGTATTCTTTTTTGGCATAAACTTAAGTAGTGATATCCTTAATAGTATAAAGAATCAAAGAACATTATTTACCTAAGGAATAAGAATAGGAGGGAGTTTGGCAGTGAAGCTGTGTTTATTGTGTATGTGTCCCCAAGAGGGCACCTCCGGAGGAGCGGAGACACCGGGCGGCTAGATCTGCGAGGTCCTTCGCCCCCATATGCCGCCCCCTTCGGAACCCACCGATAAAAAGGTATGGAAAGAGTTCTTGTACACATATCAACCCTGCCAAACTGCACCTAACGCCTTCGTTGACACTTGCGACCATGAAACGACCAACGAGATGGATGATGAATGAAATGCAGTAAAATGGAAGAGCAGGAAATTTGGGGGATGTCATTATCGTTCCTAGAATTGGCCTAGCGACCCGGGAAACTCCCGAAAAAAACCATGGCCCAGGAAGGTTGGCAACGGGAATCAAACTCTTGACCTCCCTAATGCACCTCACATGTTACAGCACATCCACCTCACTCGGTTCATTTACCCTACATGAGTTGCTAATAAACCTAAGATATACCTATTATTATGCATAGTGTATTTAGTTTAGTAACGAAAATGTATTTTTACTTGATATCAATATTACCACCAGTTGATAAAGGCGGGTGCGTCGCAGCAGGTTACATAAGGTAATTCACTAGTGGGAATTTCTCCTGGGGAGGGTGTCAAACAGGTTGTCTTACATAACAAGTGCCTAGCTTAAAAATAAACAAACGAAACAGAGGCGCGTGGAAATTTTAATGAATTTATCTGGGTCTCTTATTTCATTTCGTTCTATACTACAGCCAAAGGCTGGCGTTTCTCGTTATGCAGCACTATTCCTTATTGGTGAATTTCAAATTACTATATCAATGACAATAGTTGCTACCGCTTATACAGCATGTCAATAAAATGAAGGTATCATCATTTACAACATTGTGCTGCCTCATACTCAAGAAGTCCCAGGTTTCAGTCTCTGGGTGAGTTATCTGCAGAAGGTTTCCTCCCTTATCATGAAAAGGATGTGGGGTAATTCTAATAATTCTAAGATCTAGCATCATTCAACAATTTCTTTTGTCGTCAGATGTAATCTGCCCGGTTAAGAAATATCAAACTTCAAGTTTAAAACATCTAATATGTTACACTCACATGACTTTCCCTACTCTTGTACAAGCACTTATTCCTCTATCTATTTTGTATTGAGATAAACATTTGCAAAATTATCTTATTGCTGTTGCCCTTGTAGGTGCAAGAGGAATATGGGAATACAGTACACTTTAAGCGATAATCAAAATCTTTAAAGCTGGTCGCTATGTGATGGCTTTGAAATTGTGTTCTCTTTGCATGGGTCAAGAAATAAAAAAGTGAACGACTTCCCATTTGAGAAGAGTGTAAGCATTGGAAAATTGAGATAAATAACAAAGAACATCTCGGAAATGACTCACTCATAAAAAATTGTATTTGTCATAAATTGTATGTTTTAACAACATTTACATCTCTTGTATCTCTTTCGGTTCACTAATTATGCAAAAGGCATCGAAAATGAAGAGGATCTTAAGGAAATGTCAAGGAAATTCAAGATATTCATTTTATTTGTCATGAAAATATCTTAAACAGTTTTTTCCTCTTTATCTGATTACTCTCCCCCTTATGGAGGAAAGACAACTCCTAAGACATACAAGCCAGTGCCTTGGGTCAGATGCCTATCGGGGAGCAGGCGAGCCTATGGATCGGCAGAGTAAACACCTGGAAACGGGTGGTCAGGTATAGAGAGTGAGGAAGAGGATGGTATGAAATGAAGGCGAAATGAGTGAACGGAAAAGTGATGACGGAGCAGTTGAGAAAACAGGAGAACCCAGGGAAAACTCACCCAGACGCCGCTTTGTCCACCACAAATACCACGTGTGGGTCCCTAAGATCGAACCCGGGCCGCCTTGGTGATAGGTGAACGGTCTAACCACTCAGCCACGGCGCCACCCTATAGCTTAAACATATAGCGTTTTAATTAACATTTTATATCCATTCTTTATGAAACCGGTTTTTTTGGGAAAAAAAGCATTTCATATATTGGATAAACTGGAGTGAGAGAATTGTTTTTTAAATATTCGTATTCCATCCTTGGAAGATGCTGAACCAACATTTCGTTTTTGAGTTAGGCTATTCACAGACAGCAACGCGCACAAAGCTTTTTCTAAAACTGATTTTTTTTCGTGGATTCGGGAGTCTCGAAAGGTGCATTTCCTATGCAATCTCTGTATCTAGTTTTTGAATGGAATGCAATACTTTCCCTGTATACTATAAGTAGTTGCAGAGAAAGTAAAAAAGAAAATAACTACTATGATTTCTCGTTTCTTGACAATCTGGTCATGAAGTTCATACAACTTTTTGTGGTCGATCTCCGTCTCTTTCCTTTAGCTGTACATTAGGCCGTCTATTCCTTGTAGATGGTCTATCAGTGTTGATATCTTTTATTTAACCTAACAGAGTACTGTTTAATAGAACTCGACAAACATGTCAATTGCGACGATCACATATAATATGGAAAACTTGTTAGTATGCTGTAAGAGTTATATGTTTAAATAAAGTCATAATTACACCTTTCACGGCACTCAAATAGTCGTAGATTTTCAGATGTTAAAATGTGTTTCAAACGTCGTTAAAAGTGGTCATAACTCATAGGTGTCCAATTATATAGGTGTCCCTGAAGGATAAAATTATTTTAAACAGTTTTTGTAAAGGAAATCTTTTTCCTGCGGTGCTTCGTGTAAGCGCTAGACGAGTTAATGTCATAGATTGCTACTTCCCATCAAGTTTAAGTATTTACGGCAAAATCAACAATGCAAATTAGTATTGCACTTATCTTAGTAAGTCACACAATCTTAATCCAAGAAACAAACACAGAAATCTCGTTAAAACAGACAATTTATGTGGAATACTTTTTTGTGGAGTATTTCTGAGATATTCCTAGTTATTTATCTGATTTTTCAACATGTATACCTCTCTTCAACGAGAAGTCCTTATTTTTTTTCTACCTTCTAGCAATGCAAAGAGAATAGAATTTCAAAGCCATCACATAGCGACCAGCTTTGAAAGCTTTGACTATCACTTAAAGCATAGGTGTCATTGAAGGGAAATAGGGCGGTTACTTTTTCCATTCCTAGTTCCTACTTCGCCGGTGACGTAAGAGAAATGAGGGCAAGGAAGAATGCTGGGAGGATTCAGGTTGCAATTTGTAACGGACATGACGCACGACACCGACTTTCTTATTTTGAAAACTCAAAGGAGTGCAGACTTACCGAATTAGCCAATGTCAGGCATCTTTACCCTGCACGGCCACACCACTAAGTCAAAGCGAATAGAGGGGGAAAAGAGAATGGCCTGCGGTATCTCTTTTTGGCACCTCTGGCTTAAAGCGTAGTGTATTCCCATATTCCTCTTGCAGCTACAAGAAAATTAGCAAGAGGATAGTTTCTACAAATGTTTATCTCGATTAACATGAAGTAGGTAGAGAAATAAACGTTTATCTGCCTAATATAGAATGTGATCCTGAGAACCACAACAGTTAAAGAAGGTCCCAAGATTTCCATATTAAGATTTCAACATAAATAAACGTTTTGAGATTCCCTAAATAAAAACCTTTATAGAACAAGGTCCTAATGTGAATGTAACATATGAGATTTTTGTAGAATTACATTTCAACCCGAATGTTTATATGGTGTCCCAAAATTAGACTGACAAACTTTGGGAGCTGACAGAAAACTTTATTTTAAACACTTATTATTAAGGAAAGTATTTTGCTGCGGTGCTTCGTTTAAGTTCTAGACGATTTAATGAGGGTGCAGTGCACCATACCTTTCTAAAATCCGTCTAGACTGTGTGGAATGGGCTAGCACAAGGCGACTTCAGACTAATGCAACTCCGTGGTTTCTCAGCCATTTTGTCTATCTCTTACGGTTTATCAGTTACGCAAAAGTCATCCAGAATGAGGAGTTCTTAGGACAATCCCAGTCCAATATCTGTACATTTCATTTGTCATGGATATGTCTTTACATATGGTATTTCAATAAAAATCGCTAGAGCATTTCTCGAGAAAATCAAAAGTTTCGAGACATGTTCCGTGTAAAGGGTAGTCCGGGGTGAAGAATTTTCTTCAAAATCTTCGTATGACATCCTTGGAATATGCATAACTTAAATGCCAAATTTGGTATTTAACCGACTTCTCTTCTTTGAGTTACACAGTTTGTGCTGATCGCACTTCCTTTGTTTTATTGAAGCACCTCCTTTTGTTTCGCGATTCTTGTTTTTCCCGCTGGGATGCGCTAGTGGTTTTTTTGGGTTTCCTCTTGGTCTCACCGCTGTAGGGACAGTCAGTCGGTGTTCTCCTTTCTTGGCGTGATGGGTAAGTGGTCCCGTTTGCTTGTTTTAACTAAGGCTCAGGCCGTGTATTACAGATTGGCTTTCTGACCGTTACTTGCCTGGGAGGTGCTTCTAACGCGGATGAATTAAATGTAACCTTGTAACAAGTAATTCTTGTAACCCGTAGGATATCCACGCGAATCATTTAGGCGCTTTCAGATAGGCCCGAATACTGCCCATCTCCTCGCTTTGAGGGGGAGTTGAATGGGGTTATGTAAATTGGTTTTGTTTTCACCTGTATTTCTATTGTGTGTTTTGGCTTCCATTTCTGTTTAAAGGTTTGCTATGCCGATTAATCATTCCTGTTAACAAATGTATAATTTATTGATCCATAAATGTTATAGTTCTTGAAATCTTTAATGGTCTCTTCTCTTCAATTCCTTCCCCCCTCTCACGATTCTACCTACGCCCCTACGGTGCAAGTTCACCGACAAACCGACACACTCATACACTGATGTTTCTCTAAAAATGCTTTTTTTCGATTCAGTTATTTCTGGTAGTACATGATAAAAGAGTAAAAATAGGAGGGGGCATTTATAAATGTTTCCGATGACGTCACAGCTTCGACAATAATAGGAAAGTTTATTTATATGAAAAAGTCTGTTAAAATGTACTGTTTGAGTATCCCAACAACATTTCCAGTTAGCTCCAGCAGAAAATATGAGCGACGTTTGAAATGCACTGTACTGGACTGATCTACAAGTGGAGGGAATTCCATGCTGTGTGCACGTAGGCTTATTGTAAGTCACATACCTGGGAGGAAGAAATGAGATGAGAGCATCCTAGGGGCGTATTTAGGACCCTAATTTGAGCTGGAGATTCTTCATCTCGAGTTCCCAGCCGCATGTGTTTCGACATCTGTCCCCCCAGCAGGTTAAGCGACTACAACGCCACCCTCCGTCGAGTACAGTAGTTAGAGTTCGCAAAGTCCTCACACAGCAGCGCCACACTCACTCATCGCCAACACTCCCGACTTTGAAAAAGTGGATTCAAATGAAAGCGAAATGAAATAGAGGGATGGAAAGTTCGGGGAATGTAATTGTCCTTCCCAGCATTCCCTAGCAAACCAAGGAAACCCCTGAAGGTCAGGAAGGTTGACCAAGGGAATCGAATCCACAATCTCCCGAATGCGAGTCACACACGCTACCACCTGAGCCATTCCGCTTGATTTGAAGTGCAGGGTATAGCAATACAAAAATTCCTGAGCAATTTTACAGGTTATTTTATTTACTTTTTCCTGTTAGCCATATTGATGTGATATCTGACCGCCCTATATCTATATGCAAATCTTGTCGCTAAGCCTCCACTTGGGTGGAGTTTGCGCCAGAAATGATAAACGATCTATCCCTTGGGTTAGGTGCAGTGCACCATACCTTTCTAAAATCCGGCTAGACTGTGGAACGGGCTAGCACAAGGCGACTTCAGACTAATGCAACTCCGTGTTTTCTCAGCCATGACCGAGAAAACCTCCTCTTGACAGCTAAGCAGTGAAATGCAAACACTTTGTGCATTCTGCTCTTTGTTCCTCCGCTTCGTACCGTAAAATGTCAGTTTTAACTATCTGCACTTGATACTTTTAATTAGCTGAAATACTACCAATTGACATGAGAGCCAGACCATTCTTTGTGACGAACGAATGCCATTTGACCACGTGGGGAAGTTTGGATGGAGGGAGAAAAACTGTAACTGACGAGGAAACCTCATATGAGGGTATATTGAAAGCTAGCCTAAAATTTCGTAGAGGGATATAAAATCACAACAATTAGACACTTACGAAACATTAGCTTCTAAAATTAAGTAGAAGTCAGGGAATGCCTCAGGATCATCACTCAAGGGGTAAAAGACGGATTTCATTCATATCTTGAGGAAAGTGAGACACAGCGATAGGCAACGATCGTGGCTAAGAAGCCAATATTCCGACTCAGGGATATATGGTGCTGGCTGCAACACTTTCTCATATTGTCCCCGTATTGCAGTGATGTCAAGCAGAGCTTAGCTGGGCCTAACTGCATGTGCTTGCTCTACTTGTAAATCAGGGCTATACAACGTGCATAACATGGAAAAAGCAAGCCACTTCCACATTTGCAGTTCCTTAACATAAGCATAGAAATTAATAAGTATTGTGACATATTCAATGCACTCTTAGAGGAGTTTGTTGGAAGATTTTCAGATTTGGAAACTTTCAAATTTAAACTGCATCTCCTTGGCCTGTCTTATTCTGTTGATCCGAAGAATGTTCCACAACTTCAACTAGAACTTTGAACTTATTTATGCTGTGATTGAGATCTAAAACCAGGCGTACAGTGATAATAATATTGTCAGTTCTTATCAAGCCCTTGATCCACAAACACATCCAGGATTTCACAAATTTACTGCAGCAATTATGTGTCTATTTGGCAATAAATACATCTGCAAAGAATTCTTTTGTTTAATAACTTGACGAAGTGGCCTCAAAGAGCAAAATAGTCTGCCTTGAGACCTGCTTTTGTAACGAGTGTCTTCCCAAATTTAAGATGGTGGAAAAACAAAATGGACATCTCGTAAATGTGTCATTAGGTTCAAAGTGTGACAATGTAGAGCTATTTTTATTTTATGTTACAGAAGCTGCCTGCTTTCTTCTGAATTATAAGGTTCAAAGTTAAATACACATTCCTTATCTTTTGTGGTTTTCAGGTTTTGTTAGGAATACTAATTTGTTTTTGAATAATTATCTTCTTACTTTATATTGAAACTTCATGATCACAAAATATATGTAAATAAATACTTTTAAACCAAGCAAAAGGATACACAATAACAAAAAGAGCTACTTCATTTTCCCTTTGAACTTGGTACACTTATGTTTCGCTTAACACTGCCGCTACCTGTGTCTTTCTCGGAGCGCTTCATGCCCAAGATGCTTCAAGGTCACGAAACGCGCTAGGATAGACACCAGGATGTATGGATGATCGGCCAGCTCTGCCGCGATAGGTGAGAGTGAGGCCGGTAGTCGGATTGATAGTTCTGGGCCCGTCAAGGTTGTTTTTCAACATTACCCGAATATATCTTTAGAACCCTTAATTGCCCTTAAGTCTCCTGCATAACAAATTTGTGATATTTCTACATTATCTATCAGGGAGCCTCCCAAAGCTTAAAATCGCACCGGGTGCAATGCAAGGTGCAAAACTTCCTTGTATCGTGCGTGCATCGTGGTGACACGGTTAAACTCGGCTCAACTACGCGCTACGGAGCGAAGAATCGAGAAGCTTGTGTTGATAGCTTATCAGTGACATAGGTCACTAGCTTTAAAGAAAGTAAAGAATCCCGAAAGTTAATTTAAATCAGAGTGAGAACTTTCTTATTTCTTTAAATCATAATCATGGAGCCAAATAGTTAATCTGCAGTAAAATAATCACATGAGTGAACAAAATTTATCTTGAAAGACAATATAGAATTCACTGGACGCTAGATAGGAAGAATTAACAGAGGCATAAATATCTGTGATAGATATAGAAAAATAACTGCTGTGTAACAGTGTAACTCAAAAACAAAATGTCAGGTAATCTCGTTATTTAAGTTTAGCATCTTTTAAAGCCGTAACAGGAAGCTTATTAAGAAAATCCCACACACCAAACTACAATTTAAATGGAAAATACTTCAATTTTTATTTTCTCGACAATATTTCTAACAATGTTTTAATACACCAATTGTTTAAGCATACGAGGAATGAAAATTTCAAATTCTGACTAATAATACTATATTTTTAAAATTTATACCACAAGTGTAATATGAAAAAAAAAAAAAAAAAAAAAAAAATAGTTTGTTCTTTAACGACGCTGTCAATTGCCAGGATCACATCAGCGTCGCCGGTGTGCCGGAATTTTGTCCCGCAGGAGTTCTTTTACATGCCAGTAAATCTACTGACATGGAGCTGTCGTTTTTAAGCACACTTAAAAACCATCGGCCTGGGCCGGGTTTGAACCCGCGACCTTGGGAACAGTAGGCAGCGTCTAACCAACTGAGCCACCCAGACCGACAGTGTAATATAAAGCAAACGTGTTAAAGTCTAAATTTCATCAATGTTGTTCAAATACGAGATTAGAAATTATTACCAACTTTATTTTTTGTTATGTCAAACTCCTCTGATATAAAAGTTTAAATTGTTGTCCTATATTCTAACCCTGGGCTCAAAATAAATCTGCTTTTTAAAATTACCCAAAGTTGATCCGTTTCTTTTTCAGTTTCAGTTCCGAAACTTTTTAAGCTTAAATTTATGTAAAGTAAGAACAAATTAGAAACTAAAAGCTTCACTTATCGTAGTAATATTCCAAGTTGTTTGGTGCTAACAAGTTTCGAGTTGACTCCAACTCATTCTCAATAGTTTGTATAGCTTTGAGAATGAGTTGGACTCAATTCAAAACTTGTTAGCACCAAACAACTTGGAATATTACTAAGATAAGTGAATCTTTTAGTTTCTAATTTGTTTTTACTTTAGATTCTTGTTGCTTCACTGTTAATAGCTTCATTATTTCCTTATTTACATTTATGTTTTTGGCCTTAAAATGTTGTAATTTTTGTGTTTGGAGTTTAAAAATATATGCCGAGATACATTTGATAATAAAACCTAGGGCACTTTTTATTTGTGTGAACATATACAGCAAATTTCATTAGTGCAATACAAAAACGGCTCCACAAGGAACATTTTACAGGAAGAAAAGTGATAAAAATATAAATAGCGAGAAAACAGCGATAAAAGCCTTAAATGGAGTCCAATTCAAACATGCATTAGGAAATTTAAAAGTGGCATCTGGAGGCAAATTATGCACTTTTTGCATTCACGACTGTTCAATTATTTGTGAGTATTAAAATAAAAAAGTGTTTTCCCCGCGATTTTCATGAAATTTCGGTCATGCGTATTCTTAAGATACATGACAGATTAAGTCCATAATTGTATGGATGACTATTCCACTCATACTTGACTTGGTTGAAATCAACCGATCATGTGCATAACAATTCCTAGATTAGAAATAAATTTATTTTTAAATTTAAATTTCAACCAAAGACTGCCTCCATTCGCGAAACATTTATCAAATTTCATCTCACCTCCTCCAAATTTTAATTATAACTTACCTTGATTTTTCTGCGTTACGATGAGGTTAGAGAATTTAGCTGCACTGTCCTTCAGATGCGCAACAGTTTACGTAATTTGACGCAACAGAGTCGCTAGCTTTAAATGTCAAAAGTGGCCGACACTCGCTTCTGTGGAGTATCTAATACTGAAATAATTGGAAGAGGGAAACCTCAGAACACACTATACAACAAGAAATATGTTTGGAATCAGTTTGACAAATTTCGTATTGAAAGAAATTATAAATTAACAGCAGATACTCCAAGTACTGCCGTGGCTAGGCGATTATACCATTTGGCTCTCACCAATGCGACCCGGGTTCGATTCCAGGTGTCCTCATCACACACCGGCGCAGGTTTCTCCGGTTTCCCCCGATATAATTCTACCAATTGCTCCATCATCACCTTTCCTGTCATCCTTCACCATCATTTCATATAATCCACTTCCTCACTCTCACACCAGGCTTCGGGCTGGTCACCCATCCTGGTTCCTCTGTATGATCCACTCCGGTTACGAAGACCGCACAGTACTGGTCGGGAGGGCTCGGAGCGCTGACCACGTCCCACTCTCCACCACTGGACCCCGCTCATGACGCCTGTAGTAGGCAGAGGTGGGGAATCCAGCGGTCGGGCGATAGGCCAAAGGGCTGTAGTGCCAGGACAGACTCCAAGTACTGACAGTGCCAACATCTGGAGCATGAATATGAGAATCTTGTAGGTCGTACCAATGGTTGCTGACGTATGAATGACTGCTTCATCTTTCTTTTACGAGGTTATTTATTAGAATTTAGCATTTAAATAACATTTTATTAGCTATATCATCCTTAAATTAGAGAAATAGTCTTAATGAATGCAACTCGTTATAGTCAAATTCTCTAGATAAATTGATAATTCCTCATGGCATTACTTACTGAGAGATACACCGGGACTTACATGAAGGAATGCGGATTCCATTAAAATGCACAATTATGTGGAGTAAATGCTTAGTTGCATTAATCATATCTGAGATGCTGTTATTGTTTTGAATTTTTCCAATTCCTTATTATGCTTTGGTCATCATTCTTTCTTTCCGTCAAAGATTACGGAAATCCAAACCCAGCACATAACGACCTACTTGTTAAAGATTTGATGGAATGTACAATAAATGCAGTTTTGATTAACAAGAAGAAGATAGAAAATATGATTTTGTGGTGAGTAGAGAAAATAATGTGAATTCCTACTCTTAATATGGTCTGTTTAATCTTGTTCTTTGGATCTTAAATCGTGCACCTGTTACACCAGTCATGTGGTCAACAAAATGCATTGCACGATTATAATCTCTCATGACTAACAACTCATTTACAACACTTTGCCTTTCACTGTCCTTAGATTTAACTCCACACTCCTTGTGAACTAATTTTCTTAGACCCTATTTTTCTCCATCTTTGTTTGATATTCATCTCTGTTTAACATCATATTCATTTCCTTTCTAAACGAAAGATGCTGGCTAACAGTCTAGTCCTGTTACTTGACTATTATTAAACCGATCTTTATGAATTTTATTCCCCAGGTTGTTCTTCTTACACCTTGATTCAATAACAACTTGTGGAGGGGGACTTAGTACTTCGACCGAAAGGTAATCTTTTGTGTCTATGCCTCTTACGGGGCAGCTCCCGGGAGGATGGATGACGTGAATGTATCCCAAGGGTGGACAAGATGTTGCCGCGACAGAGCAGAGGGCAGGTTCCCTACACTTTCCCAGTTAGAAGCCCCCGCCGAGCTGGCTCAGCCCGGTTCCTCTCCCACCCTTCGGATTCGTAGTCCTAAGGGAGGCGCGGGGCTCAGAAACTCCCTCTCCTCCCCCCCAAGGGCTTGTACCATCACAAGAGGGGCCCGGAAACCAGCGGGGACGAGATATCTAGAGCGCATTTGTTCTGCATACCGTGCTGGCCAACGCTCGCTGACACTTACAACCCTGAGAGAAATCTAACGGGATGAAGCGTGAAGTGAAATAAACAATGTAACGAAGTGGAGGGACAAAAAGTTCGGATATGGAAATCTCAGCTTTCGCCTAGCAACCCAGGGAAACCCCCAAGATACCCATGGGTTAGGAACCGAACCAACAACCTCCCGAATGAGAGCCTCAAAGGTTGCCACGGAGCCATCTCGCTCACTGAAACGCTATATGGTAGCCTGAATATTCTGGATCATGTTTTTATAACTGGTAATTCCACTTGCTACACAACAAATGTGAATCTAGTTCAAGAGCTTACCTTACGTCAAATAAAATTTCTGTTGCGTTAACCATTTCCGAGATATTCTTTGCTATGGTTTTGATTTTCAAACACACTATTTTCACTGTTTGGTTTTTCTCTTGATCACGCAAGAAGCATGAAATTTCAAAGCCATGACATAATCACCCGCTTTGTAAAAATCTGACAATGACTTTGGCTTACTGTATTTCTCTTTTAACGAAATGTGTAAATGTGTAGTGAACATTTATATGAAGTAGAACGCGAGTAGAATACGCGTAAAAACGGTTTGTTGAAGAGCCTGTAGATCATCATGTTAATGCAAATTTCAGATGTGTATATATATTTCTCTTCTAGGTCTTTCGGTCTGTGTTTATTTCTACATTAGCGCTCAGGAGTATGCGTTTGTGACTTGGTTACATATGTTCTCTCAACCGTGAATTATATGTATATCATGGAGCTTGTGCTGAGAGCCTAACTATAAAATGTAGTATTAGAAAGTGGCCGGCCAAGCACACTGTCTTCATTCTGACATCTTAAATCACTCACCAAGCGACGTTGCTTCAAGTGTTATATAACCATGCCTAATGAGATTTTAGATAATACAGGCCATGAAATTTAAATCTCACATATATCCTGATTGAGACTCACTCACTTCCCTTGAACGACAATTCGCACTTTCTAATGCGTTACTTCACTCAACAAAACATTCTGCATAGTCATCCGGTTTTTGCAAGCGAATATTTTACAGCGAAATTAGTTCTTAATTATGTCAAGATCAAACGAAACATTCTACACGTGTGCAAGCAGGACTGTAGTGAGCGAGATGGTGCGACTCACATTCGGGAGACCGAGAGTTCGATTCCCGTGGTCGACCTTCCTGACCCATTGAGTTTTCTCGGGGTTTTTACAAGTGGAGGAAAAATCCATTTATGGAGTTACCCCGACTGTACTGTGATGGTACAGTCGGGTGTGTGAGCTTCGCCCGAAGGCACTACCCAATTAAAAATCTCCACAGTAGAGAGTTCAGGGAGAGGGAGTGCAGCAGTACCGCTATTGCACCTGCGGATTCAGTGAAGGAGTATATTGGCCGGCCGTAGGGGCACAAGCCAGATGAAAGAGGGTGCCACCACGTCAACGTGACTGGAGCCCTGATTTCGCCCTTGGGAATTCAGAGTACCGTATTGACAGGAAGTATTAGGTGACGGATGAAGAGGATGCTTCCGACGACCACGAGTGTGAGCCACAGGAGATCCCAAAGTGTGCCCGTAGTAAGGCGCCTATCTTCCATTGGTTGTTGTTCCTTCAGCATCATCTGAAGAGCTGCCAACTCTTCCTTGATGAGCCTGCAGATTGACAAGAGAATATGCTCAGCTAGCAGTGTTCCCAACAGTGCCAAATAGATACACGCGAGCTCGCCTGAGGTTCATGCACGTTAGGATCATAATTGCCCGTCTTCAGCTTGCGAATCTGAGCACGCAACACAAAGGTGACATCACTTGTTTATTGTTTGGAATAGATGCGCAATAGCAAAGACCAGCTCAATTGCAAGTGGGGATTAGTATACCACTTGCTCTGAATGTGATACGTAAACATACGCTACTTGTGTAGGTAACTTCCTGAGTTCTGATATTATACGCTTGTTCCGCACCACTCCAGTCACTTCTCCTAATTTCTCTTCTCTTGCGCATATGGAGTGTCAGAACGATCTGGACAAACTGCAGTCAAAGATGTTTATAGTCACTGATTTCTAACTCATACCATTACATAAATAAGCAAAAAAATATGGGAAAGAAGCCGAAAGATCGTCTGTTGTAAATCAAACTATTTAGGCGTTAGAAGTTTAAGAGCTGTTAGAGTTATTTGCTCTATGTTGAATGAATCAAGTAATTTTCAATAACTTTTCCGTAAAACCACCCAAATATTTTTAGAATCCACCATAAGTCTCTAGCTACTAGATGCAAAATTCGCCAACACAGTGCACAAAAACAGCAGATTTAGTGGGAAAACCACTAACTTGGCAACACTGTCGGCTAGTCTCGCGTCAAGGTTTTTCCCGTGGCTAGGCCAGCTAGGTCGAACTTGGCTGGCATTATTATTTCCATTCTCTGAGTGTGGTAGTGGAGATCTTGCTTGAGTTCGGATAACTCGTACTCAAATCTCAAATGTAGCGATCTTGGTGGACAGGCTGAGCAAGTGCTTGTACATCCTGAAGCTTGTGGAGGGGGGAGGGGGACGCCAGGTGAATGCTGGGAAGGATATTTACATCCCATGAATTTTACCGCCTTCCATTTCCATTCATCTTCATTCCGTCCGATCTTTTCAGGGTTGTAATGTGACGATGAGCCACAGTGACGCTGCATCTCTAACTCATGTTAGAGACCCTAATGCCCCTATTACTGGTTCCAACACATCCCATAGAGCACTCCCATCTCATCCCTTCCTCCCTGGGGTCTGACGTGCGTAAGGTACAGTGTGGAATACCCTTCGCTTCTTGTCCAATCCAATCTAATCCTAATAGGAATATGATTAGAGAGTTAGAGTAGAGAGCTTCGAGGAAATTATCAAGATAAAGGTGATCACTTTAACTCCATTATCGTACGATAGACGTTTTAGTTCATTTGTAATTTTGATCACACTGATACATATTTTCAATCTGTGCCACGACGCAGTGGACAAGAGCGTGGTGTTCTGGTTACTGGCCACAGAATATCCCCGGTTTCGTCCCACTACCCATGCGGGTGCGGGGTATAGAACCGGTACTCACTGATAGTGAGGAAATTCAGGAGCTGCGATAGGTATCAATCCCATCCTTAACTGCCAAGGTTAGGAGAACTGTGGTGTTCACCCCAGCTGCTTGTATCGATTGGATGATCGACCATCCCTACTGCTGTGCGATTGGCAATCGTGCGGAACTGTTACGTCATAATGGAAATGGATGTGCAATTAAAAAATAACTTTCGGTTGCTTTTCTAACCTGAATCAGGTTTTATTAGAACTTATAGTATTGTAGACGCAAGAAAAGACGTGGACTACTTTGTCAAACTTATTTTTCGTTTGTTAGTCCAATTAAAAATCTTTATACTTAAATACTACCACGGACTAAGATAGTAGATGGTAGAAACTTTAAGATACTGTAAGCTAAATACTTAAAAATGAACATGGAATTTGTGAAGGTATATGGTTTGTTGGCCATCCACCTAATGCTGTGCTGTGCTATTAAGGATCTCGTGTTCTATTCCCGATACCGTCATGAGGATTCTTCCTCTGGGATGGCCTGTTAAAGGAAGGATTCCGCAGAGGATTTGTTTCCGATCCCTTCAGTTGCTGTGACGCGACTGTGTGGGCCTATAGCACCCATGGTACTTTAGACGTTATCAGAAATACATCGGGCCGAATATCTGAGCCCCAACCAATAGGGAGTTTTTCGGATTGGGTTGGATTCGACCGTTCTCCAGGTGGATAGCCTCATCTCGACGGTGATAATCAATTTTGCCAGTGTGTAGTGGTAGCATTTTAAAGGCAGTAATGTAATCTATATTTTGGCAATTCAAAAATTTTAGCTTTTCAACATTACACCGACAAACTTTTAAACCAGAGAAATGGCTGGTGTCTTTGCAAGAGTACGGCAGAATAGGGGACGTCAATTCACTCTTTGTGTAATCGAAACGGGCGTGCGTTCCAATATTTACTTTAAACAGTAAAGCTGTGATTAACTGTAAACAATGAGATGCTTATGTTATGTTTATGCGTTCTGTGGTTGGTTCATGGGTTAAGATTGTGTGCCTTACTAAGATAAATGCAATACTAATTTGCATTGTTGATTTAGTCGTAAATATTTAAACTGGGTGGGAGGCAGTAATCTATGACATTAACCCGTTATCTATCAGCTCCCAAAGTTTGTCGGCCTAATTTTGGGACATTTTGTGTAAAACACGTGTTTAGTGGGAGATGTTAGCACTAGTGAAGTAGCAACCAAACAAGAAGCATGACATCACAGTTGTAAACACGACGGCAATGATGCACTCTTGTATATGTTTCACATAGTACGAGCTGTGTGGGGTGTGGGGGGTGTGGGGGTGTGGGGGGTGTGGGGATGTAGGGGTGTGAGGAGTGTCGGGGGGTGTGGGGGTGTGGGGTGTGAGGGGTGTCGGGGGGTGTGGAGGGATGTGGGGGTGTGAGGGGTGTCGGGGGGTGTGGGAGGTGTCGGGGGATGTGGGGGGGGGGGTGTTGGGGGGTGTTGGGGGTGTCGGGTGTGTGGGGTGTGTGGGGTGTGTGGGGTGTGTGGGGTGTGTATGTGTGTGTGTAACCGATATTGTCAAAAACCGCCTGACCGATAACCGCGAAATTTGGCACGTACCTATAAGCATTTCTTCATGGAGGTTTGTATACTATGCGTTTTACTATGCAACGTATTACGTTCACATGGTTTTCTCAACTTGCTGTTCTTTTACGTAACACATTCACATGCCATTTTCTACTCACCCTTCAAGATACTTCTTTTTCTTTACCTGATCACCCATCCCTTATGTAGGACTTAGCCAGTGCCTAGGGTCAGATGCCTGTCGGGGAGCAGAGGAACCCATGACCGGACAGAGTGAAGACCTGGAAGCGGGTGTTCGCCAAGTACCAGGTAAGATAGTGAGGAAGAGGTTGATGTGAAATGCAATTGGTGGAATGATCGGTGGGGGAAATCCGGAGAACCCGGAGAAAACCCACTCAGGCGCCGCTTCGTCCATCGCGAGGACCACATGAGGGTCCCTGGGATCGAACCCGGCCCGCCTAGGTGGTAGGAGAACGGTCTAACCGTACACACCTTTATGCTAATTATATCAAGTATAAATCGAGTCCGACTTTCTTTCTATTCCTTTCCTCTTGTTTATTTAATTCTTAGCTTCCTAAGCCATTTATCCTTAATTTTCCTGGCAAATTCTCCCATATCCTTGACTATTTTCCCTCCCTTAGCTGTTAATGTTTTTATCGCAACATTTTCTTCCTCATTTCGTACCAGTTTGAATCTCAAATATTCTCTTTTCAGGTCTTTAACTCTATTTTTTTGTATATGAACATCGTCCAATGTAGTATGCCATATCGGACGATGAATGGATGACATGGGTGAAATAATGCTCAAATGAGCCTGAGGTTCACAGAGCTGGGACAAGCTTCTGGTTCTTGACACAAGGAAGGGAATACAATCAAAAGTACAGGGCAGAAGGGAAAAGGGAAAGAGCGGCAAGGGTAATGTATGTTGTATTTTGTACAAATAGTGCCAAAGAAAATCTCACTGCTCCTCGCCTCTATGCCACATTATTTATCGTTGTAATAAGCCATGGCCATTTCATTGGCTGCTTTAGGTCATGTCGCAAGGATGTGCCACTCATTTAGGCAAATAGTCACAGCGATAACCACTACAAAGCTTACAAAATGGCGTAGAAACGAAGTATATATTTACACTCTCGGTCGTATTGCCTAAAAGAGAAGGAGAGTGAGTGCATTCAGTTTGTCATACATACCTCTTATCATGATTGGTATTTATAGCTTATCGCCTAGCACAGGGTACGCCTTTGAAGGGGTTAAAAATCTAAGGAGAAAACTCGATGAGCGTCCAGGTTAGTGGTGAAGCCCACCCTCAAAAAACCTAGAAAACGATACAAAATCCACCGAAGATTTCCTTTGGTGCTGTTTGTACGTACTTCCCATGCAATTGCATAGGATGTACCTAGCCTGTTTCACTAGAAACTAATTCTAGAATCATACAAAAAAAAATGTGTGCCGTAAAGACATGCTATAGAAGTGAAACTTTTGAATTAAAGGGAAACATTTTAATTATTCATCAATTACTTCTGCAAAACATAGGTTTTGTTTATCATTCATTTATTTACATAAAATTATTTATATATGTGTCATTGTGCATCATCTTCATTCTTAAGAAAAGAACTTATCGGTTTATGATAACTAAAATAAGTTTTCCCTCATGCCACGCTCTTGTTCTTTCTGCACCTGACCTAACAATGAATAACTTATATTATGATAACTAAAATAAGTTTTCCCTCATGCCGAGCTCTTGTTCTTTCTGCACCTGGCTTAACAATGAATAACTTATTCACAACAATGAATATAATGAACAAAATAGATCATAAACAACGAGAGCACTAAACAGTACTCGAAATGCTTTGATTATACACACGTGTTTCAACAGATACTCTGTTGATAACCAACAGCTGTACTTAGTGCTCACCACGCCACCTGAACGCAATAAACGCAACCACGGATAACGGGAATGAAAGAAATCTAGAAGAGCATATGTCTCACTCTTCTGCGATACCCGAAGGCAAGCGAGAAACTCTACCCACTCTACCCGACAGTGTTCACCCTCACTACTTTTTGTCACACAAAAAGGTTGCGGATCAGAATTTCAAAGCCCTACCATAAGAAGATTCACTTAAAAAAGAAATGCAAAATTCAGGTGATTACAAAGCTATATTGCGCCATGACCGAAGTTATTTATACGGTATATTAGTGCAATAAACATGTAGACTGCTCGAGAAGATTAAAGTATTTCTATGAAAACACTAATTTTTGTCTGTTTGTTGCAGATAATCAGACAAAATGTTGATGAAACAGTAACCAATAAACATCGTAAGTTGGAGACTCAATGGAATGTCCTTTACTGAGATCTAAGAACGGTTTCACCTAAATTACACTACAGAAGCCTTAACACGAATAACCAATAGAGTTTCATCGACATCGCAGGAAACTTTGGGATCATGCGACTGGCGATTGAGTGGAGTGGAAAAGCATTGACACGTCGTCTCATCAGGAACACGACATCCCAAAGTTCATTGTATGGTAATCTTGCACTTTTTAGTGAAGAAAAAGATTATGACATCCCATATACTCCATAATCTTGAAGCTGAGTACAACTCTTTAAACTGTGTTTGGATCTTAGCATAGCACGGTTCATTGAGTCTTCAAAACACGACGTTGTTGTTAGTCAACATCTTTCAGACTACCTTAAAAAAAGAGACAAAGCTTTGCGTTTTCACAGAAATGGTTAGATACTTCTCGGGTAGCCTGTATTTGTGAACATAAGTAAGGTGATATCGTACTGGAATCTTCTGTGGGTACTTTCTGCATAAGTGGAAACATCAGCAGCAGTTTTCATCCACGTTTATTAACATTTACCTAGACGTTTATTGTGATAAAAACTGCCGCTAGTTTCAATAAAAAACACAAGTTGCTAAGAGATTATTTATGATATGTAAACATTTAATTGGTATCATGCCAATGAAAGGATAGAATATAGTAATGATATCGTTTACTGAGAAGAGCATTCCGAAACCGGATCCCTACATATATGCTTACACAAGGAACTTCATTAACACAAGATATGCTGTTGGAATTAAATCTAAATCTGTAAAGTTTTCTTGAAATGCCTATTGGAGGGGGGAAAAACCACATCGTGAGCTGATAACCACAGAGTTCTATCTGCATTTTTTAAAATTTTGTTTTTTATTTTAAAGCAAATATGAAATTGTTCTCTTTCACTGCAGATCAGTGGTTTATTCATATCATGCACCATTTGTGTGTAATGTGCTGGTAAGTTTAGTTCTATCTACAAATGGTGGCAGAACTGAGAACCAGATGGTTGTGTTTGCATCTCCATCATTTGTATTTCCTTCTCATTTCTTGTGTGCACATTGTTTCTTTGGCATTATATGCAGTTACACAGGATGGAAAGTGAAACATCTTCGCAAGAATCTGATACCAATGACGCAAAATACATTCAACTAAGTAGTCACAAAAATAATACTTAACCCCTAACCAGAGCGAATAGAAGGAGAAGTGTGATCACTCCACTGCTCTTCCATATGATTATACAAGAGCTACCTGGCGCCTCCGTCAGGTGGCAGCAAAGTCGTTAGTGCGGCTATTTACAGCACGTTTCGCTGGCCATTGCATTGGAGTATTGTTGTGTATGGTTGCTGTGTTTGTTACAGTGCGATGAATTGTTGTTAATTTTTATGAAACTGTGAATTTATAGAAATAATCGACATGCCTATGTGTTTCGTGCCTGGTTGTAAATCTGGATATGACAAATCTAAAGGTAAACATTTCTTTACACCTCCAAAAGATAAACTACTGTTTTCTAAATGGGAGAGGGCTATACCAAGAAAGGACAAGTGCCTTTCATCTAATAGTTACGTGTGTGATTTACATTTTTCAGAAGAGCTTTTGATAAAGGTAGACAAGTTTGTAGTTAATGGAGAAAATGTAGAGATTGCAAGGCAAAGATGGAAGTTAATGCCTCATGCAGTTCCACATCTTTTTCCTAATCTTCCTAAATATTTATCACGGTCGATACACTCCCGTAAACCTCCTTCACAGCGACCATCAAAAAGGGTTGAAAGAGATACCAATTTAGAAGACAGTGGGAATCATGCAGAAGTCTTTCAAAATACGACTGTTAATCTTCCCCTCACAGGGGATACCAGTAGGCATTTTAATAATAAAGTAGGCCTATTAAAGAAAAAGTTAAAGCAACAACAGCGTAATATAATTAGACTAAAAAGCCAATTGAAAGTAGCCAATGCCAAGATTCAAGTACTTGAAAGGAAAGTAAATGGAAGTAGTGGCAATATCGATGAATCTGATGGAACAAAATGCCTAAGTAAAAAACAAAAAATTGTTGTTGATACAATTTTGAAAAGATCAAAGGCAACTAAAAAGAAAGGCATGAGATATAATGAAGAATTTCTTTTAGATAGCCTGCTTTTAAAAATCAGTCACCCAAAGGATACAGGCATTGTTTAAATCACAATCTACTTCCCCTTCCATCAGAATCACATTTAAGAAAGTTAATCAAAGGTCTTAAATGTCCTTATGGCATTAATATCGACGCTGTAAATGCTATATCTGAATTTTTGAAGCATAAGAATGAAAACGAACGATGTGGAATTTTAATTTTTGACGAAGTTAAGAGCAGAAGTTCGATTTGATTCTAATTCTTTGAAAGTGGATGCGTTTGTGGATTTGGGGGATTTAACCCCCAATAAAAGTAAAAATGAATTGGCCAATCACGTCCTGGTATTTATGTATGTCCCTTTATTGTATAATTGGGTGCAACCTGTAGCTATCTCCGCACGTAGAAATGAAACTCCAGGGGACATTTTGGCACAAATTTTAATGCAGGTTATCATTCAACTGGAAGGTCCAGGAGCTAAAATACTTGGTTTTACATCAGATGGGAGCCAGTCTAACAAGAAACTGTGGAACTGTTTGAGAGTATGTGGCAAACGTAATAATGTTAAATGTTCAGTACCCCATCCTACCGATACAAGCAGGCGACTTTGGGCATTTTCAGACTTTGTGCACATAATTAAATGCATAAGGAATAAAGTGCACAAAATGTACGAAGTTTCTTACAGCAATGAAAACGTTAATTTTCTGTACTATCGACGGCTTTATGAAGCTGATACTTGTTCTCAGTTTTCAGGAATGAGAGTCTGCCTCAAGCTTACGAAAGCTCATATCAACACAAATACATTTCAGAAAATGAATGTGAGGCTTGCTTTCCAGCTGTTTAGCCGATCTGTGGCTGATGGTATTAAATTCTTCCGGGAGACACACTTTGCTGGATTCGAAGGAAGTGAAAAAACGGAACAGTTCACCAGAGAGCTCAATTGCCTCGTAGATATATTAAATGCATCACTGCCTATAAATGGGCTGTACAAAGGTTCAAACAAAGTCGAAATACTTACGAGATGGAAATCACTTCTTAATGAAGAACAGAATACTTTCGCTTCTGAAAGGACATTACAGTCTTTAAGAGTAGCCATGCAGAGTACACTGGAAGTAGCAGAATATTTGTGGAGAAGTGGACTGAAATACCTACTGGCAGCCAAGTTAAATCAGGACCCAATAGAAACACACTTTGGAATTTTACGGTCTTTAAGTTGCGACGATCATCCATCTACAGTCTATTTCCTCCAGTTACATATGTTACAGTCAATTTACGTTCCAACCAAAGTAGCAATATCATCTGGAGGCAATTGTGAGTATAGGCAAGAGCTGCCTTTAACATCATTCGTTAACCAAATGAGGTTATTAGCAAAGGAAACAGTGAGCCACAATAGGGGAATTACAGAAAATATAGAGAGTAAAATTAAGGACAATTAAGGAACCTGATATACCAGAATGGGAAAACAATGTACCTGAAATTACTCAGAAAGATATGGCTAAAGAATGCCTGATATATCACTTGAGTGGATATATAGTACACAACTGTTCAACGATAACAAATTGTAAAGCATGTGTTAATTTACTCCATGGCAAGTGTGCAGATTTCCCCTCCGTATGACTTTTAATTGCAATTAAAGACCACAAAACTGGTACAGACAATTTATGTCTTACTTACCCCTCTAAATCTGTATATAGCGTTCTTTCGCAAACAGAGAGGGTTTTAGCAGATAGACTTTCAAATGAAAGTAACTTGTGGGGCGATATATTTTTCGATTGTTGTGACAGTGTTAACCAAATTAGTGTTGCTTCTGGAATTGGGTGTTGTGAGGAACGTTTACTGGATCTTGTCCCCAAACCAATTCTGCATTACATGAAGTGTCGCTTCTTTTCCCGCACCATGGAAATAAATGAATTACAATCATCAAAGGCTGCAAAATCATCTCGGAAATTGTCAAAAGTTACTAACACCTGATTTCAACATTGGTGAGCACATTTTTATCTCTAGAACAAAATACAAGTAGCTTGTACTATTCTTACAGCAAAGTTAACTTTTCATTCACAGGAAATTATATTTTACTTCATTCCTTTAATGCCATTTTGCATTCTAGTGGTAACATTATTAATTGCATTTCTGTGAATGGCTGCCAGAATGTGCATGCGTGAGTTTGTCACTGTTGAACGACAATATTCTTCTCCATTGCTACTTTTCCAGTGAATCTCCTGCGAAACGCTAGTGTTTGTATTAGCATTCTACCGCACTAGCGGTTGCGCTGCCATCTGTGCGGTGGAACACATGAACTACAGCAGTGATCACACTTCTCCTTCTACTCGCTCTGCCCTAACTTAAACGTATTATATGTAAACAGGAGTGCATTTTTTAATAATTTTGCACCCGTGAAACTGTCAATGTATGGATCAATTTTTAGTAACGAATATAATCTTGAATTCTTGGTCCCAAAGTCAGATCGATGTGAGATTTGTTAAGAGTTTCATGTGACACAAAGGGAAAAATTCTGATGTGTTGTACTCACTTGACTTTCTCTACTCCTGTACTAACCATTCTTACAAACTCATTCTTCTATCTTCTTCGTGTTAGTTGAGATAAGAATTTGCAGAAATTATCTTATTGCTCGTTTTCTTGCATGTGCAATATGGTTATACAGTAGGCTTTGAGCAATAATCAAATCTTTTAAAGCTTTCAAATTCCGTTCTCTTTGCACGCCTAACATTTAAAAAGATTAATAGCGATATTCCATTTGACAGAAGTATAAGTTATCCAAAATTTATACAAATAAGAAGGAATATTTATGAAATGGTTCACTCTACAAAAAAAATATTTCAACATAAATTGTGTGTTTTGGCGATATTTACATTTTTTGAATAGTTTGAATTTGTCTATCTCTTACGGTTTACCAGTTATTCAGAAGTCATCCAGAGTAAACAGGACTACATAGGCTATAGTCAGAAATTTCAAAATATGCATTTCATTTGTCATAAAAATATCTCAAAGATATGGCATTTTAATCAAAATCATTAGAGACATTTTCAAGAAAATCAAAATTTTCGATACATTTTCCATGTAAAGGGTAATTTAGGGCGGAGCAATTTTCTTCAAAATCTTCGTGTCGCATCCTTGAAAAACATTTAACTTAAATACCAACTTTGGTTTTTAACCGACTTTTCGTTTTTGACTTATGCTGTCCATAAACAGACAGACACAGACACACGCAGACACACACACACACACACACACACACACACACACACACACACACACACACACACACACACACACACACACACACACACATACACACGGAGACATTTTGATAAAAATGCCTTTTTTTGGATTCAGGAGGCCACAAAACATAAACATATGGCATTTTAATCAAAATCGTTTGAGCCATTTTCAAGAAAATCAAAATGTTCGTAAAATTTTCCATGGAAAGGGTAGTTTTGCGTGTGGCTATTTTCTTCGAAATCACCCTTGAAAGACTTAAACTTAAATATCAACTTTGGACTTCAACCGACTTTTCATTTTTGAGTTATGCTGTCCAGACTGACACACACGCACACGCGCGCGCGCACACGCATTTCTAAAAATGCCTTTTTTTGGATTCAGAGGGCCACAAAACATATATTTGCGGTGAAGTGTCGACATCGACTTTTTGGGTGGATTACAACACATCCTCTACTTTACTATACGTAGTAGAGAAAGTAAAAAAGTATAACTAAATAGTTGTTTGAAAAGTATGAGACACATTTAAAGGAAAACTATTTTATACGACAAGAAAGGAGTATTGACGTAGAAAATAATGTAATGGAAGTTTGTGTTTATTTCGAGGATGCGATTTCCTTACCCCATGCTAGTGTTAGTTTTTTCTCTTATAAAATGTTCATATTCTCAATGCTCATTTTTGAAAGGGTAAAAAGGGCTTCTGTACCATTTGGTAAGAAGCATTCTGTGGTAAATCTAGAAATGACATTGCCAGTGGAGTAGCTAAAATTCTGAAAAAATTGAGAGGTAGAATTGGAACTGACAAATCCAATGCCAGAGCTGGGATCCCAGCTGTGGTATTGGGTTTTGCAGTTGTGATTCTACCTCTCAAGCACTGCGCACACGCGGCTTGTGTGTTTAACAATAACACCAACAATTTGTTGGCATAAATAAATAAATAAATAAATAAATAAATAAATAAATAAATAAATAAATAAATAAATAAATAAATAAATAAATAAATAAATAAATAAATAAATAAATAAATAAATAAATAAATAAATAAATAAATAAATAAATAAATAAATAAATAAATAAATAAATAAATAAATAAATAAATAAATAAATAAATAAATAAATAAATAAATAAATAAATAAATAAATAAATAAATAATAATTACTATCTGAAAAAATTGCTTCATGTACCCTGAATTTAAAGAATATATTATTTAGAGTGAAAGTTGCATTCTTCAAAATATCAATTCCGTAATTTATTCTGCTGTAGGTTCGTTTCTTTGAAAAAAAAGGTCAAATTAGAAACATTACGATGAGATACTCAACACCAGGGCATTCTTGCGTTCAAAAAGTTGACAACATACATTCAAACATAGATAAGTCTGAAACTTTTATAAGTTTGGTGTCCACTTTCTTTAAACAGAATACTCCTGGCTTGCAGCAGGAGGTCCCCTAATGAGGTAACTGTGATGACAGAAGCTGATTTCTATGACTGTTGAACCCAGAGAAAAACTTTTAATTAAGTGCCAGGTGTCACAATTGAAGTCCGAAAGGAAAATTACCTTCTCAATGTTTGCTTTAAGAGGAGTCATAGTCAGCAGTAATGGAATAAAACCAGTATCGTAAAAATAAGCATTTAAGAAACAAATAACATCAGATCCGACCACAAAAAGCAAAGCTTTCGTCTCTAGGGAAACATTGTCAGAGGAAAGGGTTGCAGATATCCAATCAATGATGAAATGGATGCCCACTGTTAATGCAGAGTTCTACAAAGCAAATTTTAACTGACATTAATAATTATGTACCTTGCACCATATCCAGAGGTGCTTGGGACCATTAGATTATAATCTTTCTTTATATATCGTAGTAAATGTGTTCCCTTTGGAATATTGTAATAAATTGATCATGGTAAGCTGTATAAACCATGTTTTTATTTACCAATACATTTCATAAGAATATCATTGTTCCCCAGTCCTATATTACGTTCCAAATTTTGAATCCTGATCCTCAAAAATTCACTCAAATACAGATAGAACCCTCTAGTTCTTACATCACGACATATCGACACTTAACGCAAGATGAGTCATTCTTTGCTTACAACAATGGACACAGAACAAAGCTGATTGTGCGCAAAAAAGCGGTTTTGTGGTCAGCTTATATAATCTGCCTCTGAGCATTACATGGGTCCATTCGTGTAGCAATAAAGTATACGGAATTTTTCGTGAGATTCTTGATGGTGACCGCTTTCAGTTAAAGGTAACTGTGTACATTGAATAGTTTAAAAAATTTCATTTTTAAAATTGCTTTTGACATTCCCTGAAATTTCCGAAACAAACCAACGTGTTCATTTATGGTGTTTTCACATTAAATACCAATGTTAAAGAGAGTTTAGGTAGACAGTACTGTTATTTAAATTCAAGCATGCCATATGTCACAAAACGTCTTCAAATTTCAAACTCTTTTTCTTAAATGTTAAATTTTACGTACAAAGGAACCACTCAACATAGAAGCATGCAATTTTGTACAGCTCTTTTTCACGTGAGTATAAAAGAGGTCTGTGTAGAACGCCTTTTGAGGTGCAGTAATTATTCAGTATTTTCAGAAGTTCAAAACCTGTTGTAAAATTAGTAATAGTAGGTATATATTTTTTGAAATCAAACGCCTTCACTAAAACGCCTTCGATTAAGTATCATACGAGACCTCATGGTTCCTACTTACAAAAATACAAGTATCTATACTCTGTACATCAAGAGATTAGAGGAGACGTAAACAAAGCCACGTGCGTTTTGACCCTCTTGACGCTTTTGTCGTCTAAATAGTCCCTTGAAGAAATACTGTTACTAAGGTCTGAAACCTCACTTAAAGTTTGCTAATGCACGAACTAAGTGTGCTAAGCATAGTTAAAGTGTAAGAATACGCAGTTAAGTGAATCTGTAACCAGCCTAATTCATTCTGCGCGCGCATTATTCAGTATGAAAGTAAAATGGCGGAACAAGTGAGTGTTGTGAAACATAAGCGCGGCAAACCGTTGCGAAGTGGTGAAAAGACAACAATAATGAACATGTTTAACAAGTTATGCGAGAAATATCCCGAACTTTCTATTGAAGACGTGCTTAAATTAATATTCGAGTTTACCGGTGGGTCAGTTGCAAGTATTTACAGCACACGCAAAGAAAAATCCTCAGTTGGAAAAGTTAGAACTCCCGGCACAAAGCGACCACGTGCCAGACAAATGTTGGATATAGTTTGGGACGAATTTGTGTGATCTGCAATCCGTCGAAAAGTTCACCAGATCTTTGTTAACAATGAACCCCAACTTTAAACAATGTGTTAGATCTGATCCCGATTTAAAACGAACTTCCCTTCCAGAAGCTGCTTCTGGAGATTGGTTTCGAGTTTGTGAGTAGGAAATGAAAAAGTGGTATTGTGGACAGAGATGACGTAAGTAGCAGTAAATTTCCATGTGCTACATGTTATTTGGATCAAGTAAACATATCCTTTTAATAGTGTAAAATGCATTATTATACCTATGCGTAGCGGTAGGTAACTGTGTTGGGTCATTGCGAATGCACGTGGCCGCGGAGTGATACAAACCAGTACTTTGTTTACATCTCCTCTAATCTCTTGATCTTGTATATTGCTCTAGCGCTAGTTTCATGACTACTTTTATACATATCAGACGTTCTGTGGCACAGGTTTTCCTTTCTCCCTGCTCCTATTTCTGATATGGTTGAAGCCTTTCATGTGAGAGGTACATACATTGGCATTTATCTAATATCCAACTCTCTATTTTTTCTTGATGGTCGGTGTCTACGTAAATAGCATTGAAATGACAATAAAATAAATGACTATGCAAAATGAATTGTTAAATTAAGTAACGCATTAGAAAGTGCGAATTGCCATTCAAGGGAAGTGTGGAGACAGTGTGCTTGGCCACTTTCTAATACTACATCTTATAGTTAGGCTCTCAGCACAAGGTCCATGACATACACATAATTCACGGCTGAGAGAACATATGTAACCAAGTGACCAACCAATACTTCTGAGCGCTAATACATTCAAGAAATAACCATAAGCCAAAGGACATGGGTGGAAAAGCAATATATATAGTGTACTGCATTCACACGACTTTATCTATATAGCGTTCCATTCTTAGAAGACAGTATGGAGTTAAATGGGACATCTCTGTCTCTATCTAGCGCATACAAGTTGCCATTAGCCGCGTCCTTTTCTACCCTCACGCTGTTGCCAGATTACTAATAGCATGGTATAAATATTCATTTGTTATAAATTTCAGGTTTGAACACATTATCCTATGCAGAATTTTTTTCTCTATCAGGTTATATCCTTTTCAGAGTCATTATACATTTCTATAGGCCCAAATTTCTTCAGAAAACGTTTTTTTCAATAGAAGTCCGATATTTGCTGTTTCTACACTCATCACGCGCTAAGTAACAAACTAACTGCTATAATGCATCTATATTTTTTACTTAGGTAGAGTAGACCATAGTGCTACTACCTGCCTACTTTGAATTCTCTATGTTTACCCAATTAAGTGTTATAATTTTTTAAATTAAATGTTTTCGGAAAATTGTATATCTGTGCACTGCAAAAGTTACGCAGTGTGAAACTTTTTTGTTATTGAGTTTACATCAGGGAACCAGCGAGAGCAAATGTTGAGGAAGGTTGGAGAAAGTTTTTAAAATAAACCAAAAGGCAGTAACCTCTTTCTTTTATCCAGTAAGGCCTGACACAGAAGATAGTATAAGGAGCAGCACTAACATTAGTTCGAAAGAAGCCGTGTGTGTAACTGTGAGCTGTTATTGCGTTATTTGTTTAATATTTTTGTAAATATTTGTAGTTATGGAGGGGGAAGCTAGGAAGAGACGATATGTTGGTAAATTAAGAAGTAAGGAACGCCAAATAATTATGAATGTGTTAGATTATTTTTGAAGTAAAATGCGTGTAAGGCAGTAAAAGAAACAGCTAAGGCTATCGGGTTTTCAGAAGCAGTAGTGAGTATGATTAAAAAGGAACTAATGAAAGGACCTCTAAGAACGCCATCGAAAAAGAACGCTAGGTTAACACAATATGATTGAATAGTGCAATGTGGATTGCGGCGAATTGTTCATTCTTTACAGTTTGCAAATATTCCACCCACGCTGAATATAATTTTCTAACGGGTCAACAGTGATGAGACCCTACCAAATTTCTCAAGGGCCACTGTTAGTCGGTTCTTACATGATTTGGGGTCCGAATATGAAAGAAGGGGTAAGAAGTGCATATTAATAGAAAGAGACGATACCATCAGATGGCGACATAAATATCTAAAATACGTAAAAAGGTTTAGGGACCAGGGGAAATCAGTTGTTTATACAGACGAGTCATTTGTAAATTTAGGTCATACAGTAACAAAGGCATGGAGGGATACCAAAGTTAAAAGTGCCCATCTCGTCAAGCAGCAATTGAAGGACTAAGTACAGGACTCTGGTCACCTCGGGGTCGCGCGCGGAGAAAGATTCGCAACTAGTACATGTTGCAACACTGCGCTCCATTTAACGTGAAACGCGCTTTAGTCATCCTTCTAAAAACTGCTATTTTATTTGTTTACTCCAGATTTACAATGTCTTTGATATCTTCCTGCACTCATTTAGGAACTATAGTTTTTCTCCACTCTTCTCTGTCTTCCTAGGACCCATCTTCTAATCTCCTTTCTTTCACTGCAGTATTGTTCCTTGTTTCCTTGTTAATTTGGTCCTTCCCCTTTCCCTACGTCCCACTGGAGGCCATTCATTGACAGTCTGTCCTCGTGCATCCTCTTATGTGTCCAAACCATTTTAGTTGTTCTGTTTTAATTTGTTCCACCAATGAACCGTTTAATTTCACTTTCTCCCTTATAACTGCGTTTGGGATTTTATCTCTCCTTGATATCCATTCATATCGTCACCAAAAATCCATTTCAGCAGAATTTAATTTAGCTTCTTTCCTAAATCTCAAATGCCAAATATCTGAACCATATGTGATTATATTTTTATAATAGAATTATATGCATTTGGTTTGCTTTAATTGTAACATCCTTATCCCATAAAAACTGTTTAACTTTGACATTGCTGACCTTTTGTTGACTTTGTCATTTATATAACTTCATGGTTTCCATCTTTCGTTATTTTAAACCTCAAACATGTACATTCGTTGCAATGTTTAATTGTTCGTTTATCATTTTCCAAGAATATATCTTTTGCACGCGTTCCTATTGCCATATAATTAGTTTTGCTTATGTTAATGTTTAAACCCCATTTCCCATATTCTCCCATGAGATTTCTCGTCATATATTCCATATGGTCATAATCTCCTACCACAACCAGTTGGTCATCTGCGAATAATAGTGATAATAATAAACCCTTTTGGGAACATTTATTTTTCCAGATCTGTAAGGTATTGTGAAGGTATATTTTAAATAACGTAGGTGATAGGGAGCAGTCTTGTCTCAAGTCTTTGCTAACATGAAAGCCTTGTGAAATATTGTTCTGCGGTTTGATTTCTGTATAGGAATTTTCATATTCATTTTGTATAGCTTGTATAACACTGTAATTTATTTTATAATTTTCCAGCACTTTATACCACGGAACATTGTCATGCGCTATATTCCAAGTGGGCGAATAATAGATGTAGAGGTTTTCCAGAAGCAATGCTTTCTTCAAAAGTTTGACTTGAACAAAAATGTGGTCGATGGTTGATCGTGCAACTCGAAATCTTGCCTGTTCTTCTGTTTTTATTAGTTTCTATTCTTGTTCTAACATATTCTTTAATACTTTCTCATAAAGAAAACTGAAAATACTGGTTACTGTTATTCCGCAATAGTTTTTACAATTGTTCCTGTTTCCTTTCTTATGTATAACAGAGAAGAGTTCCATATTGGCAATGGCTTTCAATTTTTCAAACAATTGTCCCAGTAATTCAAATAGTTGAGTAGTAGACTTGCTCACTCACTCACTCATTGCCCTTGCTCACTCATTCACTGACTCACTGACTTTCTCATTCACTCACTGATACACTCAGTTACTGATTCACTGTCTTGCCCACTCACTCACTAACTTATTGACCTGCTCACTCACTCACTGGCTTATTCACTCATTCACTAAGTATTTGTGTCCTGCTCACCCAAACGCTGAAGCACTCACTTGATCACTCACTCACTGACTTGCACTCACTAAGTCATTGTCCTGCTCACTCACCTACTGATTCACTCAATTGCTCACTCACTGACTAACTGACCTGTTCACCCACTCGCTGACTCACCAACTATCGTTCACTCACTCAATGACTGTCTCACTAACCTGTTCACTCACTGAATTCCTCGCCGATCTGCTTGCTCACAGACTAACACACACTCACTGACTAATTCACATCCCGGCTATGACTGTGGAGTTTTCAGTTGAACTCTACATTTTCAGGTTATTTAATTAGGTTTTGCTTTCTCTACTATGTACACAGTTGGTAGAAAAGGTATTGCATTCCACCCAAAACTGCGATACCAAGATTTCACACGAAACATACCTTTTGAGGTCCCCAACATCCGAAAAAAATTTTAGAACAAGGTGACGGCGCGCTCCTGTCCATGAACAGCATGAACTCAAAAATGAAAGGACGGCAGATGAAAAACTTAGTGTTAAGGTTTTCCATCTTCCCAGAATAGACATTTAGATTTTTAAGAAAATTTTGTCACAAGTTCTAAAAGGTTTTGATTTAAACATATGTTTAATATATTGTTATGACAAATGACATTTATATCTTGAATTTTCTGTGAGTGGTTCATTTCATCTTATGTCGTCTTCACTTTGGATGACTTTTACAGAACTCGTAAACCGTAGCAGAGCTCATAAAGCACATCATTTATGTATGTTTTTATGGAGATTACAATTTCCTCGATATTTCTTTTTATTGGTTTCAGTTTGGCGGCGCCGTGGCTGAGCGGTTAGCGCGCTCACCTACCACCTAGGTGGTCCGGGTTCGATCCCAGGGACCCGCATGTGGCATTCGTGGTGGACGAAGTAGCGTCAGGGCGGGTTTTCTCCGGGTGCTCCGGTTTCCCCCGCCATCTCATTCCACCGGTGCTCCATCTTCATTCGATGTATCATCAGTGTCAGCGCCTGCGGTACCGTAGTAGTAAAAGCAGGCGTTAAACACAACAACAACAGTTTTCTAATACTCAAACGGAAGGTCGTTATTTCTTGCTCCTGACTATAACTATGCAAGAAAATGAATTTTTCTCAATGTGTATCTCAATGGGTTGTAGATAGAAGAATATGAGGTTTTAAAAGAATAGTGTGTGAAAAAATTGTCAAAGAAAGTCACGTAAAAATTCACACGTTATTCTCTATCGTTTATCAACTTCATACTTACCAACTCCTATTGTATTGTATGTTGAAGAGTGAGTAAACTCCAAAACCGGTTGACCGATTGCCATGAAAATTGGCATATCTACGTGTTGTTTCATGACGAAGGTTTACAGGCAATCTATTTTACCACACAACGTATCACGTTCACATGGTTTTCTCTACTCCCTTTTCTTTTAACACACTACTGTCTCTTCTACAAACAATCTATACAGTTTTCCATACATTTGAAATATAAGTGCAACGAATAACATTCACACCAGTGTTCTAATCAGTTTTGTTTCAATAAACACAATCACATTTCTTTCACCACTCCCTCTTCGATGAACAATTCATTGAATTTTCAATATTATTGAAACAGAAATGCGTATTATATTCACACGGCTTTATCAACTAGCATTTCTTCCTGTACTATTTGTTATTGTTCAAGTGCTTTTGCTTAGTGTCGTTCCAGTATTTTAATAAAGAAGTAATTAAAAAGGTAAAGTTATCACAATTGGTGTCAGGATTGCGACGAAAACCACGATATGGAACAGTTAATGAAACAAATGTTAGCCAAGATGAACATAATGGAAAATGAAATAAATTCCGGAACGCAATAAATGGAAACAAATATGAAATCCTACGTGAAAAATGTTAACTACGGAATGGCAAATGTGGAAACAAAAATGGAAAAATTGGAAACAAAAACGGAAGTCGAATTGAAAAATGTAAACTCCGGAATGGAAAAGATGAAAACGGGAATGTCCGACATGAAGATGAGCTATTGGAGAATACTAACGAGTGACTGGTCAGGGTTAAGGAAGCCATGGAAGAACTCGACGGAAAGATGAAGAACCATGGCCAACGTGTTACCACCCTGGAAGATAGAGTCGACCGCAATACCAAAGAATTGAACTCCATAGTGGAACAAATGCTCGACGAAAACCTCACACTATGTGGATATCTATGGGGAAGGCCTGCGTTCAGCAGTAGACATTTTACAGCTGAAATGATGGTGCTTATGAAATATTTATGTGTATCTCTATATCTCTTGTATCTTAACAGTTGCGACAAAACTTTTATTTAGTTAACGTTTTTCTTTTCAAGTTTATCAAAATAAGTATCTTCTCCCCCCCCCCCCCCCAGAAAAAAAAAAAGATTTCATAAAAAGGGGAAAAAATGCCGAGCGAAGTTCGGTCGGCCAGGTACTATACTTCATGGAGAAAGTTTGTGTGCTATCCATTTTACTATACAACATTCACATGATTTTTTTCTATCACTTTTATTTTACATATTAAATTCACATATCCTACCCTACTCGCCCTTCAAAATACAAATAATACAATTTCCTATGACTAAAATAGAAATGCCAGATATTACATTCACACCATTTTCTCTACTCACTTTTCTTTTATGAAACACAATCACATTTCTTTCTCTACTCCCTCTTCTGCAAACAGTCCATTTAACATTCCATGTTTGAAATTCAAATGCAACGTATTGTACTCACATGGTTCATTTTGTACACACTTTTCTTTTAAGAAACAATCGCATTGCTTTCTCTGCTAGCTCTTCTACAAACAATTCACACATTTTTCTCTACTTGTTTTTCTTCCTGTGGTATTTGGGGTACTTCAACAGTGCCCTTGCATTATGTTTTCCCGATGTTTTTATTTATATATTTTGGGATCTTTATACTATCCGACGTAAGTCTAAAGGTTGTAGGGATAAAATCGTCAAACCATGGGAAACGCTGGGTATTTCAGGTAGTTTTCAACACAAATGGTTAAAAAAATCTGATGTGTTGCACTTTCTCTACTCTTGTACCAACTATTCTTACAAACTCTTATTCCTGTATATTCTTCCTGTTACTTGAGATAAACTTTTGCAAAAATTATCTTATTGTTTGTCTTCCTGTAGGTACAAGGAAAATATGGGAATACAGTAGGCTTTGAGTGATAGTCAAATCTTTTAAAGCTTTCAAATTCCGTTCTTTTTGCACGACTAACAAAAAATTGATAACAGTGTTCCATTTGACAGAAATATAAGTTCTCCAAAACTCACACAAATAACAAGGAATACCTCCTAAGTAGTATGCTCTAAAAATAGAATACATAAATTGTGTGTTTTAGCAAGATCTAACTTTTTGGTATAGTAATATTTGGTCTATCTCTTACGGTTTACGAGTTATGCAAAAGTCATCCAGAGTATAGGCTATTTGCCATAAAATTCCAAATATACATTTCATTTGTCATAAAAATATCTTAAACATATGTAATTTTTTTCAAAATTGTTAGAGCGATTTTCAAGAAAATCAAAATGTTCGAAACTTTTTCTATGTAAAGAGTAGTTTAGGATGGAAGAAATTTTCTTTAAAATCTTCGTGTCGCTTTCTTGAAAGACATTAAACTAAAATACCAAATTTGGTTTTTAACCGAATTTTTGTTTTCGAGTTATGCTGTCCACAGATTGACAAACACAGACAGGCGCGCGCGTCCGTACACACGCATACACACACCCACAGAAACACACACATACACGGACCTTTCTAAAAATCCTCTTTTTTGGATTCAGGACACCTCAAAACATACATATCCGGCGCAATCTCGACATCGAATTTTTGGGTGGAATACAAAACTCCCTCTACCTTACTATAGGTAGTAGAGAAAGTTTAAAGAAAAAAAAAACAAAAAAAAAACAAAAAAAAAAAACAAAAAAAAAAACAAAAAAACAAAAAAAAAAACCGAAAGAAAAACGAAGTAGCATTTGACGCAAGTTTGTTGGACATAGATTGTATGTTTTAGTAAAATCTACATATTTTGTATAGTAAGATTTGGCCTATCTCTTACGGTTTAGGAGTTATTGCAAAGTCATCCAGAGTAAACAGGACTACATGGGCTATAGCCAGAAAATGTAAAATATGCATTGCATTTGGCATAAAAATATCTTAAACATATGTTATTATAAACAAAATCGGTAGTCATTTTCAAAAAAATAAAAATTTTCGAAAAATTTTCCATGTAAAGTGTAGTTTAAGGTGGGACTATTTTCTTCAAAATGTTTATGTTGTATCGTTGAAAGATATTAAACTTAAATACCAACTTTGGTTTTTAACCACATTTTTGTTATGCTGTCTACAGACTGACAGACAGACACACACACACACACACACACACACACACACACACACACACACACACACACACACACTTACTAGTAGAAATGTACGACTTCTAGTTTCTGTGATTCAAGGTCGGCCACGGGAATGGATCACACGACCTCCCAAATGCGAGTCTCACATTTTACCTGGAGCTATCCCGCTTGTTCGACAAGCTTGTTCTAGCTCTTGGAAAAAAGTCTAATATGTGTGAGTTCGTAATTTCACAATTTTTATTGCATTTATTATAGCAGCTACGTAAGAAGTGGTTTACCATAAATGCAGAACAAGAAGAAGCAGATCATTGCCATTTAATTGAAGTTGTTTGACTCATTAGTACTTGCAGGAAAAAGTTCGCTTATATGGGTCACACGTTGACAAGGGAAAGTTCCTTAAAGTATATCATAAGCATACATGCGAGATTTTAAACAGATGCAATTTATGCAGAGAACATTAATGTGATTATAACTGGTAGGGGGAAAGGAAGGAACATGACAAGCAGTCTGAAAGAATAACAAAACAGGAAGTTAATCAATCTCTGGCACTTTCTGCTTAGGAGCCACGTGCAGCGACGAATTCATGTGGGTTATGTATCCAAAAAGTAGTTTATGCACACGGTCTATAATTGCAAACGCATATCCATTAGGGGTAGGGGTTGAAAGACAGAAAACAACTTCACGGTCCAACAGTCCACTTCTAGGCCAAGAGTGCTGCATCCTCCACTTTTGCAAACAACGGGCGTTGTGAGTGGGATGCAGTATTGGAGGGTGGGACTGTTTAGCTCCCCCGATGGTATCAATTTCAGATACTTTATTGCCTGTGTAATTCCTGCCTTGTGGATGAGTGTAAGTACTTGGGAAGACAGTAGCAGATTAAGAGCATCTTCATTATTATTGAGAGCAGACCTTGGTCTTCTAAATTTTCTCTAATTCAACTTCTTTACAAATTTTGACAGCGTGGACTGTGTTATATTTCTGTCTGGGTTCACGTCATTAAACAAATCATACACATCTTGTTACGTTTTTATTGTTTTATCGTATCCAACCATAATAAAAACCTGTTTTCTTTCCTTTTCCTGAAATTTTCCATCGTTGGTAATACTCTACAATGGGAGGACAGAAGCTACATTGTGGCATCAGTGTATACAGCAAACATGCTCGCACTGGCGACCAGTTCAGCGTGTGACGTCACCGTGTTTTGTACGGGGGAAGAAAACTAGTTTAAGGCATGCAGGATGAGCTATGTAGGAAAGACATATTTGGTGTTAATAACACAACTAACATGTTGAATGTTGTAGTATTAAGGCTGTTTTAATTACATAACTGGTCACATATTATCAACAATTACAGCGCAGCTTTATCTATCAGAAAATATATAACAATTCTAGTTTATGTGGAAGACAGTTATGTTATAAAATAAATAGAATAGAACATATTGTCATTTTCTCTGTAAATTAGAAGAGAGCCACAGAGAACAAAATTAGGTGGACATTTTGCGCCACTTTCTGTTTCGTTTTTGTTTAGTTTATCAATATTAGGATGTAATGTATGGAACATACGTAATCGGAGACTACATGTTAGGTTGTGACCTGACAAGGCACTCTATTTTATAACGGAACCAGACAGAAACAATGGCTGCTCCGTTTTACTTGTCATCGAGAGTGAACCCTTCAGTTCCGTATACACAGCACCGTATATCTAGGCAACATGGTATTACTCGGCTCTAGCCTGACGTCACACGAACTGATAACCTTGCTCTTTGTTCAAATATCTCACCGCTTGAAGCTATCTCCCTCTGTTCTACACAAATAAAGGCTACGTTGTTTTATACAGTGCAATTCATTGCCTCCTGTATTCAGTTAACAATTAAAACTTAACATAAATTACTTTACCTTCTTTGCATAACATTACAGAAAGGTCAGATATTGTCAGTGTTATTCTTGTGCATTATTCAAATGTTTCTTTGCTTCATTTGGTGCGTTAAATAACATTTCAGTAACTTATAGATTCTCAAGTTTTCAGTTTAGAAAACAATTTTGAACTAACGTTTCTCAATTTATTGTCACCCATCGCATTATTGCCGGCACTACCGCAAAGGAGCCGAAGGGAAGAGACGGAGAATGGCCGCATTGTTGGGGCGCTTGCCGAAAGAGACAAAGGAGAGACTTCTGGAATTTTCTGCTTTGTATTTCACCGCAATAATAACTGAACTTTCCTGAAGTTTCCAGAATAGTGCCTGTGAGATATAAATAGCGGTAAAGTGTGAGAAGGGACAGTTTTTGTGTTACTAATTTGGAGCCGTGCTGTTGGTGAATCGGTAAAGACTTTCTTGGTGTTGCAACGAGTGTACAAAGTTACTGTTTACGGAAATAAAAGTGTTTCTTTATCTCGACTACATCTGTCTTCTTTACTTTACACCCACCAAAGTCACATTATTAAGGACTATAAGAATATCTAAAATAAATACCATAATACCATTTAAAATCGTGAAGTACACCCTCCTTCACTACCGCTGCCCCTCACACTGTTGGGAGAGTGAAAAAAAGCCAGCACTTAAATTCATTGATCCAATTAAAAGCTATGACCAATATTCCATATTTTTTGCCCACTCTATATCCGTAACGAATGTGCATCCACTTCTAGCCATTAAGGTTCCTACTAAGGTAATGCTTTCGAAAGCCTACCATCTATAGATATTTTGTGTTTTCATGCGACTCAGTTTGCTCAAGTGCCTCGCTGAATCGAATCAAACCAAGGGTTTTAAGTTTAACTTTATTTTTGTTTGCTAGCATGTTACTTTATAAATGTTTTACATTCAACCGTTAGTAATTATAGCGACAGACAAGCGTCACAACGTTCTGCTATCTTTGCATTGGTGATATTCCGCTCTGTTTTAATATGCCAAAACGAGTGGCCGAGGCCGTTAGGACACCAACTCTTGAATTGGAGGTTAGTCATTCAAATATTGCATCCTCTCTGACGTTTTGCAGTCTGAAACATTAAACATAATGTGACAAAATTACAAAATTCCAGTCCAATTATTTTTCTATCCTTTTACTTTATTTTCTTCTAACTGAACGTTCAACCACGCAGTTATGTTTTACTGACATTAACAGAGTCTACACTATTCCATGATATTGGAACAGACAACTGGTTTCTTCTCGTATCCTTGACTGACAGACAGACAGACGGACTGAAAGACACACACACACACACACACACACACACAAACGAACCTTTTTCTAAACCTGCTTTTTTTGGATTCAGGGAGTCTCAAAATATATATTTCCGGTGAAATCTCGACATCGAATTCTTGGGTGGAATACAATACTTCCTTCTACTTACCAGTAGAGAAAGTAAAAACTGACCACCGACTACTCATGTCTGTGACTAACTCCTCTTGTCACCTCACCTCCTTATATAGCGAGAATGACGTAACATGGACTTTTCTCGAACTTCTACAAATACGCTGGCCGCCACACACTTCTCGAATAACCTGGAAAACCCTTTGCGTTGCCATTCTGATTGTTGTTACGTGTTTGTTTCCGTGAGTGGTGTGGCAAAGCTTGATCTTGAGCTCCTTTGTTGCGAGCCATGCTTGGTATGTGGTGGGAAGCAGCTTGACCCCGACCGTCCTTTGTTGCGCTCCGTGGTCGGTGTCACAATAGACTGCATACTTTTAGATCGAATGCCTGCATTAGCATTGGTGCGTCATCAACAGGAAAAAAGAATAATTTTAGAAGTCTGGAAGCAATGCATTCAACCAGTGGATGCAAGCCGAAGAGAAGGTGGAGAGGATACGTCAGTGACTAGAAGGAATATTGCAAAGAGGAGATGGCGGAGGAAGGTGAGGTGCAAGAAGAAATAGAAGTAAAGAATATATACAGGACAGTATACAATTACTTCTACTCCCGATAGAATCAACGGAAGAAACAACATAGAACATTAATAGGAAGACTAGGGGCGGTAAGAAGGAGAGAGGATGACTAATGATGAATATCTTATTTTGTTTTTTATAAATGTTTCTTAATTTGTTTTAGTTATTGATCTAGAAAAAACTTTTTTTAGTTACTATTGTGTTTATAATTGCCTGTCTGATTCTAAAGTGAATTTATCTAAGTGATAATTTCATTCACGGGAAAACGTCAGAATCACATAGGCTCATTTCTGGGGAGTATGGAGGATGCTCCAGAATATCCCATTTTCATCTGCAAAATAAATTAACCACAATGTGAGAGCACAATACTTCTTGTTCACCAGGTGTGATAGTGAGGAAGAGGATTATATGAAATGCGGGCGAAATCGATGATTGGAAAGATGACGGAAAATTGGGGGAAACCGGAGAATCCGGAGAAAACCCGCCCAGACGCCGCTTCGACCGCCACGATTACCACATGTGGGTCTCTGGGATTGAACTTGGTCCGCGAATGGTCTCTTTAAGATTGTGTGAAACTCTTCGAGCGCAGATTTTCCTCATCTTTAACTCCCACTTAAGATTATATGAGTAATCGTACCAGGAGCAATTCCAATTCCACTTGCTAGTTCAATACAAGTGTTGTTCTTCCAGCAGCGCTCTAACAGCGTTCACTTGCTGATTGCGGTCTGCCAACTTCAGGTTTTTGATGAACATCTTCCTTACATCTGCGTCCAACTAGCCACGGTATGATACAAACACAAGTTTCCAATAAACTTGCACGAACTTATGGAGCATTTTTGCGTCTTGCAATCTGAATTTTAATGAAGGATTTTTGTTCGTGTAGAGCATTACATATAACAATCAACGAATTAAACTCGCTTCAAATATTTTACAAATAAGATTGTTATCTTGAAACTCAAAACAACACACATCGGATACTCTTCTGTCTCATTTGTATCAGCTTGCATCATTTACCGCTGATAGTAACGCACATAGACATAGTTGCCATCAATTTTTATATATTTTGTGGGTAGTAACAAAACCTGTTTTCTCCTCCATAGTAATCAAAACTAAATTTTTTTCATAACCCCATTTGTTTGTATTTATACAGGATGGAAGGGAAATCATTATATTCCTTGTAATATGTTTCATAGAAGCATTACAAACAAAAAAGTCGAATGGCATTTTGTTCTTTCATCAGCTGATTTCGAAAAAAAAAAAAAAAAACAACAACAACAACAACATAAAAAGAAACCTTTTTTATCCAAATTGGACGCGTAATTCCACAAGTATGTACGAAGATAACAGTTTGTTACTTGTAAGATGTGCAGAGTAACTTATTTCTGACATAGCTTCGGTGGTAATTATGGGACATCACACAGGGTTTCGAAATAATTAATCGCTTAAAAGACGTGAAGGAATACTCTAAGCAGCTCTTTCAGACGTGTGGTAAGTCGACAACGTTGCGTTGAGGTTACTCAGGGAATTGACCTAGTATCTTGGGGGCGCTTTCGCTTTTGTTTAATGTTTTGGGAGCTAACGCTTGTGACTGGCCCACACTGCACACTGAACACGGGGCAAGGCAGGGTATTTGTTTATGGTCTCAAGAAGCACCGTTACGATGTTTGTTTATGCACTGAGCTAGGGAAAGTGACCACCCACACAACTGCCAGGTTGTTTTCGACAAAACTAAAATATCTCCGTAGGAAATGGCCAGAGACAAAAACGTAAGATACTAAATACCAAAATCTACCACTGGTTTAAATTAATATAATGACTTCCCTTCAACCCGATATACATGTTTTCGTGTTTTAGTGGTTTAGGAATTGAAATTAGAATGTATTTCATGGGGTATGTCTGTCAGAAACAATTATGAAAATGAGTTGAGCGGTTTTTTGAGATAACCCTACATACAGAAACTTTTTTCTTCTTATGGAATTGGTATAGATTAGTAGTAGATTATTTAAAGCCTTAGTTATTATAAAACGACCATATAATGACTTAAAATACTATGACACTGGATTAAAACAAGTCATGATAGTTGAAGGTCGACTTTAGGCTGAAGAACAAATGAATATTCAGAATTGAAGAAAAAATGTTGCGGTGCCGTTCGCTCATGTTAGTTGCATAAGAACCAATTTATCAATTCAAAAGTAGGCATTTAATAATGTAAAACAAGGGAAAGGTTATCTAATAGATGCGAGACCTTGACACTGAGATTCTTTGAAGTCAATCTGATTCTCCTTTCACTAGAGTGTGCACACCTCCTATCGTCAACCTGTTCTTGGCAACGTCCAAATGCGAGTACGTGAAAGTGCACCCACGGCTGATGCGATATGAGGAAGCGTCCTTAATCTGCCTGAAAGCTGCCCTGTCAAATGCACATTTACTTCACTTAGTTTAGAAAGCGGTCATCGACCACCACTGTACTCTGACCAGACAGGAAGATGCCTGATACGACACCGGTTGTACAAAACCTGTGAAACAAGTGCAGCACAGAGGTTCAGCTTGTAGCATGCACCTTAGTTGTTGCATAACGTAGAAAACAAGAGTACAGAAAGCTCACTTTAAAATATAGGGTCATTGTAATGAGAGTTTTCGGCCTTCCCGCTAATCAATCGCCTGTTCATGACGTCATTACTTTGAAGCAAGTTTAAAACCAGTGCTCTGACTGGTGAAAGATGAATGGAGGGGATGGATTTCAACAATTCCAAGTCACCTTAGTGAAATGGGACTTGTATCAGTATTTCCACTTGGTACTTCTTTTGCCCACACCGTAAACTCGCAATATCAGCATGCATACTTACTTCGTTTCCATGGGGAATTCGACTCGATTTGAATTCTCGTTCCGGATTTAATACTGCATAAAAACGCGGATTCAGATCGAACGTTAGTCTTTGGGTCCAATCCTTTTAGAGGTGAGATCGGATCGAAACTTTGTTGTATAGAAACACCTCTTTGAATCCGCCAAAGAGTTAATTTTTACTGCACTCAACATGCTGCACGCTGGTCTGTTTTCTTAGCGAAAGTGGTGTAATGACAAAGAATAACAAAGTCACTTTTATTGTACCGGTCTGAGTGGCTCAACTCCTGCGTGACGAAATTCCGGCACACCGACGACGCTAATGTGATCCTGGCAACTGACAGCGTCGTTAAATAACAAAATTTTATTTTCACTTTTGTTTCTGTAATCTCGCAATATATTCTTCTCAAAAACATTCACTAACTTCAAAACCTACTTAAAATACATAGAAAATTTTTTTTTACAGTTTCGCCAACATAAACCAAGTGAGCAATATAAAAGCTTGAACTATTTATGCTTGAGCCTTGTGTATCCAAATCGATCTCCTTTCGGAATGAATTAATTCAACATTGAAACGCCAATCGTTTTGAAAATGGGATTAAACTCAAAATCGATTTCAATTCTCTATGGAAACGTAGTAACTGATGGGTAACTCAAATAGCGTAGCGTATATTGTCTCATTTTTAATGGCACAACGCTAGCATTACAAAAAAAAAAAAAAAAAAAAAAAAAAAAAAAAAAAAAAAAAATCCATACTCTTTGCATGAGTAAATAAAAATGGCCTACAAATAATCAACTAAGAAAACACCACAAAGAGCAAAATAACAGTATTGTAATGAAAAATACGAACAGTTGGAGTTTTATAGAAATACATGAAAATCTAACAGTAACATTAGTAATCTTAGGTATCTTGAATCGTTTAATTTTTTAAATCATGTTTTATCTCGGACTTTATGAAATCGTGGCAAAAACTGAGAAATTCATTCACACACCGGTCAACATCGTAAGGATAGACTCTCCCTCGTATCTCTCCTGTTCAGAAGTAGTATTCCGCCATACACATTCTATCACTTCCATCTTGTGTGCAAATAAGGCACAACAATTTCTAGTGAAAAACGTATTTACGCCGTCGCCGTACATTAATCTGTTTCGGAAGCCGGAAACGCATGCAGTCCGAGGTTCGCTTCCGCACCTCCTCTCTAAGTCAAGGGGCCGTTGAGCTAATAATGACGTCATTCATTCAACTGATTGGTGGCAAAGGCCGAATAAATGTGAAGACCGGATAAGTATGTATACGGTGAGTTGAATGGTAGAGCTCGGCGAGTGAGGAAGTGCTTTGTTAGTGCGCACGAGAAACAGGCACGTGTAACGGTTTGGCGGGATCATTGTCGAGGATACAACTGCCATAATTTTGTCGGGAAAAGCGTGTTCAAATAAGTGACTGAGTAGAGTGCTTCAGAGGACAAATAAGGAGTAACTGTAAGTAAAGTGCTCCAGATACCCTTTTTTTTTTTAGAGGTGTTGTGACCGTTGTGAGAAGAGGAGTTTGTTGGTGCGCGCGAGAAACGGTCACGTGAAACGGTTTGGCGGGATCATTGTCAACTGCCATAATTTTGGCGGGAAAGACGTATCAAGTGGCTGTGGCGCTCTCCACACACATTTGATTAGGGATATTGAGTACAGAGTGTAGTTATATAAGCGTTGTTATATAGTGTTTTGTTTAGTGTGTCCGTGTACACCTGGACGTATATTTTGAGTGAAGTGCAATAACTAATATGTGAATGAGTATCAATAGTACTCCGTCCCCTGTGTAAATAATTCTACGTATAATTATAGTGTAAATATAGTGTGTAAGTGACAGTATAAAAAGCGCGCGAAATATAGTGTACCCACGCTAAGTGGAGGCTCCCAGAAGCACTTGCGACTGGGAGCGGGAACAAGAAGGGGATGGAGAATGCCCCTGATCCGCCGGCCGCCGAGAGCGGAGTCAGGGAAGTGATGGCATCCAGCGCAGCAGCCGTGACTGCCACCGCACTCGCCCCGCCCACTACAGCCCCATTGACTACAGCTCCCAACGGCCAACGAACCACGGACCAACCAACCAAGAAGACCCAGATGACAGAGGAAGAGCGTAAGGCAATGGAAATAGAGAAACTTCAGAAAGAAGTAGATGAACTAAAGGGAGAGATCATCTACTACCAGAATGTGCTGGCAAATATGGATGGGGAATCCCAACAATTTTCAAAATTCGCACAGGACCTCGGGTTCTGCTACAAAGAGCATGCCCTCAAGAAGCGGCGATTAGTCATCCTCAGCGAGGGGTGGCAACAAGTGCCTGCAAGAAATAAGAGGAATAGAAGAAGCGGCCGGGAAAGCGATTCAGATAGTGAACGTCCCGACCAGCAGCGCCCCAAGCGCGTCTCAAAACAAAAAACGCCGCCATATCCCCTCACCACGAGAAACACCTACGCGCCGCTGAGGGTACAAATTGATGCAGAATCCGACGACGAGACGTCAGAGGATCCACCACCACAACCCGCAATAGCCTCCACCTCTAGAGACCCCTTCCCCAAGCTACCCCCCACCAAAGCCCCCATTCAAACACAGACACAGAAGAAACACACCACCCAGCCCACCATTCCCACCCCCACTCCCGCCCCAAGCACATCCAACAACGCAGCAAAAACATCAGACAACCAGAAACCACCAAGAATAATAATCCCTGACGTCCAACACACGGTAAAGGTCCTCCGCATCCTGCGTGGCTCCCTTCCTGCCGGCACATATAAATTGCAGACGACGAGGGACTGCCTTAAGCTCTTCCTCCAACGGAAGCAGGACGCGAACCCGACAATGCAGCTCCTGAAGGACGCCGGAGTAGAAAACTACAGTTTTACTCCACGTGGGGATCAACCTCTTCGCTACGTAATCAAACGTCTTCCAGCTGACTTAGAGGAAGATTACGTGAAAGAGGACCTGGTCCTAAAAGGCTACACCGGCGTCCAAGTACGACAGATGATTTCACGTGGGAGGCCTCTGCCAAATTTTCAGGTTAGTCTTGACAGGACCACCGAAAACCAAAAACTTCTACAGGAACGAGAGGTGTGCCATATGATGGTCACCGTGGAGGTCCTGAAAACAAACCAAAACATAACGCAATGTTACAACTGCCAGCAGTTGGGGCACACTTTTAGGAACTGCAATATGACCTCCCGGTGTGTCCTTTGCGGTGACCTCCACCGCCTGGCTGATTGCCCGAAAAAGGCCAAGCAGGGCGTTGTACCCCACTGTGCTAATTGTGGGGAAACGCATCCTGCCAGCTACAGGGGGTGCGAGACGTTTCGCAACGAACGTCACCGCCGTCAACTGGCATCCATAGCCAGGAGCTCTCCCAGTGCTCAGCCAGGGCCAAAACCCATCATACACCCGGCCCTGGTTCAAACAGGTATCTCCTATGCGGGAACTACCGGAGGGCAAAACGCACCAGTGCCACCACAGAATGGTCCCCCTCCACTACCCCAACAGGCGCCCACGGGTGACCTGAGTGGGATAAAAGATATATTAAACATGTTCAGAGACCTAAATTTACCATCACTATTGATGAAGGCGCAGCCTTTCCTGGACAAATTCAAAAGCTGCAGCAACACTTGGGAGAAAATAGAGACCATCATATGTCTCCTCTCAGCCCTTTTAGAATAAATGGCCCACGTAAGGGGAGGCACAACTTTAACTCGCGCACTACTGTGGAATGCAGATGGCATCCACAGGAAGCAACACGAACTTGAAAACTACCTACGGCGTAACAAAATTGACGTCGCATTCATCTGCGAAACAAAATTAAAGCACGAGCACACTTTTAAGCTCCAGGGGTATCAAATCTTTCGGAACGACAGAATTGGCAGACAAGGGGGAGGGACTGCTATTTTGCTTAGAAATACTATTGCTCATGCTTCTGTTACGTTGCCTGTAATGGCAGCGTTAGAGTGCACAGCACTTAAAACACGTGTAAATAGTAAAACGGTTATGCTGGTAGCACTTTATCGGCCCCCTAACTCCCCAGACTTTACACAAGACCTCGAGCAGATCCTCGCTTTAGAGGAGCACGTTATAATTGCAGGAGATTTCAATGCCCGGCACCCCTGGTGGTTTTCACGCCTGGCAAACGCGGCGGGAAATCTCCTGGTTGAATTTATAACTGATAATGATGACATTGAGGTACATCTTCCCCCAGAACCCACTTTTTGGCATCGATCAGGGCACTTTGACGCTGAGATTTTGGACATCGTACTAACAAAAAATGCGACACTGTTAAATAACTTTACTGTTTATCACAGCCTGGACTCCGACCATCTTCCTGTGCATTTCGACATACAGGGTGGCATTTCAGCCAGTGCCTCTGGCCCTCAAAGTAGAGCTGAGACCGACTGGAATAAGTTCACCACTGAAATGCACGGGATGGCGCAACCCAGACTGTCATACTATAGCGAGGCAGACATAGATGTCGCCATTGAAAACTTTACTGCCTCGCTACACACAGCCAAGAGAAATGCTACCACATACACCACAAGACCACCCGGTTTTTGCACGTACCCCGAGGTAGAGCAACTCATTGCGCGGAGACGACGCTTGACAAAACTGTGGCGATACACCCGTCAGCCTGAATATAAAGTGCTAGCAAAATGGCTACGCAACATCATTCGGCAACAAATTAAAATCAATAAAACTGAACAATGGGAAAACAAAATGCTGAGTACCACACATTCGGACTCTTCTTTGTGGAAATTACTCAAGGCTTTCAAAGTTTCCACGAGCGTCAACTCCGCAACTGAGGCGCTGCACACTCAAAGCGGCTTGCACTTCTCCACAGAGGAGAAAGCCGAGGTCTTCGCTGACTGTCTCCAAGACAGATTCACCGAAAACCCAGTGACCAACTGTGAAATAGAACGGGAGGTCCAGACATGGGTACAAACCTGGGTGGCGCAGAAGCAAGAGCAACAACTACCCACCATAACACCGCAGGAAATTTACAAGCTCATTAGGAAATTGCCTAATGGGAAAGCTGCCGGTCCAGACAAAGTGACTAATGAGGAACTTAAGCATCTCCCGAGAAAAGCTCTGGTGCAACTAACAAAGATATTTAACGCCTGTTTGCAGCAAGGCTATTTCCCCTCTACTTGGAAACGAGCTAAGGTTATCATGCTCCCAAAGCAAGGGAAAAGCACCAGACAACCGCAAAACTACCGTCCCATTAGTCTTTTGTCTACTATTGGTAAACTGCTCGAAAAATGTATCCTTTCTCGGCTTCAAAAACAAGTCTCCGCAACACATGAACTCTCAAATTCACAGTTTGGCTTTAGAAAAGGACATTCCACTGAACTTCAGCTCCTCAGACTAACTGATGACGTAACAGAGCAATTTAACAATGGGGCTTCAACGTTGGCGCTATTTCTGGACGTAGAAGCTGCATTTGACCGGTGCTGGCACAATGGCCTTATTTATAAACTGCACCACAATTTCCCGGCTCTTCAAAATTATCTATACTTGCTGCACAATTTTCTAGAAAATCGGCAGTTTTACGTCCAAGTGGGCCGCTCCTCCTCACGGGAGCGAGTGATGCGGGCTGGCGTCCCACAAGGGGCAATAATGTCCCCTTTTCTGTATATATTGTTCACCAATGATTTCCCAGTGGACGCCAGATGCAAGGTCGCCATGTATGCTGACGACACTGCAATATACAACCACCATAGAAATCCACGTTTCGGCCTTGCAGAAATGCAACGTTATGTGAACAATTTCCTCTCATGGCAACATGACTGGAAAATCAAAATTAATCCCGACAAATGCCAGCTGATTCATTTTTCTAAGCGGCGTCACACTTTGGCAACGGACCTAACGGTCGATGGTCAAATATTGCACTGCCGTCAGCAAGTTAAATACTTAGGTGTCACCTTGGACCGAACAATGTGTTGGTCCACCCACATAAAAAATAGCGCCAATAAAGGCAGACAGCGGCTAAAGCTGTGCGCCCCCATCTTCCGTAGTAAACAGTTGCGACTAAAGTCAAAACTTATACTATATAGGTCATTTATTCTCTCGATGGTCCTGTATGCATGTGTGGCCTGGGCTAATGCCTCCAAAACTGCCCTCAAACAACTCCAAACCCTCCAAAACCTCTCCCTCAGAAAAATCCTCTCTGCTCCACTCCTCACCACCACCCAAACTCTTCACCTCGAAACTCATATCCCGTTCATCCCGGAGGCAATAGACAAAAGAGCAATGGCGGCATGGACGCGCATTAGGAACCACGAAAATGACGTGATCGCTAACATCGGCAAAGGCGAGCCGAAGCACCGCAAACATACTAGGATAAAAATGTTCTAGAAGCGGCTCGGCTCGCCGACTAATGCGCGTCCACGCAACCTCGTCCCTAAGCCACATACATGTTCCGGCAGAGGCCCTCGCCTCGGAAAATATTCAGGAGCTGCCACCGCGGGACAGTGTATATAGTGTCAAAACTGTAAATAGTGTAGTGCGCTGGGACGCATATTTCTGGTGTGCCCAGTGAAGATGTGTGTGTATGTGTGTACGAGTGTGTGTGTGGGTGAATGCGTGCGTGTATGTGTCTGTATATAATTTGTAAATATGTACATATGTATATATAACCCAAAGACGAAACACACAAAAGACAAAAGAAAACTATTCTCGGTGACCTACAGATGGTCACCGTATGGGTTTTTGTATATAGCGAAAACTGTAAATATGAACAAAGTCAACTGTAAATCAATGTAAATATAGCCTGTAAGCCGGGCCCATTGTACCGGCACCAGGCCAATACTTTTAAAATAAACTAACTAACTAAATGTATACGGTAAACCAACCGAGCAAGATGGCTCTGCGGTAATGTGTCAAGCTCACATCTGGAGGTCTGTATGACCTTTGGAATTAAAGGAGGAGTATAAATATTATAAAAAAATTATGCTGCGAAACTTAAAAAAGTATCGACGAGGCATTGAAGATATTCTCCTTCAGGAGTGCTAGCTTTAAGGAGTAAATGTTTGTTATCTTACGGTGATAAACTTATTCTTGTTATTGTTTATTATTATTATTATTATTATTATTATTATTATTATTATTATTATTATTATTATTATTATTATTATTATTATTATTATTATTATTATTATTATTATTATTATTATTATTATTATTATTATTATTATTATTATTATTATTATTATTATTATTATTATTATTATTACTATTACTATTATTACTATTATCATTATTATTAAATCTTAATGATTATTTGATTATACAATTGCATTACATGCAATAAATAAAGGCTTTACTGAATTTTTACTTTCTCTATTAGGTATAGCAGAGCAAGTATTGTATTCCACTCAAAAATAAAATGTCGAGATTTCACCGGAAATATATGTTTTGAAGTCCCCTGAATAAAAAAAACAGCATTCTTAGAAAAAAGATCCGCGCGCACGTGTTTGTGTGTGTGTGTGTGAGTGTGTGAGTGTGTGTGTGTGTGTGTGTGTGTGTGTGTGTGTGTGTGTGTGTGTGTGTGTGTGTGTGTGTGTGTGTGTGTGTGTCAGTCTGTGGACAGCATAACTCAGAAACGAAAAGTCGGTTAAAAACCAAAGTTTCTATTTAAGTTTAATGTCTTTCAAGGATGCGATACGAAGATTTTGAAGAAAATTACTCCACACTGAACTACCCTTTACATGGAAAATATTTTGAACATTTTTATTTTCTTGAAAATGGTTCTAACGATTTTGATTAAAATGCCATATGTTTGAGATAATTTTTATGAAAAATGAAATGTGCCTATATATTAAATTTTCTGGCTATAGCTCCTGTAGTCCTATTTACTCTGGATAACTTTGGAATAACTCGTAAACCATAAGAGATAGACCAAATCTTACTGTACAAAAACTTAGATCTTGCTGAAACACAATTTATGCCTGAATAATTTTTTTGTAGAATAAACCATTTCGGAGATAAGCCTTGTTATTTGTGTGAGCTTAGGAGAAATTATACTTTTGTCAAATGGAACATCATTGTTCATTTTTTAGATATTAACCGTGGAAAGAGAACGGAATTTGACTATGCTCAAAGCCTAGTGTATTCCCATATTTCCTTTGTACCACCTACAAGAAGATAAACAATAAGATAATTTCTGCAAATCTCAATTAACACGAAGAATAAGAGTTTGTAAGAATAGTTGGTACAAGAGTAGAAAGAGTCATGTGAGTGCAACACATCAGATTTTTAATTCCCATTTTGTGCTCAGAAAAAGCATGTAAAACACTGTTGGAAATGAAACAGTTAAGTATATCACCTTAACCCTTTAATGCCTGGTGTGTATTATAGTACTATAGTGTGTACTATAGTAGTGTATATTTGTACTAGTTTTAACTTTTTTTCTGTTATATTCTTGTTATACTGTCTGTCACCAATTAAAAATACATATTTGAGACGTTTTGGATTGTAAAAATTATTTTTTTTACAATTTATATTGTAGTGTTTTATATATATAAGAAAAGAAGCAAAATCCATGCAATCGCAGTCAAATGATACCCCGTCATCATCCACGCATGCCATAACACCGATTATTTTACGTGGGCCCTCCCCGTCCTTTACCACAGGCACATTTGACTGCGGTTGCCGAGACCCGAACTCGGACCTCAGGCTTTGAGTGCATGGCCAGTACACTACGTGTTGCCTCAACGATCATGGCTATTCAAGCCAGCAGGCTGAAGGTGTCCCAGACCACCTAATCTAAACCAGTTTCGAATTAGAGGAAGAACGGCATAAGTAGCAAAATAATTCAGGCATGAAAGGGCTAAATTTCACTTGCATCTGTTTGAATGTTTCCATAGTAACGATCCGCGTCGTTGGTTTTAACAGTTATTGGATGAAAATGTGTTAACAGTGAGAATAACTGTCAACCTTCAACAACACCTTTATTTCGTCTAATATGCCCCCATGTTGTAAAGCACGGTTTTAACATCCATTTCCCTCTAAGGCGTCAGTCAATTTTCCGGCTGGATTCTGTAGTACGATAAAATGAGCGGTATTGTGAGAGGTACAATGTCTTTTGTTATACAGAATCTTGGCAGCTGCTTGTGGTAGCCTGATATGCATACTAAAACAGAACCATGGGACACACGTCGTAGGAATATCTCTCGTAACAGACATATTTGCATGCGAGATCTGAATCCATAGCAGGAAATGAGAAATAAAGCTCCAATTTTTTTCTTTGGTAGAAACTTGACGCTGACACTTCCTGCCTCCTGCCACGCAATATCCCTGCAAGGATTTCATTATTATAGTTCTTGTGCGTTAAGACACTGTTTATGTGGAAGGTTTAGTTTAAAAATTGAGGTTTAGTAGGGCTAAAGCAATTGCGGAGTAAATCAGGGACACAGATGAAGTGTATTATATTTCCTGGGACGCTGAAGACTTTCAGGAGCAATTGTCCGTAGTCTTCTGGTGAACGGATATAATAACCATGGGCATCTCATCAATTATCTTAGTAACCAAATGACCTAGCTGTTGACAGGCGCTTAAAACTCACTAACTCATGTCACCTACCCGCTCATCCAGTTTCTTCGCCTACATTTGCTTTAGACAACAAAAAAATTGCAAAATAACTTCTCAACATAATATTTTTAGTGAGTACCAACTTCCAAGAGCTTAAAAAAAGGTAGGTGTGTACGTGCTAATGTAACTGCACATTGCAACATCGTATTTCACCTGCTAAGCTCCCCACTGTGAAACAATAAATAACAATATGTAAAAATCTGATGTGTTGCACTCACATGACTTTCTCTACTCTTGTACTAACCATTCATAGAAACTCTTATTCCTATATATTCTTCGTGAGTTGAGATAAACCTTTGCACAAATTATCTTATTGTTTATTTCCTTGTAGGTGCAAAGGGAATATTAGAATACAGTAGGCTTTGAGTGATAGTCAAATCTTTTAAAGCTTTGAGATCCCGTTCTCTTTGCACGGCTAAGATATAAAGAAATGAACCAAGATATTGCATTTTGCATTTGACGAACATTTGTTTTCCGAAACTGACGTAAATAACAATGAACATCTCCGAAATGGTTCACTCCACAAAAAAATTTATTTGGACACATATTCTGTGTTTTAGCGAGATGTACATTTTTGTATAGTAAGATGTATTCTATCTGTTACATTTTACGAGTTATTCAAAAGTTATCCAAAGTAAATAAGACTGCATAGGCTATAACCAGAAAATTGAAAACATACATTTCATTTGTCATAAAAATATCTTAAAGATGTCATAATCAAAATCGTTAGAGCCATTTTCAAGACAATCAACATTTTCGAAAAAATTTTCCATGCAAAGTGTAATTTAGGGTGAGGCTATTTTCTTCAAAATCTTCGTGTCGCATCCTTGAAAGACATTAAACTTAAATACCAACTTCGGTTTTTAACCGACTTTTCGTTTTTGAGTTATGCTGTCCACAAACTGACACATAGACACACACACACACACACACACACACACACACACACACACACACACACACACACACACACACATACACAAATATTTTTCTAAAACGGTTCTGTTTTTGCATTCAGGGGGCCTTAAAATATACATTTCCGGTGAAATCTCGACATCGAATTTTTGGATGGAATGTAATACTTTCTTTACCTACTAGTAGAGAAAGTAAAAACTGTTTTACGAGAAATACTTATTAATAAAAGGTATTAGTAGGAAATGCAATTTAGGAAGAGTAGATCAATTACATGATAGTGAATAAGCAGTAACAATCAAATTTACTTTTTATAAAGTCGTTCATTTTGCTCGCAAGTTCCATCTATAGCACCTGAAAACCCTGGACGCTCTATATACTCAAGTTATCATTGTTACCTAACGGCCCCTACGACTTAGAGGTCAACAACCAGACTTGCTCTTGGATACGTGAGTGTGTGTTTGTGACTGACGTTGGATGGAACACCGTAAACTTGTGTTTACAAACTATGGAAAGCAAAGAGGATCATTTCCGATATCTTATGCTGTTTTACTATCGTAAGGGCAAAACCGTCTCACAATACCGGCAGACAATTTGTGCTGTCTGTGGGGAAGTTGCAGTAATGAACTGAGCATGTCAAAAGTGGTTTAGTCGATCTCGAGCTGCAAATCTCTCCCTAAAACAGAACATTTGGCAACTACCCTGTCGTAGCTGTGCTGCGGGTGAGGTATGTTCCCAGGCGTTCTTAGTGATCGAAATGCAACGAGAAACGAACGAACTTATGAAAAAATCTTATATACTTCATTATTTCCACTCATTCTCATGATTTTTTACAATTGCAATAATGTGGCATTATAGATGGACTATACAAATAATTAAAAATTTTATGAAGAAATATTTATTGATGATATTCCTCTGGTCTAACTTTACAGATGACAAACGTATCATGCCGACCGATTCCACAAATAGGCAATATTTTTCATTGACGAAATGTTGATGAATAATGTCATCATAAAGTCGATTAGTGCCAGACACGGCACGATCCAACTTCTGTAGAGGTACTTGTTTAGGATTCGATGCTTATACTCCAAGGTTAAATGCCTTTGAAGACCAATGGAAACAGAAGTTTCAGGTTCAATTCCCAGACAGTGCTGTTAAAGTTTTGCTTATATCTTCTGGCTGATATGAGAAATACCAGCTTTCCATTCGAAAAGTTGACAGCACTGCAGAAGGAAAAATACAGTTGTAAGATAGTGTTTATTTTTTACACCAGTCGTTGCTTTCATTTTTATACCTCTTCCATCAAGCTATGTCATGGCTTACTTGATCTCCCATACCTTATGTCAGGTATCGGCAAACATGTACTCAATGAGGTATCGGTATGACGTCTCAACATGCAACCCGCAATGCACATGACGTAATGTAGAACGGGGGATGGCATTGACCTTCGTTCAGAGTCAGTGCTGGACTCGCTCGCTACAGAGTACAATAAGGAATAGTACACATACTTGAATCCAGCTATTTTGGTCTACGATACTTTAGGTAGGCCTAGATATTTGAGCAATATATTTCAATTCACTTCTATTTGCAATGTACCATGAACATCTAGTGATATATCACAAGAAACCACTCTCAGTATAGCACGCAAATTAACATCTGTTAATCGCGATACAAGATTTTTTTAGATACAGTTTCTTTTCTTCTACATATTTCTTAAATGCTTGAGATAATTCTGTCCCTATTGTATGTTCCCTAAGTGGAATGACTTCAAGCATATATTCTTGTATCGAGAGGTTGTTAGGGACTCCACGATTGAAAATTACCAATTGTGCTGTGTCAACGTTGTCAGAGCTTTCATCCAACGCGAGAGAAACGGCTATAAATTCATGGACCTCGGTTTGTTGTCTTTTTTCGGCTATTTCTGCTATTTTATGTATCCTTCTCTGTATGGTTCGTGGTGATAATGCAATATTACTAAAAGTATCATATTGTTCAGGGCAAATTATGTTGGCAACTTTATTCTCACATTTTTTATGAAATCTCCATCACTAAAACACCTCAGTGACTGAGCTATCTCCAAAGCAACAGCATAGCTGGCGTGAAGTTGTCTATCAGTTATAATATTTGAATTAATGTTAGGCGCATTATCTGAATATTTCTCTTTGAGCTGTTACAGTTGGTTAGTCCAATCTAGACCTGAAAAGAAAAAAAAAAAAAAAAAAAAAAAATGAAATGAATAAAGGACATTGCTTCTTTAAATCGTGGTGTAAATTTATGAATACATGCTTGTCTATAATTGTATGGTGATCTTATGACATGTATCATAATGCCACTTGATGTTCCATTGATGAGTGCCTTTTTGAACTTTAGAGCACAAAAAACATCTTACGTTGCTTACATAATGAGGGAAGAAATTATGAAAGTTCTATTCTAGACATCAAATTTAATAGACCAGGAATAATTAGATGCAGTCTAATTCTATGAATATACTAAGACTTTAAGTTAAATAAACTAATATCCTTCAAAGTTATAAATAAAGAAATTTATATTTAAGTATTAAATTACAGTTTGACAGACATGTTTAGAAGTGCAGGTAAATAGGACAGGACAGTTCGCCCGTGATCGGTGTGTATGCACTGCCAGTTAAGGCTGCGAGGGAGGGGGAGACAGAGTAAGCGCTGCCCCTGACACGTCATAGTTGCGAGGCCTCATTGAGTACATGTTTGCCGATGCCTGCCTTATGTCATATTACACGCTTACAATATTTGCTTATTCATTCATTCATTCGTTTCTAATTATAGCGCGTAGTATGTGACTTTATAAGGCTATATACCTGTAAAATTGTACGAAAATCTTGAAAAGTCTGAAATTGGAGCTTTTAATTGCCTAACTAAATTTGGCAACATATATTTTTCGACTAATATCTTAAATGTGTTCATTTACTGTTAGAAATCTGTATCGAAATAAAGTGCATTTCTAGCTCTCCTATCCAGAGCCACAAAAACAGTTTATTCAATAATATGACTTTGTAAATTATATATATGGAATTGAGACAAAACTTTGGTCCACCACCCATTTCATTTTATTTATATCTGAATAAAGTAATAGAAGAATGGAGAACCAAATGTAAGCCAAAAGCAATCACATTAAATATCTTGATACAGTTGCATTTGCAGATAATCACTAGTTATTCATAGAGAACGAGGAAGATATTGCAGAAAGCAGTGTTTAGTTTGAATGAGATAATAATAGAATATAATATAGAAATTTGGAGATACAAAACAAAGGTAGTGGCTATGATAGGAAAATAACAATTTTCGGTAAAAATCTGACAGGAGGACAAACAATTGAGCCCTTTAAATATTTGGGTACAAATATATAAGTAATAATTGATAGAAAGGCAGAACTGGAAGAAAATGAAATGGCAGTGAAAATGTCAGGGAAAAGAAAAGAGGGTTAACATGACAATGGAAACTGCATTGAATGCGTCAAAGAGTCAGGAACAGAGGGAACATATTAATACGTTAGAAATGTTAAGATACATTATACTTTTCTGTTTCCTGTATTGTGCTGGAACATACATTTATGTAATTTGCAGTATTATGTTATGAGTTATGAATAACAGACCCCTTATTCTGTAAAACTCAACTTTTAGGTAACTCGATACCCTCTCAGTCCACGTTAGGAAGAGTTATCGGGATGTATCACAATACAACGGCCCATTAAGATTGGTTCACAACCATGTAAACGGTTACGGTTACCAGCACATAAAATTGGAAACTTTCCCGCGCCCCGGGAATGGGAAAGAACACTGGCTAAGTTTTAAGTTTCTTGTTCTTGTTCCTGCCACGGCATCTTACATTCATGTTGTGCATATTATATTTTTCGCTGTAGAAATTATTCAAGGTGGCAGTGCCATGAAAAAGCCGCTAGAGCTCTCTCTAGTCGCAAGTGGAACAAATATCATTGGTCAGAAACAAACGAATTCTCAATGCGTAACATTGACTTTCTACATTGCTATCAATATGATGATAGATATGCATACCTACCCATTCTCTATAACGAGCTGTTGTGAACCAAAATATTGAGTGCTGCCTGCCTTCCCATGCTCGTTTCTGTTCTGCATTACCGGCTCGCAAATCCAATATTACCCATTTACAATTAAAGTGGTAATTATTAATTACATTAAAACTTCCTGCTAATAGTTGTGAACCCATAAAAAGAGCTGATAAATAGAAGATGAAGCAGGATCAAAAGAAAATGGTCAAAAATGTGAACGCCAGAGCGAGTTACATTAGGCATATAAATACGAGTGTCATTCCATAGGTCCATA